>BSBK01007429.1:0-360000 GCA_027943335.1 Chamaecyparis obtusa
CATGACCCACTTTTCTAGTCTACCTATGAGGGTAGCCTTACTGAGCAAATATTTTAAAGGATCAATCTTAGCAATGAGATGTGTAGTATGAGCAAGCATGTAGTGTCACAGTTTTTGTGAAGCAAACACCACTACTAGGCAATCCTTCTCTATGATAGAGTAGTTCATTTCATATGAGACCAATGTCTACTGATGTAGTAAATAGCTCTTTCCTTATTATTCTGATCTTCTTGAGCCAATAGGACACCTAGTGAGGTATCTGTAGAAGAGATGTAAAGAATGAGAGGCTTCCCAAGAATAGGAGGCATTTCTATTAGTGGATTCACAAGGTACTACTTGATCTGAGTGAGCCCTTTATCATAGTCTTCATTCCATTTGTAAGTCACACCTTTGTGTAAAGTCTTAGTGAAGGGTTGTGACTTGTCAGCCAATTGTGAGATGAAGCACCAGATAGACTATAATCGGCCTTGGAGTCCTCTCATCTGACTAATATTATGTGGAGGAGGAATTTCCATGGTGGCTTGGACCTTCTCAGGATCCACATCTATTCCTTTTGTAGAGATAATGTATCAAGTAGCTTTCTAGATGTAACCCCGAATGCACACTTCTTCGGATTAAGCCTTAGACTAAACTATTCCATGCAATCCAGTATAGGACCTAGATCTACAAGGTGTGTATTTCATTGTGTACTCTTAGCTAAGGTATCATCCACATAGTCTTTCATTGTCTTGTACATCATGTCGTGGAAGATAGTGGTAACAAACCTCTGATATGTAGCCCCAACAGTCTTGACCCTGAAGGGCATGACGTTCCAACAGAAAGTCCTCCATGCACATGTGAAGGTGGTTTTCTCTTGATATTTAGGTGCAATTTTTATTTGGTTGTAGCCAGAGAAACTGTCCATCAGTGAGTATATTTCATAACCAGCCGTCATGTCCACAATCATGTCAATGTTGGGCAACATAAAGTCATCTTTAGGGCAAGGAGGGCATGCCTTGTTCAAGTCCCAGAAATTTGTGCAGACTCGGATGGATTTTTCATGTTAGATACTAGAACTATGTTGGAAATCCATTATGTATAGTCAATTGCTCTGATGAAGCCAACTTTAAGAAGTTTTTCCAATTCATCTTTGACTAGTAATGCCACATGCAGATGCACGTGGGTGCCCGAAATGTATATGCTAAATGTGGGCCTCAAACTTAGCCATACACTTCAACATAGTCCTTATTCATCAGTCACATACATGAATGAATATGAGATCATTCATCCTACATACTTGGATGAGTCGACCTATTGCCTCGCATCTAGATGGGCTTTTGAACAACTCTCAGAATCAAGATGCCAACAACCATAGACCGACTCTAGAATAGAGAGTTTAAGCTAGAATGCAAATGCAGTTATTCTAGAATGAAAGTATGAGATTAATCTAGAGTAATGAAAATGAGTACTAATCTAAAGTAATTGAAAATAACCTAAGTTATGATGAAATACATTGTTAATCTAAAAATGATATTAAATGAAATAGTAAAAGCTTGAATGCACACAATTTGAGGTAACAATCCAGCAATGATTCGATACTCAAAAGTTGCATCCTCTTAAATGAGAAACAAGAGGGTTCTTCTATAGAATCCCAGAATCAATAAATAGTCGAGATTAAACGGGATGAATGCTGGATATTGAAAGGAAGTTCAGTTTAGAATGGTAAGTTTCCTATAGAGAGACAGTCAACCATTTGCTTCTAGAGTGAGTGGGGTAGTTAACTGGCTTGTTGCACTTTTGAATTTATAGTTAACTCAGATTTTCCTTTTCTGAACTGAGGTGAGGCTTTTGGAAAGAATAATTGATTAAATAAATAAAAGATGACCTCATAAATGAACCTTCTCAATTATTTGAATAATTAAATCCAATTATTGAAATGAGGATATTTATTCAAAAACCAAATATTATTTAATTCCTTTTCATGTGTTTTAGCTAAAGAGGGTGAATTTAATTTAATTAGAGTGCTAGGAATTTGTAATTAAATTCATTAATCATAGGGTTTATTTATCCAATTATAGTTGATATCTAGGAATTAAATATGACACGTGATTGATGCAGACTTAGGGTTTTCTGCATTTGACATTAAGTCAAGTAGGGTCAATCAGAATTGCCTAGTACAATAGGACTTTGATGATTCAGAAAGTTGATAGAATGAGACTAAATGAAACAAAATTGGTTAGGGTTTCCATAAGCCAATTTTTTGGTATTACAAAAGCTTCCATGGTTCTAAGTATTGCATACAGTAAATAATTTGATTAGTAATTGAAAATAAACTATCCAATGAATTCAATAACAACTACAAATAGAAAAAAAGCAGAAATCAGATTCCAAATATAACAAGTGCACTATTCCGAGTTTAGTTTTGTAATGTATTCAATGAATACATTACAAAAATAATTCAAACATGTGAAGTATGAGACTATGAAACTTCTATGATTTTAATTAATGCATACACTAAACCATGAGAAGTAAGTAAACCATGAGCACGATGCAAGTAGATGTCTTTGGCAATTGAAAATGGGTTAAGTTGACATAGACTATATGAATTGTTAAGTTGAAATTGAAATCCAAATAGAATAATTGCACAATGTTGAGTTAGTTTTGTAATATGTTCAATGGATACATTACAAAACTAAGTCAGACATGTAAAATATGAGACTGAAACTTTCATGCTTCTAAGTATTGCATAAAGTAGATAGGTTGGTTAGTAATTGAAAACAAACTAACCAATGAATACGATAACAACTACAAATCACCAAATTAATTTGTTTACTTATATCAATTGGCTCAAATCTTACATCATATGTTGAAAAAATTAATTTGTTTACTTATATCAATTGGCTCAAATCTTAGATCATATGCTGAATAGTTAGCAATAGATTTGAACCTACAGTAAGCAGTGAAAGAAGTTAATTTATATGAAAGCAAAGAATATACAGACTACAACGAATAAATCAACAATAGTCAAACAAGGAATTTTCAATGAATTTTATGTGGCACAACATCTTTCTTATAGGAATTTGGTCATTGAAGAAGTGGATAGCCAATTCAAATATCAAATTGTTGTGGGAAAGAATTGGTCAATTCATGATAAGAAATTGCATTAAATTTTCAGTTCATACAGTTGCTTCATGAATTCAAATTTGTAATGTCTTTGGGGTTGTTTATTTTGTGTTTGCATTGTTTATTTGGTCATTGAAGAAGTGGCTGGTCAATTTGAAATTCAAACTATGGTGGGAAATAATTGGTTTTCTAATGTATTCAATGAATAAATGTACTAAGTCAGTATTCATATATTTTCATTGAGTACATTACAAAACTAAGTCAACATTGTGAAATATGAGAATACAAAGCTACCATCCATTAAAAACAACTTATAATTAAAAGACATGTAACCATACCGACAGGTACATTTTTTTATTGAATACATTAAAAAAATTAGACAATCCATTTGACAAACAAGTCAATGAAAAACCACGAATGCACACAGACAATGTAATCTTAGCAAATGAGAGTGGTGGACCAAAACCCTTGTCGTAGGCAAATAAATGAAGTCGGTGGGAAGTGTTAGAGAGACATGAACTGTCCACAAATTGAAAGCTCCATATTTAAAATGAAAAAAACCAAGAGAAGCCCAGGGAAACCCCCATATTTAAAACCCTATTAAACCCATTATGTGAAAATGAATGATAAACTATTGAGATTCATTCAAGCTACAACACCTAGTAATGATTAAATCGATAGTGTACACTATTTCTTCTCCATTCCCTCTAATTATTTCTTTCTATCACATTACATGCAATGACTTAAAGGGGAAAAGATTGAAACATACATATATCAACACAAGAAAATCATTACAAACACTTATTGAACAATAAAAAATTGTGAGATAATTGGTACTTTGTGATGGAGGATGGAATCCCTCACATGTAAGTGCATAACAATGATAAACCAAGACAAAACCCTATATTTAATATGAAAAAATTAAGAACTTTCCAGATTCATTCAAACTACAACACCTAGTAATGATTAAATCGATAGTGTACACTATTACTTTCCCATTTCCTCTAATTATTTCTTTCTATCACATTACATGCAATGATTTAAAGGGGAAATGATTGAAACATACAACTATCAGCATAAGAAAATCATTAAAAACACTTATTGAATGATAAAAAACTGTGAGATATTTGGTACTTCATGATGGGAGGATGGAATCCCTCACATGTAAGTGCAGAATAATGATAAACCCAGACAAAAGCCCATATTTATTATGAAAAAATGAAGAAACTATCAAGATTTATTCAAACTACAACACTTAGTAATGATTAAATTGACAATTTAAACTATTTCTTTCCCATTTCCTCTAATTATTTCTTTCTATCACATTACATGCAATGATATCAAGGTGAAATGATTAAAACATATAACTATCAGCACACGAAAATCATAATAAATACTTATTGAGTGATATAAAACCATGAGATATTTGCTACTTCGTGATGGGATGATGGATTCCCTCACCTATAGAAGTGATGAGTGAAGAACATAACCCTTTTCGCACACATAGAAACAAAAGAGGTGAGAAGCGTTTGTGGGAGAACAAGTTAGCAGAAAACATAATAAAAAATGAATAGATTTAGGGTTTCATGTGGGTATTAATAGGGTTACCCATAGAAGGTTATGTGGTAGTAGTGAGATGAAAACATGTTAAGGTGATTAGGTATGGGGAAACGAGAGGTTAATTTGGGTCCTCCGCGGGGTATAATTATATGGGGTTTCCATTCACATGAGGGACAATTTGATTTAATTAAAATGACCCCTTCACCCCCTTTACTACCTAGTAAGAGGTTCCACATTAAAAACAACTTAGTCAATGATATTAGGTGAACGGTTATTCATGACAATATGGTTTTGTTTTGGATTCCATATTATCGACTATTGGGGATCTAGGGGTTGGGTTTCAGGGGAGCATTTTGAAAGGGAACTTTTGGACCAGTGTGTGCTCCACAATCCCTATAAAGAGATCTATGAATACCTAAAAGTTGAAACCTTATCTTTAAGCACTTCACTCACCTACGGAGCTACATGAAAAAAATCAGCAAAATTTGACTTACGATTTAGGAGTTCTAGGTGTGTGAAGTTAGTCTGGTCGGCTACTGGGTATTTTCCCCTATCTAGTTAGCTATAATTTTTTAGGATGTTTTTTAATTTGTGGTATGGATTTTATTTTATCTACAATTAAGCTTTAGAATTAATAGTAATTATGTACTTTTGTTAGAATGGTTTTTTTTTAAAAATTGATTAAAAATTTATCATAAAATTTGTGTTATTAATTCTTATTATATAATATTATATTCTTATTTAAAATATAACTTATATACAAACTAAATGATATGAATACATTTTATATCTACAAAAAATTATCTAATAATTAAATTTTAAATATTATTTATTGTTATGAAAATGATACATTCTTATTTGAATACAACTTGTGTTCAAATGTAAATGATCATGAAGCACTTTGAAAATTCTTAAAATATAAGATATTTATGGTACTCACCTTTTACATTTGTTTGATGATGATTAATATAAAGCACTCTCATACATGCACATAACAATGGTAAGCATTTCTGACACTTGCCAAATGGAAATCAGGTTTCGACCTTCAACTAAACTTAACAAAATGACTCCTATTCGGGTTTGTTTACTTAGCCTCCCCTAGAATTTTGGGATGGAAAAATATTTAGATGGATTGGTAACTCTTTTGGTCACCATGTCTTGGCTAATATAGTTACTTTGACCAAATCTAGATTTTTCTTGCTAGGTTTTGTGTCAATGTGGCTATCAACAAGACTCTCCTGAACTTCATGGTCTTGAAGTCAAAATTTGGCAAGTGGACTCAGGCATTGGATTATGAGAATGCTTCCTTGTTGTGTTAGATATGTAATAGAAAAGGAAACACACTAGTTGAATGTAAAGTCCCTCTGCATCAAGAGCCCAAGTTGAAGGATATAATGACCTCTCGGGGTCATTTAGAGGTAACCCATTTGTTGAATCACTCTGTTGGTTGCTTATTGGGTGCTCCTGCTAAGGCTATTTGGGAAAATCCCAATAAGGGAGAGTTAGAAGACTACCCCTTCATGGAGGGAATTATGGAGCTAATGAAATCCTCCCCACCCTCTTATTCTAACATGGAAGATGGAGAAATTTCCCTGTCTGTGGGTACCTTAAAGGTGTTGGGTTCATCAACATAGCAACCCACTTCAACAATTAAATTGAATAATGTTGTTGCTTTACCTACTACCCAAGGTACAAATACTTTGATCATTGAAGATATCTCTACATATAAATTATTGTCTACCCTTGTTGTTACAGAGAGTTGTTCACCTTATGTTGTTGAGAAATTGCTTCCCAGTGTGTAACAGAGGTTGAAGAAGTCACTAAGTCTAGTGTTTTATCCACTGACAAAAAGGATTCAGTTAGTGACACTAACACAAACAATTAGGAGGAATGGAAAACTTAGAAGAAGAAGACAAGGAGAAAGAAGATTGATGTAGGTCTAGATGTCAAAGTAGGCAGACCTTCTGAAAGAGCTAGAAGATAAAAGATGATAGCGAGGGAAATTTTCATTGGTAAGAAATTAACCCTCGACCTTAACCAGAAAGGATAGAAATGATGTTCCTCTCTTAGAACATTAGGGGACTAAATAGTCACCAAAAATAATATGCTATTAAGCAATATATCTTGGATTTCAAAATTGATATTTTATTACTGCAAGAGGTTAATATGTCTCACAATTCTTTCTTTGAAATGGTGGGGAAGCTTTGGCCTGGTTCTTGTTTCTATAATCTGAGGTGGTTGGGCTTCAAGAGGTATTTATACCCTATGGAATCATTCCAAGGTGGATGGGAAGCTCATATTTTTCCCATAATTTTCTTGTTGTCACCTTTAAGTTAAAGGGGCTCCAGTGGCATCTCTTTAATATTTATGCTCCTAACCATCACTTGGGGAGGAGGGTGGTTTGGGGGGAGATGAATAACAACATCATGGAAGATCAAAATTTAAATTACATTCTTGTTGGAGATTTCAGTCCCCTCCTTTTTCCCTTTGAAAAATTGGGAGGTTTTATGGACTATAGTGACAACATGGTGGATCTCTCTGACTTTGTCAGCAGTACAAGCCTCTATGATTTGGAGTTACAATGTAATCCTTTTACCTAGTCTAATAATAGGAAAGGAGAGAACCTCATTCAAGTTATCTTGGATCATTTCCGTATTTATTCTTTATGGGATCTGGGTCTCAATTCTACTCTTTCTACCCTGCTTAGAACTACTTATGATCATAACCCTCAATTGCTACAATAGCTTCATAAACATAGATTAGGGCCTACTCCTTTCAAATATGAAATAATGTGGGCTTCTCACCCCAGTTTCAAAGATCTTATTAGAAGATGGTGGTCTACCTCAGTTAAAGGATCTGTAATGTTTTGAATTGCTAAGAATCTAGAGATTATTAGGGGAGAGGTTAAGGGTTGGAGCAAGGTTAATTTTGGAGAAATTTTCAAAACTAAGAAAGAGTCAAGTATTAGATTGGAATTTTTGCAGCATCAATTGGTTGTTGGGGACCCATCCCCTACTTTACATCTCAAAGAGGAGGATTGTAGGGATAAATGGAATACTACGATCGAAAATGAAGAGATCTACTAGAAGCAGAGATCATGTATCCAATGGCTTAAAGAGGGAGACCATAACTTTGCCTTCTTCCATAGGACCAATAGCAAGCATAAAAAGAGGAACACTATCAATTGTCTACTTGATGAAAATGGTAGGGAATTTTCTGACCAGTCTCATTTGGATGCCATGGCCACTTCTTTATTTTTGCATCTCCTTTTAGATAACAACATTGTTCTTCAAGAGGATCTACAGGACCAACTTCTATGCCACCTTCCCAAAGCCATTTCTAACAAGGATAATTATAACCTCCTTAACCATGTGTCTAAGGAGGAAGTTAAATTTTTTGTCTTTTCCATTGGGGCTTATAAATCTCTAGGACTTGACAGTTCCCCGCCAACTTTTTTTTCAGGATTTCTAGGATATTGTAAGCTTTGATGTGACTAGGAATGCTAGGGATTTTTTTAGGATTGGTAGATTGATGAGATAGTTGAATCATACTTACATTTTTATCGTCACTAAATCTGATGATCCTAAATCTAAGAATTAATTTAGATCTATAAGTCTGTGTAATACTATTTACAAAATCTTTACCAAGATGCTTGTGAATAGGATCAAACCTTTCCTAGATAGGTTTATAAGTCCTAATCAGAGGGGTTTTATCCTGGGAAGACAAATCCTTGATGCTTCTATTAATACTCATGAGGTTATTCACTCTATGGAAAAATACAAGGAAGCAGGTATGAATTTTAAGTTGGACATCTCTAAGGCTTATGACAAAGTGAATTGGATTTTTTTGTATAAGGTTTTGATTAGGATTGATTTTAGTCAGAGATTTGTTGTTATTATTAAGGAATGTGTTGAAATTGTTATATTTTCTATTATGGTTAATAGAATACCTTGGGGATAAGTTTAATGCTAGTGAAGGCTTGGGGCAAGATGAATTGTTATCACCTTATCTCTTCATCATGGTTGCTGAGGTTCTTGGTCATAATATAATGCACCTAGCTGATTTTGGAAGAATCATAGGTATTAAACCTACTTCTTCTCCCCCCCCCCCCCAAGTTTTACAATAGTTTGTTGATGATACTTTCTTCTTTTGAAAATCCTTTGTTATTGAGGCTATACAATGGAAATCTCTTCTTGATAACTATGCTACTGCTTCAAGCTAGTGTATCAATTATCATAAAAGAAGATTTTTTTTCTTTAACACTAAACATAATCTTCAGATTAAAATTCTTAACATCCTGGGCTTTCAATCTTCCAATCTCCCAAGTACTTACCTTGGGCTTCACTTAACTATTAAAGAGGTTAATTCAAATTTTTGGCATTCTATTCTAGAACGCACTCAGAAAAAATTAATTGGGTGGAAATGAAAGTTGTTGAGTAGTGTTGGTAAAATCTAGCTCCTCTTGACCTCTCTCCAAGGGATTCCTATTTATTTATTTTCCCTCTCAAAAACTTTAGGTTCTATGGCCGAAAAATTAGAGAGAATTTAGCGCACCTTTTTATGGATAGGGACTAAAAAGAAACAAAGACTTTCCCTAGTCAATTGGGACATTGTGTGTTTGGAAAAATGAATGGGAGGACTGGGAATTAGAAATATTTCTTCCTTTAACAAAGCCTTAATGAAAAAAAATGCCTATAAGTTGATGAATGGGGCTATTGATTAGTCCAAGATTATGGAAGCTAAATATCTTGGCAAGGATAGTTTCCAAAAAAAGCATTTTCTATCAGAAGTCTACCCCATGGATCCAAAGTCTGGAATGATATTATTAAATGCAGAAGCCTTCTCAGAATGGGTGTGAAATGAAAATTAGGTAATGGGAGGGACATTAGGTTTTGGGAGGACAATTAGATAGATAACTTGCCTCTTGAAGAAGGAAGGTTTAATTTGTTGAAGAATAGCCTCAAGCTCAGAGTTGGTGATTGCATTTCAAACTATCTAGATCATAGTGGATTCTAGAAGGACTTTCCCCACCTCATGACTGACAGATCTCAACTTACTATCAAAGCTCAAGACCTTGTGACTACTCTTCATAATTTCACAATCCATCTATTTGGTAGAGCTAATAAAATTATTTGGTCTCCTCCTAAGTCGGGGGACTTCATGGTTAAATCTTCCTATAGCCTTTTTATCAAATAGCAAGGTGATCCTTCTTGCTAGAAGAGAGTCTAGAATCCTCATCTCATCCCCAAGATTAACTTCTTCTGGTCGGTTGTAATGCATGGTAAAATCTTGACCCAAGACAACTTGGTCAAGAGGGGATTTCATATGGTCAATAGGTGCATCCTCTATAAGAGGGAAGAAGAAAGCATTATCACCTATTTATACACTGCAACTTTTCTTCTCAAACATGGCAAAAGGTTTTGTCAAAGTTTAATTTGCATTGGGTTTTTGGTTTTAACATACAACAATTTATCCTGGGTTGGTAGTCTCCTTCTCACCATCCCCTCCTATGGTAAATTTGGTGACAAATCCATCCTCACATTTGTTGGGATCTTTGGAAGGAACATAATAATAGGATTTTAGAGAGACTAATTTTCCCCTAGAGGTTGTTTTCCATCATTTCCTTAAGATCATTAATGAAAATATTTCTATCTCTCATTGGAAACTTCCTGCCTCTCCTCCTTTGGCTTCTGATAAGAATATTTCTATGGCATAAAATTTTTCCTATGGCTTCAATCAATTTGATAACTCCAATTTTGTGGCTAGGCGTAACACTATGTGGAAGCCTCCAGGGCCTAACTCGGAAAAACTAAATTTTGATGGTGTTGCCAATCATGTATTAGAGGTTGGTGGAGGGATTATAAGGAATCATAAAGGTCAGTTGGTTGTAGTTTTTTATGGCCCACTGAAGGGCCATACTATCAATCAAGATGAGGGTATGACTCTTCTTTGGGGGCTTAAACTTTCTCTTTCCATTGGTATAAGACAACTTGAAATTGAACGAGAATCAAAAATTATTATTGATGTTGTTCAGGGAAGGGCTTCAGCTGGTTGGAAAGTGGAGAGAATCATAAAGGATATTGGAGGGCTTCTAACTAGGCTGGATGAATTTGTAGTAAAACATATTTATAAAGAGGGAAATGTTGTGGCTGATTCCTTAGTTGTTGTTGGTCTATAGTTAAACAAATTACAATGTTGGAAGGCTATAAATCAAGTGTCATAATATTTACCCAAAGCCTTATATGGTGGAAGGAGCACAACATCACCAAAGTTAACCATGAATGTTAACTTTTTCCCTTTCATTTACTTTAATTTTGGTACCATTGTAGCCATAAGGGTTAACTCATATTGTGCCCTTGATTCATATTTGAAAGTTATGATGACAATGGATAGCCAGTTGGACACTCTCTTTGATTCCATTTAGTACTTTATGACTTGGAATCATTTCCGTGCAAGCTCTTCTTGGAATTGGCATTATTATTTAAGGTGGTTTTTTAGGGTGGACGAAGAGTGCAAGTTGTCTTTTTATGGATCTCCTTGGATTAAGTGTCTCCCCAAATGTCTTTTCTAACCTCTTTGATCCAAATTTAAGTGACTACTCACATGTGCCTAAGCATGCTCATCGCAAGGTGATATGTGTAGGCATTTATTATAATTATGAAGGGGCTAATTATTATAGATTAGTCGACAAGAATAAGGCTTTTTATCTTGAAATTTACAATTCTAGGGGTATTTTGAGTTGTCTCTGCAAGTTAGTGTATTTTCTAGATAGTTTAGCCTTGAACTTAAATCTATTTTGGTTCTGGGCTCTGGCATTTATTCTAAAATCTATGGGGGGTGATAGATTAAGGATTGAGCTAGACCACATTGATAATAAATACAAAAATGACCCAGCGGTTATGTTTTTTTGTAGAGAAGGGGGAATTCTCTCTGCTCCTTGAAGATTCTTAGGAGACATAAAGTTATGATGAAGATGATTCCAAGAATGAATCCTCTTCCCATGTGTTTGAGAGGCTTAAATGAGATATGTACCCTACTCTTACAACTAATACCAACCCTCCTCCTCCTACTCCTCCCTCACCTCAAATTGCCCAAAATAATATTGCGGTGGAAATTTTTTAGGATAAAGATACCCTAGACCTTGTCTTGCTCCGGGTGGTATAATTGGAAAAATTAAATATCAGATTACTGGCCTTCAAAATCCTAGGGCTGAAGTGGTGGGCTTGGATAAGAATATGCATGATATGGGTAGGTTCACATTGAAGGTGATGCATAGTTATGTTAATACCTTGTGTCTGTTGCAGGAACATTTGAAAGGTGGCAAGCTGAAGGAAGATGATGACTACAAAGAGTTGTTCCAATTCCTTACTGAGGAGTGGGCCATAGTTTTTCTATCAAAGATGTTGACTAAGAAGATATCATGTTGACGACTAATGGCCCTGTTATTTTTTTCTTCTTTCTAGCTTTTGGATCCATAGTCTTTTTACTTCTATTTTTAGTTTTTTTTCTACAAATAACTTTTCATGGTTTTTCCCTGTGTGGCATATCATGTTATATATTTTTAATACTGCCAAGACTATGAGCTCTACTATATTAGGTTGTTTTGCTTTAATAGTTATGTGTTTCTATGACTTTTATGGGTTGTCTGGCCGTATATGGCTCTTTATTTTTTATAGAGGTAGAATTAGGATGTTGTTTCTTATTCTAGCTTTAGCTCACTAGTCTTTGTTAATGTGTTTTTGGTTGTCTAGTGTTAATCCTATGGGATAGTTCTCTATTTTTACTATGGGACAATGTCCTTTTTTTGCTGCTACTTTTATCAAAAACAATAATATTTGTTTAAATGAGTACCTTTTTTTATAAATGACATTTTTTATTCAACAATTATGATATTTTATATAAAGAAAAAACAAAATTATTACATGAATGTATTTATATTTTTCTTAATATGGCATTTATAAGTTTCATGTGTTTATTGAAATGATCCATCTTGGTAAATATTTGGTCATTTTTTTTTGATATTGATCAGCAACAAAAAAGGGAGTGCTAACCCCTTACAATTATATAGCCCTATAGACACAACACACTAATAGTGCAAAAAAACTACCATAGGTCTATCAAGAGATCAAAAACACATAAGAAGAGGTTTTGGTTGTTAAAATTCAATGTCACAAATGGTGAGCTATCAATATATTATCTACCTTCCTTAAAAGGCCTCTTATAGAACAAAAGGCCACGACTGGCCATTTACAATACAGTGGCCAAAATAGGCAAATAACAACAGAAAACTAATAACTAAACAAGTAGGGAAAATAACTAAGGTATTTTGAAAGGCTACCCAAGCCTTCTCAAAAGGTAACAGAAGGGTGATAGAGATCACCTTGCAAGAAAAAACAATATCCCTCCAACCAGAGCACCACCCTCCTTTTCTAAAACTCCTTAACATAGCAATAGACAAGGATCCAAACTCAATAAGATCAGAGAAGGAAGATATTAACATACTAGAGAGTCAACCATGAATTTTTACCTCATTTGGAAGCAACCATAGGAAGGAGAAGAACACCCAAAGTTATAATCCTCCATCACGAAGCAAGTCCCTACTTCCATAGGGGACTTCTCCACCTCCATAGGAACCACAAAGGAGGAAGACACACATTGAATGTTCCAAGTCCTAACCATAGCCAATAGAAAACACCCCACCATAATAAGGTCTAGCATAGCCTCAAAGTCAGCTTCAAATTTCAACCAAAAATAACCAAAGATTAGAGCAAACCCTTGAAAACTATTAACAATCGACTGGCCACCAGAAATGAGACTATTGCCCATACCATCTAAGATGGATAGTCTAAAAAAAAAAATACACAAAAAAAGAAAAAGAAACTTGATATTAACAACAATGACCATCAAAACCCAATTACAAAGGGTTAAAAACCTCAAACCTAGTAACCAGGGTAGGCACCATCTTCAAGAACATGAGGAGAAGCACAAAAGACATGAAAAAATCCCCAAGCCCCAAAATAAGTTGGAGCATCACCTTTCAATCAACCATAACACAATCTACCACATCTCCAATCACCACACAAGTATTCCTTCCACTAGCACAAGAACCCAAAAAACCTTGATAGGAGCCAAGGTAAATCCACAAAGAATCAACATTAAAAATTCACAAAACCTCAACAAATTAATGGATACACGTCCACTCAGTGTGAAGGATTATATTATCAAAAGAATTATCCTCCAAAAGATTGTATCTACCCATCACTATAGTAGTATCATGTCATAACGAAACAAAGGACCACAACCAATATTTCTCTAGAAGGTACCATGACACATAGGCCAATCCAAAATGCCCCCACAATGACCACAACTAACCTACCACAAGAGGTTATAACCACCACCAAAAAGAATAAAGTGGGTATAAAAGTATTAATTATCTCTAAGACATCATAGTCAGAGAATCTATAATGATAACCACCATAGGGATAGCATACATACACACTAGAGCAACCCAAAAGATAGTGGTAAAAGGGCCCAAAAAACCACTCATGCCAACTAAGGAAAGTCCCCACCAAAATGTTCACAATGTAGATAGAGCCAAATAAATGAGGCGCATTCTCTAACACCTCGACAACACCAAGGAATGGGAGTTCCATGAAATGCGGGACACCCAAAACCACCAAAGAGGAAGAAACCCCTCTAAACAAACTTCTATAACCTCCAAGAATAGGAAGGCATACAACAACCTTTGAATAGACTCCAAATAACTCATAGGCACTAGTAATGTGAGAAGAAAGAGATAATTGGTCACCCATTAAAACACCCACCGATAAGCAATGCATTAGACATCAAAGCACCAAGAAAGGACCCCACCTCAACCACAACAAGCACACCAACCACAAGAGGCTTCAAATATAGCTCATTTGTTGATCTGCATGTAGAATATTTTTTTGTAGTATATAGAACACATATTTTCCAAGACTAAATCATAAGTATGATACCAACAATAGGACCCTACCCAACTATGTTTATATCTCACTTTTGGATCAAAAAAACATATTTACATTATGATGGGGTAGAGTTTTTCAATCAAAATTAGATGCACACCCATGAAAGCAGTTTAGCAATCTACATGATATTACTTTTAGATTTGTTCGACTATTGGTATTTAAGATTTCTTTTAAATGATTATCAATATTATGCCAACAAACATGCTCTCATAGGTTAATAACCCCTTAAAATATGGTTGAATGATTGAATATAATAGATCTAACTTAAAGGAGTATGGTAAGAATGATTCACAATAAAGGAGTATGGTAAGAATGATTCCATAAGTGCACTAAACTAAATCTATTAAATATAATATATAATTATGGTGGTGTGAAAGAATGAATTATGCAAGGTTTAGTAGTGCAAGTTTGAGTTAGTTCATGAAGTCATATAGCTATGTAAAGAGTTCTAAGTGCTAAATTTTTAACACAACATTAAATATTATTTGAATATCTACTAAGATTTTTAGTATGCTTTCATTGACCATTATTCTTTGTCTTCAATATTAATCTTAACTTTTAAATGTTAAACTAAGTGTACTGCATTCCCTTAATGTTGTGCATACATTTGCATGAACAATGAAAATCAATTTGGATCTCATATTCTTAGGAAATGCAAACATCATTTAATATTCAAATAAATACATGAAAATAGAAACACAAACCAAATATGCATTCAATGAAAATCTTCTAAAAACTAGCATACCTATATTTAAAAAATCTATGTAAAAAATACTGAGAGATATCTAATTAATACTAAAACCATAATTGTAATGGTATTTTATCTCTATCCTAATTGAATGTTAACACTAATTGTAACCTATCAAAAATATAATCTTATTCCTAATTACCCAACGCTATCCTATCATCATTAATAGATCATTATGATAAATTAAGAAATAATCACAAATATTGAAACATGCTCAAATACCTATCTTATTCAAGTGTCAACCCAAATATTTCATTTCTTAAAAGGATTTTTTTTATTGAAATATTTTTAAAAATAATTACTTTTGATAAATTTAAACATCAAAACTGAATGTTTTTTTAATAAATCAATATCATCTCTACAAATATATATAAATTGATTTTCTATTTACAAATATGAGAATTAATTATCTATATTAAAAAAAATTATAAATAAAAATTTGACTTTAGATATGAAATAGAAAACCTATTCCTTTGTATCAATACTAAATTTGATTATGAATAGAATTTTAAATCATATAGAACAATCTACAACAAAGATTTTCCCCACCACTTTAGAGGCCAAGTTTTTGATCTTCCTTTTGTAATTTTAAAAAGCATAATTATTACTAATATTGTTACCATCTCCTTCTAATTACATATTTAGATATGTTCACACCTTTGATGACTCATAAGATTTTACTAATATATTTTTTAAACATGACACTTATGAATAATTAAATGTAATAGACATTTCCAAATGAACCAATTTGCAAGTACCACTTCTTTGTCTTCCATGTCCACCAATTCCTATCATCTTTTCATTGACTAGCACTAATCTAGACCATATAAAGCTAATTATTCCATGAGTAAATATTGTATGCATGCTACAAAGTTAGGTAACAATGAAAATATATCTTTCTACCTAGCTTTGTAGGTCTAGTTGTGCAGAGTATTTGAGCATGCAACATCATGATAAACAAATACATTGAGTAGATAAAAATATTTAATTTTAGGGGCTACTGGATTCCAATAGTAATCTTAGTATTCCTTATAGCTCTTGGTTTTAATAAACTCTACGAATTTTTTTTGTATAAATGAATTGTTAATGTACATAGAAAGCAACTAAGAATCAATGTACAATTTTGTAGAATGGTTTAGAAAGGTTTATTCCTAATGTTGTTTTAAGATCATGCAATGCAAAATAGGGCTAATTCAATTTAGTTTTGGAATGTAGTAAAAATCTATTGTAAGGGCTCTTACTTGGTCCCCAAGTGTGTTAAATGAAGAAGTATTGGTTTTTTCATTTCCTAGATGAGTTATAGTTAAAAATGGCCCGCATCGTCTTTTCTCATTTCTACCATAGCTTTTATCTTCAATAGGACAAGATCTCAAAGTTGAGGAAATAAAAGCAATTCCTACTTGAATATGGATGTTAGATTGTTAGTCTCTATACAACCTAATATATAAATCCCTTGTGAAATCGGGGTTGAGTTGGGTGAAAATTTGTAAACCCAAATTTAGAGGTGTTGGGAGGCCTTAATAACTACTTTAATCACAAAAAAAGGGCATTAATGAAAAAATTAACCCTCAATAGCATGAGAGTGAAAGGTTAAAAATTTGGAAAATATTGTATAGATGGACTTGTTGACTCTTTATGAGAGATTATGTTGAGCCCACAAAAAATAAGAAGATGATAATTGTATCTCAATTAGTGTTCCTTCTACAGATTGTCAAATAAATTTGAATAATTTACAAATATATTATTTGTACTTAATTCTAATCTTGGGCACACAAATAATGCTCAAGAATTGGTCTTAGAAAAGATTAAATAAAGGATTTTGGAGGTTAGAAATGAATCCATGGAAATTTGGGAGAAATAATTGGAACCAATGGAGGCCATGAGGTCCTTGGCTAATGAGGAGCTTAGAGAGAGAAAAGGTGCTCACCCTATTCTATATAGATCTAGCTTTTTTACTAATGCTAAAGAATTATCTAGGGGAGGTGACCCTCCTCACCTTGAGGTTGGGGGTAAAATAAATTAAAAGATATATAAATACAATAGAAATGAATTTGATCCCAACTCCCAAAATAAGGAAAAAGAGGACAAGATGCCTAAGAATTTTGATTAATTTAGAAATAATAAAGGTGCCTCTAATCAATCTATCCCTTTTTTATGATCCTAAAATGCACTAGTTGGAATGTCAAGGAATTGGATTCCCCTCGTATTGAATACATCATAAGGATATTATTGAATCAAAATAGATATAGGGATGTGGATTTCTTGTATGAAGACAAGGAAATTAGCTTTTCTCTTGAAATAAGTGTCAAATTTATAGGTTCACCTAGTATATGGTTTGCCTAGTATAAATCCTAAAAAGAGAATAGGATAATCTATTGTAAAGTTGGTAGGTTCTATCCTACTAGATAATATTTCAGTTTTGACATTTGTAATTGTGGAAACTTGGTTCAAGTTCACTCTAGCTCAATATTTTACTATCACCCTATTTTTGTAAAGATCATGGCTAACATATAAAAGACCAAGGTTTTTAGGAAGGATAAAAATTCATTCTTAACACCACCTTTCTTAAGGATGAGGATTGTAATGAGGCTATATTTACTCTTACAAAAATCAATGGATTTTTTTAAAATACTTTCCTACCATAGATATATGGAATACTAATGTTAAGAGCTAGTCTATCATCTTTCAAACTATTGGAAAGAAAATAGCTTTAGATAATAGAAAGGTTGAAAGTGATTTTCAAGAAAAGTTATGCACCCGAGAGTCTCCTCTGCAAAATTTCCCTTATAATGAGATGATGAATGTGGAATTAAGTCATGTCAAATACTATCTTAAGACCTCTAGACAAAGAAAATCCAAGGCCTAAAATTTAGGAAAAAGTTAGCTACATAATGGAAATAAAGGATCTAAATTTTTCTTCAAGTTTATTAGAGATATGAATGTTAAGGAAAATGTTAGTTGTGTTCAAACTTAATATTCATTTATGTGTCATCAAAAAGAGGTTTAAGGGAAAAAAAATTCTTTCTACAAGAACATGTTCTCTTCAGAGAGAATGCTAAATAATGAGATGATGATAGGATATTTTGTAGAAGCATTATAACAAAGAAGATATTTAATGATGAATTGAAAATTTTAAAAAGGGGCATCTCCAAAGATGATATTATTTCTACTATTCAAGCACTTAACAATGACAAATCCCCTAGGGCTGATGGACTTCCTGTGGAGTTTAATAAGAATAATATTTAATTGGATTACTGATAATCTCTATCAATTATACATGGAATCTATTTATAAAGGATATTTGTATAGTGTGCCATCATAAATTGTAAGCACATCTAATTATATTCTCAATTAATCCTCATTTTTGTATTCACAAGATTTCATGTCCATTATGCTTGATCTAGCTACCCACCACCTACATTTATGGATTTCTTTCCTCCTTCCTGGCTTCCAACTTCATTTTCAACCTCTTTTGGTGGGAAGAGGACATCTTGGATGCCTTCTTTCCCAATGTTTGGCCTAAAATTTGAATTGGGGCCCATCTTGTGGATTTAGTGGGATTTCTAAATTTGTGTCAGCCTCCTTCAAGTTTTGATCTCTAAAATGTTGTAAGAGGTAGAAAAGTAGCTTATCTCTCCTCATTTTGAGAGCCACAATAAAAATTTCAAGAGAATTCTCAAGATTTGAAAAAAATCATTCAAGATCAAGACTTCATTCCAAGCATTTGGCAAGCATCTAGACCATCTTTGAAGGAAATATTATCTATTATAGCAGGCTTCTCTCTCAAGATGTCCAAGTAGAGGAATTTTCAATGAAGCAATAAGATCCTTTTTACATCTATATGCATTCATCCATCCATTCTTCAATGAAAGACTCCATCAATCATAAGGACATTGAAGATCTTTGAGGAGTATTCATAGATTTATGCATTTGTGAAAGTCATCCTTGATTCTTCTTTACATTCCAAGATTCAAATTCAAAGAGAAACTACATTCAAGAAACATACAAGCATCTTCAAAGACATCATGATCTCAATATCAGTTTATGGAGGTATATACATTTACAAGGTGATCAAATATTTACCTTACATTTACATGTTTTTCTTTCATGAAATTTTATTTACATTTCAAGGTTGATTCCTCAAATGGGATTTGACCAAGGCAAACCCCTTTTAACCTAACATTTTTCCCATATATTGTTTTTTGTGTACAAGAATAGGTGGTGAATGCATTATTTTGGATCTAGAAAGTATAGGATCTGACAGACAACCTACAACTAAGTTGAGTCAAAAGTGTTCAAAACATGATGCTTTTTTCACCCTCTTATCAGGAATAAGATGACTTCGGAGACCTCTTCCCTACAAAGCAACTTGAAACTAAAATCATAGGTTTGTTGTGCCACATGGTTACTATTTTTTGTACCTATAGGTGGTTGTATTTTTTCTATTATTGTATATTGTGTAAGTTTTCATTTTTGCATATTTATCCTTTTATCTTGCATTATTCAATCATATTTCTCCAATCAATTCTCATACATTCCACAAAAAGTGGAGGATAAATGCATCTTCTTAGAGGTTAAGTCCTACTTGAGCCTAGTTTGTTATCTTCCTTTTGATTCTAAAATAATAAATAATTGGTCAATTGTCTCACTAGGGAACCACTCTAGAACCCCTTGTAGTCTTTCTAACCACCTTTTTCTTATTGTACATATAATAATTTCAACAAAGGCATTGTTGAGTTGTTTCCTAAAGATGGAGATAAAACTTTAGTAAAAAAACTAGAGGTCCATCACATTTCTCAATGTATTTTATGAGATTCTAGAAAAAATACTTGTTTTTATACTTGTGGATATTCTTTCCTTCTTTATTAGCCATACATATATGGGGTTTTCAAAATTTAGGTATATCTTAAAAAATCTCCTAACTATCTAGGAAATCATGGAATGGGCTAGAACTTTAGACCAACATATTTTTATACTTCTCTTTGATTTTAAAAAAAGGCTTATAATAGAGAAGAATGGTTCTTTCCCTTGATCACTAAGGATAATTTGGTTTCCTCAAAGTTTTCATCAGATGGTCAAGACCCTTCTTGAGGATGGTATGGCTTAGCTAGATGTCAATAGTTCATTGTATGGCTAGATTCAATTCCAAAGATCTATTAGACAAGAATGTCATCTTACCTTTTCCCTTTTTGTATTGTATTTGATCTTATTGTGTATGCTCTAAGGAGCACAAATTTGATTCCTAGGGTTAGAGGAGTGACTCTAGCTAATGAAGAGGACCTTATAAAGATCTAGCTTGATGATGACACTTCTCTTTTTGTGTAAATTAAAGTAAACAACTTTACAGTGTCAATAAAAAACAATATTTTTTGTAAAGCATCAAGTGCTAAGCTCTCCACTATTAAAACTATTATGCTTGGATGTGAAAATTATCCTCATGATTGGTTTAACAAAGATAATTTTTAATGGAGGGACAAAATAAACAAGTTAGATACCTTGGTATTCCCTTTTCTATATATCCCTCCCTTAAAAACATGTGGGAATGGATTATTGAAAAAATGCATAAAATCTTGATAAATGGAATAGGTCTAGTAATTATCTCTTTCTAGTAGAATTCAATTTTTTCAAAAAAAAACTTTCATTTTATAGCCTATACTTAGCTCAATGTGTTTTTTTGAGCTACTAAGCTAATTATATTGGAAAAAGATCAAACAATTTCTTTGGTGTGATGGGAAAGGGAATAAAGAAACGTGTAGTGAAGTGGGATGGTGTTTTATTGATAAAATAGTTGGTGGTATAGGCTTGAATGATTTGAAAAGGCACAAGGTCTCTTTAGCTATACAGTGTATTCTAAAAGGTTTGGTAGGGAATGAGCCTTATATAATCTTAGTAAGGAATAATATTCAGAGGGTAATTCCAAAGCATGCTAAATCCTAGAAGCATATTCACCTCTATGAGTTAATTATTTTGAAAGTTCCTTATTTCCCAAATTGGTTCAAATGTCTTTAAGAGTACATGGAAAACCTTAGAGCAACTTAAGATGTTTATTAAAAGTTTGAATTTTTTTATAAAGAGAACTATAAAAAATCTCTCTTAAGATTTATTTGGTGGAACTTATACAATAAAGACAAATATCTTGCTATGTTGAAGTATGCCCTACTAAAGTCTGGTTTAACAAAGGAATAAAGAATTTTGACAATATTCTAAGCAATAACTAGTTGAAAACATAGGCTCCTCTAAGTTTGGAATTCAACCAACCTTAAACCCAATGGAGTACATATTATGTTCTAAGGGAAGCTTGTAGGATGTTTATATTTCATGTTCATCCTACTAATATTCATGACATTCCTATTATCTAGAAATAATGTGATGGTACATTATGGCCCTATGGTTGATTCTTAGGATCTAACTATGAACCTTAATGTCTAATATTTTGAAACAACTTTGGCCTAATATTGTTGAGAAAAAAATGATTTAAATGGCTATTATTAATTATTATTTTTCCTTTTTCTCTACTCTCCTCCATTTTGAACCTTTTCCCTATCTGTAGGTTCCCAAAGACTATGAAACATATCCCTTTTTTTATTTTTATGCTAAAGAAATTTGGCTTTCACTCTTTGCTGACCTAGAGGGTTGGGGTTATAGGAGAAAATTGACTTGGCATGAGATGTATTTTGGCTATGTGATTGGACTGGGTAAATAAATCAATTTATTTTAAGTTATTCTTTACACTAATTTTATGGTGGTTTTAATGAAAATAAGAAATAAAGATTGGTTTCTAGACAAGAGGGGGGAGCTTATTAAGTCTTCTAGAAGAGTCATCTTCATTATATCTAAATGCAATTTACCATTACCTATAGTATCTGTAAAGAAAGATTTCATAATTTTTTTTATACTACACATGTGAAATAAATAGATCTGAAGTCAAATATGCTAGGCACTAGCCCTTTGCTAGGGAGAAAAATGAGATTTTGTTGAGGAACTATCTAGCCTTTCAAAAATGGTATAACAAGAAATATTCACAAGAGATGCTAGAGAGGAATTGGGGCTTCAAGATGATCATGTATTGCATCATGATGATAGCACACTTGTAGTTACGAGATTAAATGGGAACATTTCACAAATTGACCCACCTATTAGGAGGAATAATTTTGAAATTTACAATGAAAGTTACAATTTTGAAAAAGTTGTGTATATGAGGATGTTGCCCAGTTCAAACATTTTGATTGGTTGTAATATCTACAATCTGATATCTTTATTACTTCTACTATTCTATAACCTACTCTGCAAAATTTTCTTGTGATGGCCTTGCATGGATTTTGGATACTTGTTATATAGTTTTGTTTCCTTGCATGACCTCTTTTTTTGTATCTTAAAACTATTTATAAGTAACCCCACATGGTCGATGCACTTTCACATGCTTTGGTATATCTTCTAAAGTTCCCCTACCAAAAAAAACCTAAACATGTCTGGATTCATCTGGTTTCTGGGAACTCCCACCGTCAACACCAACTCCCAATCATGAACATAATAAAAAATGTGCGCCCAATAATTTTGGGCCTCCAACTTCCTTTCAAAGATGTTGCCAAGATCTTTGTGCAATAAGGATGCAAGTGTTTTGGTATACCCAGGAAGCCAAACCAGTCTCTATGTGCTGCCACAAAACCTTGGCCTGACATCGCATAAGAAATAATTTCCTACAAGCCTACATGCCTTTTTGGTTGCACACACTGCTCAACCACTGGACCGCCTTTTTCCTCAAACTAAAATGGAGTCCCCATGCCCAAAAAAGTGAAGAGATGTCTATATTCATGCAAAACTGAAACTTAAAAACCAAAAACTCAATGCCCAAGAGAGCTTGGACCAAGATGAGGAAAAAAGGATACCACACCATAAATACATTCTTCAAGTGTTCTTCTGAGACAAAGCCCGAGAAGGCCATTTATTGCTTCAACACCTTGGAAGAAAAATTTACCTCCATCACTTCCCTTCTCTATCACTCTGCAAAAACATGTATGGAGATTGAAAATACAACACAAACCAATTCTCTATCTTTATAAAAAGGACTGAGTTTTCTTCATAACATTCCCTATGCAATCAATATAGAGTACCAGGGTGTGTCGGATGTCATCCCAGCACTCCAAAATCTACCACCCCAACATTGCATAAATGTTACTGATGGCAGTTGCCACCTTGTAGCCTATTAAAGGTCCTACCAAATTTGCATAAAATTAGAGCCAAATTTCTTGTGAAATTCGCCACCATTTTGGATAGTGAATTTTCCAAAGTATTACCCTCCTAATAAATATGAGAAATTTTGAAATTTTGAAAGGAACCAAGCTTTTTTTGTATCATATTGATGACCTTTTCCAATTTCCATACCCAAGGTTTGTCATTGGAAATCACATTAATGATTGCTTGAGAATGCCCTTCTAGGTGCAAATGGTCCATCTTTAATCTAGTTGCTAGCTCTACTATGAGTTAATCTACTTGGACTTCTACCTCATTGTTAGTCCGTTCCACCATTTTTTTGGTTTTGATTGCTAAAATGTTACTTGTAGAGTCACGGGAAACACACCCCACCTCTGATGGACCTAGGTTACCTTTTTAAGTTTTTTCAAAATTTATTTTGATCCAACCCTCTTTTGGTTTACTCCACTGAACTAAAGCTCTATTCATGTGTGTGGGATTGACCCCAATGACCCATTAATGGGTGTAATTTTTAGTATTTATCAAGATCTTTGGACATATGATTAGTTTTTTTTTGTTTTAATTGCATTGTCCTTGATGGTTTATGATCTAGTTTACTTTAGTTTTAAAGATAATCTTTTGAGATTGAATAGTTATGCTTCCAATGGTATGTAGGAATTGATCTCATAAATCTTGTTTCTATTTTTTTTTGGAAAATAATATATCTGTGAAATTCATTTTATCAATGAATGTTGGATTTTATTCTAGCCCAAACCAAGAGAAGCCACAATCAAGGGACCTCATCCTCAACATAAACACACATAATAGAAAAAAACCATGAGCATGTCAGCCTAGCCGGGGCATAAGAATTGTGAGTACACTAATCCAACAAGGGTATGGACCATAGTCACTAGTGTGAACACCTATTAATTAATAAATGTAAGCACATCAATACTAAGGTTCAAACATATGAGTGCACTGGATCATCAAGGGCACTAGTGTGTGATCACAATGACCCAAACACATGAGCTTGAACCTTGGTGAAAATATTAGTAATGACACATCTTAACCATTACATTGTAAGATGAACCCTCTATCTATAAATATTTATCTTTGATGGAAATAGATTATTAATGTTTACTCTTTGGTTGAATCTCAAAAGAAAAACTAAAGATAATTATAGAATTAAAGGATGATACCTTGAAAAATATAATTAAAGAATTTCTAACAAAAATAGGAATTATATTATTGATCCTTAGATATTGGTTAGCTATGAAATTGGAAAGGAACACACATTATACCATCCTAAAAAGTTAGCACCCATAGTTGGATGCTCTAATAGGCCCCATTTTTGTGTTTTCAAGATCTTATGTCTATTATGATTGATCTTGGCAACTTGATTCCTCCTTTCTCGCATCTTTTCCACTATCTCGACACCCAGTTTAAATTTGGGTGCAAACTCCTAGGTATATAATGTTTCAAACACTTTTTGCCCACACTTTTTGGCTCGAAGCCCTATGTCAAGGTGTTAGTGGGAAATTTGATGTTGTGATTGACCTGGCTTATTTTTGAATTGTGAAATGATGGATGAGGTATATAAACACCCTATCTCTCCTCATTTTTATATCAACAACTAATCTCAAGCATTCATGATCAAGAATCATTCAAGTAATCAAGAGAAATAGAACAACTGAGCAATTGGGTTCAAGATTTGAAGGCAAGCATCCAAGATCTAGTTTCTCCAATTCATTCAAGTCAATTCCAAGGAAATATTTTATATTGAAGAAATTTTCTCTCCTATGATGGCCAAGTAGAGTAATTATTAATCAAGAAAGAAGATCCTTCCTTCCATCTGCATTCATCTCTCCTTCATTGCAAGTGATTATCAAGCATATCTACATTGAAAATCTAGGAGTGGCTTTCATAGATCTATGTATTTGTAAGGGTATCCTTGATTCTCATTCAAACATATTCATGGGTATGACCAATCCCTACATCCTTCCATGAGGGTTTATGCAACATGAATGAAACATTTACCTTTTTACAAATTTCCTTTATGCAATTTCCTTTCATTTTTAATGTTGATTCCTAAATGGAGGCTTGACCAAGGAAAACCCCTTTTACTTAATCTTTTCCCCATTTTTATGTGTGCAAGAATAGGCTACAAATTTTTTAGATCTTTTTGGCCAGATAAAAAATAGTTAGAAGACTCATTGAAGTTTTAGTCAAAAGTGTCAAGTATGGAATGCCTAAAACATTTTTTACCCAGGTACAAAACATCTAAAACATTTTGTAGCCAACAATTTTAGTCCAAACTAAAATCCCAGGTGAGTACAATAGTCTGGACCCCACTTTAGCTTAGATCTAGTTTCTAGTTATTATTTGTTAGTCTATTCTTTTCACTTTTGTCTCTATTTGTCTATTTTGTTATCGACATTGCACCTTTTCTCTTTTCCATTTTAAAATAACATATTTAGCAAAGGATCACTGCTCCATTTAGTGCTTAGGTCCTCACTTGAGCCTATTGGTACATCTTTCTTTTGAGTGTGCAATTTGGTAAAGGAGGAGTAATCTGCCCCCTTTGCCTTTGCTCCACTTTTCACCTTGTACACAAATAAATCACTTTGCCAAATAAAATGTAGCCTATATTAGTTTGAAAATGGTTCATTCTCAGGGGTTCAATAAAATTTAGATAGGGACTGATTTGTTAAATATCATCATTTGTCTTAAGTGGACTCAATGCCCTAGTTGAACCATTCGAACTTTGATTCTAGAAAGTAGATCTATTATTGACTCCTTTGAGGTGTGTCATGTTGCTTATATTTACTAGGAGGGTAATCCTATGGCACATTTTTTTACTAACCATGGGGTCTCTTTAGGATTTATTTATAGGTGGCATCCTAACTACCCCCTTCCCCTTGAGGTTAACAAATTTATTAGGGTATGTGCAGGATCATGGTATGCCAAAAAGTGGCGATGTGAAAAAAACCTATTTTCACTCATCCAAAAGCGCACAGATAGATTTGTTGACTTTTTAGTAGGCCTAAGTGTCATTACACTGGACCAAGCCAAAAACCAAAGCTAAAGGCTTAATCAGATATCTGATACTATCGAATATCCAATATTTACCAGTAGATATATATCTCTATACCTAGTTGCGTTCAACATTTTTTCATTGTAAAAACGTGAACACAGCTAGGGTTATCAGATATCAGCTTCCAAATCCCCTATCTAATTTTTCCTAAATTGCCAGGTAAGTGAAAGCTTCTAATTTTTATTGTTTTAATTGTTTTTAAATAGAAATATATAGTTTTTTATATAAAAATTAGGGTAGCAATGCGTTTTTGTATTATTTTTTAAAATTCATTGTAATTATCTATTTTCTTTTTCATTATTATCAAATATGGAATCAGAAAACCCTCCTAATGATCCTGCAAATAATCCAGAACCACCTCCCAACAATCCCCCACCTCCAGAAGACGTACTTGTCACAGACCCTCATCATTTAGAAGATCTAATAGGAGATAATCTAAATGAACTTAGAGGATTTCAAACCACATATGCCAATATCCCCATATTGCAACCCATGTTTATGACATTGAACTCAATTATTGAAAACATGAAGAAAATTACACAGCAACATAGTGCTACACTTCTTTGGCGTGATTCCATGCACGCCCAGTTTGACGATGGGCTTGATTATGATCAAGTCATGAACCTAAATATAACAAAACATGACATAGATAACCTTTTTGTGGATCCTAAAACTAGTCTAAAAGTAGACCCTAAAAAAACCAAGTTGTCAATTAAATGGTGCACAAATAGTGCAATACATGACAACTTTTGGGACCGTTGGTGGATGGTTTTTGGTAGATCACCTCACAACAATTTGGATGTCCCATTTTATTTTATTAAAAGATTGTATGCTGAATTTATTCTCGGTCACAAGGTGAATTATTGGAGTATGAGACCTGAATAGATGTAAAATGGAATCACACCTATTCAAATGTATATGATGTATGTATGGGGGAAATATGAGATCCACTCCTAAATCCAAATTCCCAAAGGAGAGATCCAATTTGATCAACCAAAATGCTAATACACAATCGAATCAATCTATGGAGAGTATGAAAGAGAGAGAAAAACCCTATATTTACCTATGGAGAATTATGCTTAAAATCTAAAATAATTGAAATACAAGTACTAACCTCAAATTAGGGCAAAT
Organism: Chamaecyparis obtusa; assembly: GCA_027943335.1. NCBI lineage: Eukaryota > Viridiplantae > Streptophyta > Pinopsida > Cupressales > Cupressaceae > Chamaecyparis > Chamaecyparis obtusa. The sequence continues at coordinate 27,833 of BSBK01007429.1, forward strand.
ATAGGAAATGCCAATTTCTGATGTCTGTGTGTACTTTCAAGCAATTTTGTAACCTATTTCAGACTGGAAATGTCGAGATGAAGAAAACCTAGAAATCTTTTGTCTTTTCGATGGTAGGTAGTCCTTAACCCTCATAAAAGGTCAAAGGATACATTCTTCATTTGAAGGTCAATTCTGACTTTGTTCACAGATCTCGAAAGTTTGCCAAAAAGGGTATCCAAATCTGATCTCATATCCAAAATTTTGCACTTGTACCTGCAAGAAAAAGGGAGTTTTTGTTTGTATGGGGGGTTTGCCTTGGTCAAAACCCAATTTAGGAATTAACCTTGAAATTGAATTGAAATGTAGTGTGCATAAAAAAAGTAATTGAAACAATTCACCTCGCTTATGTTGAAGTCCTTGTAGAGGATTCGAATCCTCAAATCCACAAGTAGGAATGCTTCAATGGATGTAGAATGAATGTAGGATGTCTCAAATCAATGGCATTTGATCTTCAACACCAATCTTGAATTGATCTTTGCATATGAGGAGGCTTGGATGAATGTAGAAGGATGGATCTTCAAGGGAGCTCCAAAGAGATTGAATCCTTCAATGGCTAACAATGGATCTCCTTGATGGATGAATGCTTGAACACTTGAATGCTTGAAGGCTTTCTTGAGTGCTTGAATACTTTCTTGCACTTGAGAGCTTGATGGCAAAGGAATATATGAAAAAGTGATGTGAAAATGAGAGAGGAAGGCCTCCTTTTATAGTGAACTAAGGCACAATCCTCTAGAGGGGTCACCTTGGAGAATTAAATCCCAATTAGGTCCTAACCTTTAAAAAATATACCTAGATTAAATGCAATTAAAGGATTTACCATTCCAAAATCTGAAATGGCTGACTTGGAGGCGGGAAAACAAATATCCCCGAAACCCGACACCCGAAAATCAAGGAAACTTGATATCTGGATAGGGGGTCAAGGATGAGGTTGTATCTGACCAGGTTAGGATAGAGGTCGACTTTGACCCCATAAAGTCAACTTTAACCTTATGGTCAAAAACCTCAAGACCTTCACCCAGAATGTTATGAAATGCAGCTATGAAGTGAAAAATGGGTGCAGAAGGAAGTAGAATGATGAAGGGCCACACCACCCTTACCAACTCATAACCAAAGACATAACAACATGGAGACAAAGAGAAGACAAAATTCTTTACAAAGCATACATTAATACTTGAAAATTAGTACAACTTGAGAGATCTTACAACATGAGAGCTTTCTCCAAATATGAGATCTATAATATGAGAGATCTTACATTCTCCAAGCTTACCATCCAAGAGCTTTTACCACTTGAGAGCTTGCAATGAGAGAGCTTAAACTCCAATAGCTTGCAACTTGAGAGCTTCTTCTCTAATATAAGATCCTACAACTTGAGAGCTTACAATGCGAGAGCTTTCTTATGAATGCTCCCATGCCTTCTTTATATAGGCATTTACCTCCTAAGATATTACAACACCACCAATGCGAGATAAAAGATAGATGTAACTACCTTGATACAAATATTAAATTTTCACCCAATTAATATTAAGCACCACCATGTGGGCCAATTATAAAATTACATTACCTTTGTGGGCCAATAAGAAAATAGAAAGTTGTAACTACCTAGCTACAAATATTAAATGCAAGAACTTTCCACAAATTTCTAAAATGCCACCTACACACCTCGATACCACTTAATTGGAGGGCTAAACATTCTTATCATGGAAGTGCTTCCATTTTAAGATGATACATTAAGCCCCCACTTTAGCAAGAGTATGGACTCAATGCAAACTCTTGGTAAAGGAGATCAAAATGAAAAGATAATCTTATCGTAATCCAAGGGACAAAGAGAAACCTTAAGCCCTCAGGGACTCAAGTCTTCATCGACTCTTGAGAAACCTTAAGCCCCCAGAGACTCAAGTCTTCATCAACTCCTAGATCACAATAAGAGAGACATCTCTAGAGAGAGAAAGCAAGAGTGTGATTACCTCGCCCAATAAGAACTTATGTCCCATTGTGAACCACACAAGGAAACGGTGCAACTAGAAAGATGGAATTGAACCACCTAGTGAATGTGGCTACTCACTAGTCAACCCATCAAGGATTCACCCTTAGGAATATTCTATTCCATAAGAATAAAACCAAAAAACTAAAAAAAAGATCCAGTCTTAAGGACACCTCTGACCTTAAGGGATCAAAATATACGTATGTTTGAAACTGGAGAGATCAAGAGATCCTAAAATATAAATCCATGATTTAAGGATTAGTTACTAATCCAAAAAGGGAGAAAGGAGTATTTTGAAAAATCTGTGCATATCAAAAAGTGTGTGTGTGCAATAGGTGAGCAGAGCATATGCCCCCATGTTAAAGTCATTGCTGACACTTTAACAGGAGCAATGGCTTTAACAGAAACATAAACAACTACACTGATTATGTTTCCACGTTGAGATGCCCCTAGACGAAGACAAATCAAGGGAAATATCACATAAACATACAAAGAACACAGAAGGGATCTACCTACCATGGGGTCAGTATGATCATAAGATAATATATATATGATATTATTGCAAATGAATTGACATCATTCCCCAAAGAAAGTAGAACTACGATCATAATGGAGGAAAGATCACATAAGACATATGAAGGAGAATCTTTTCAAACCATGACATGGAGACCAAAAAATTTTTAGTGCTACCATATCTCGAATCCAAGCAGATTACACAAGGAAACATTTATGAACAATAGCACAATTACAACATAACATTGAACAACACATCGAAGAAGAGAGATACATATAGAGGAATTTGAACAACAATTTCGATTCCTTTATCACCTTGCACCAATTGAGTAACAAGGATCGTATAAAATAATCTAACAACATTTAGAAAACACATTACATGAGAAGCACAGTACAATAGGAAAACACACAACAAAGCTACCACAAAGGACAAGCTGATCAAGCATGCCACCTACTCTCCCCATCTCGTTGTATATCATTTAGGGAAAGTGGGTAACTCGCAAGAGGGACTATATCCAACATACTAGGAATGATAGCCAGTTCCAAACAAGGATCCTCTTGAGAATCATAATGTTCGACACTAGGTGTAAGAGTTAATTATGATGAAAGCATATTAGGTAAATCGATGTCAATGTCAATAGTCTCATATTCATCATTAACATCATCAGTATCATCAAGAGTGTCTTCTTCATCCAAATTAATCAAAATAAGATCTAAGATATGAATAGAATCATTATAATCATGCATATTAACATCATTATTAGTAACAAATTCTTCCAACACATCATGCATAGGTTTATCTAAAGAAGATAGAGATCTTTGAAGAACAAAATTACGAGCTTTAGCATGAGCACGACATTTTTTATGACGTTCATTAGCAGATCGATTACATTTTGATTTATTTGAAATAGGTTGAGAACTAGGAGGAATAATTATAGGATCCTTCATAGGTTCTTTAGGAAGATCAATAGGATTATCAACAATAGGAGGAACAATCATAGGATCTTTGATAGGTTCTTTAGGAAGAGCTATAGAAGGAACTTGATTAACAAAACTAGAAGCCATAGTTAAAGGACATATAGAAGGTGTGGGCAAAAGATCGCGATTAAGATCCATGGGAGGAATTCTTAATTCAAGAATCTTACGATGTTTATAAGCTTGATATGAATGAAAAATATTATCAGGTCAAGGAGGACATGAATTAGGTAATGAAGGCCAAAAGAAATCAAGAGCAGCATAATCTCTAGGCCTATAAGGTTGATATAAACTATGATTAATCATCTTCACTTCTTCATCATGAATGAACTTAAGACACTTATGGATAGGTGAAGCATCAACATGCATGGCATTCAACCAAGGAAAACCTAGCTTAACTTGAAATTGATCAGAAGTAGGAACAACAACAAAGGTAGTGTTCACAATTTTTCCATAGAGTTCAACTGGTAAAGTAGTATAACCAAATGATGGATAAAGAAAACCATTACAAGTTTGAATCCACACATCTGATGTATCATAAGAATCACGTTGTAAGCTTTTCATAAAAAGATTTTCTTCAGTAATAACTGTAGACTATGATTTTGAACCTGTTACCTATCTTGAAAGGCTGAAACATTCAAACATTAGACTAATCTAACATGTTCATGAACTAAAAAATAGCGTAAGACATGAAAACAAAACCAAAGCCACCTCAAGATTGTTGCTAAAAACAAGTGCTATAGAGCAAATGTTTGATTTGCTTCAATTAAAGGGATGTGGGTGTGCTCTCAAATGCATGGAGAGGGATTTATGGTGATGCATAAATGATGAGAAAAGCTTGAAATATGAACTAAGATTAATCCATTAAGCTATTCTAAGATGTGTTAGAAAACATGAAAAACATGAAGAAATCTAACAATTAAGATGTATGCTAAGATGATCTAGCTAAAAATGCTCATGATAACAATGCAATAAATGATAAAAACTAAGCTAATAATTTGCTCTTGGAAGGAGGAGTATTTATAGGATTTCCTAAGGGCTTGGGTTAGGAGGATAGGTTAGAGTTTGGGGTAAGGTTAGGGGTTGAGTCAAGGGGATAAGGATGAAGACTTTCTAGAAGAGTCTAGGCTTTGGATGAGGATGAAGACTTTCTAGAAGAGTCTAGGCTTTCTAAGGATAAATATGGAATTTAGGAGATAAATAAAGATTTATTTATCTCAAAAGCTTTAATGAGTTTGAGGCTCATTAGGGGAAGGGTTATCTCCTTGTGACAAGTGTCATAAGGGGATTGGGTTGAAAGATGGGAGGAATGTGCACAATTTGGGAAATGTGCCTAAGGTCAAAGGGTGTAAGAAAGGGGTGAGGGGCTTCTTAAATGCACCATAAATGCATGTAAGAGGGATAAGGAGGCCTTAAATGCCTTCAATGCATGTAAGAGAAGCCTCTAGAAGTTTGTTGACTTTGGGTCAAGCTTAAGAGTTGGCTAACCTTGTTTAGGGAATGTGACAAGGTTAGGGGGAGGATTAGGATTAGGATGGGTGAAGAGGTTGGGTTGAGAAGTTTCTAGAAGAATCTAGAGTTTTCTTAGGTTTTATGGAATAAAAGTTTATTCATTCCAAAGGCTTTTGGTTTTGGGAATATTTATTAAAATATATTTAATAAATATGAAAATTAAATATTTAATCTTAATTAAATATTTTGAGTTGAGATTAGGGTTAGAAAAGATGGGATTAGCCTTTTAATCAAAATTAAAGAGGGATTAGAAGATTCTGGAAGAGGTTAGTGGTCTAAAGGAAATTGGCCAAGTTTTGGGCAAAAAATAAATAAATTATTTATTTTGGGATTTTTGGTCAATTTATTAATTAAAATAATTAATAAATAAGGAGATAATGTTTAAATAAGATTTAAACATTTTTGGGAGGGATTCCTTAATTAAATGTTTTTAATTAAGATAAAAGAATTTAATGACATAAAAATAAATTAATTAATTAAATAAATAATTAATTAATAAATGATGATGTCATCAGGGATTTTTCAAAAAATAAAAATACTTTATTTTCTAAAGGATTTTTAGGTGTCTACAATAACATTGACTAAGGATGTAGGATCAACAAGACAACCACGAGTAGGTTTCTGAGAAATCCTAGCAGCAATGTAAAGTGGACCATTAGGAGCTTTAATAGTCTCAGAGTCATCAAAGGTAATCAAAAGTTCCCGAGGTCTTTTATTCTTAGGTTGTTGTCGAGGTTTAGGTTGAGTTTTCAGTTTAGGTTTAGGTTTTGGTCGAGGTTGAGATTGAATTTGAGATTGAATCTATGGTTGAGGTTGAGGTGGAGATATAGATTGACCAACATGCTCCACTTGATTAAAAACATGATTGAGTCATCCATCTTTGAATCATACACAATTTCCATAGCAGATGGCTGAGCAATGGTATTAGTATCATACATAGGTAAAGGATTCGTATAAATTTGAAGGTTTTGATTAGGAGGAGAGACAAATTTGTTCCCACTACCATCAAGATTATCGGTAGATAAGGCATTAGAGTCAATTAAGTCTTGAACCTTATGTTTTAAAGAATAACATTTCTCAGTATCATGACCATTTTGACGATGATATTGACAAAATGCATTTTGATCAAAAGATTTAGAGGCAATTGTAACAGGTAAAAGAGGTCGAATAAGAGGTAAAGTAATCATATTAGCAACTAACAACCTATTCATAATAGCATGTAAAGGTTTGGAAAGAGGAGTAAACGTATGATTTAATCGAAAAGCAATGCATGCAAAAGTGGCATTGTGAGATGCAACAACAACTTGATCAACAACCGCATTCGTTTGTTTGTTTATCTTGACATAGTTGTTGAATTTTCAATTTTTTTTTGGATTAGGAGCAACATCACTCTTATCAACTGGAACAGGAGCCATTGGAGTGTTGCTCTCAAATTGACTCACTTGTAATTGATAATGATGAAGCGTTGCACAAAGTTGTTGAAAAGAGGTAAATTCAGTAAGCAGAATCTTATCTCTAATATCCTTTTGCAAATTTGAAATAAACATATGTTGAATTTCAATATCAGGAATAGGATAGGAAATCTAAGCATACAAATGCTTAAATCTACCAATAAATTCAATTAATTTTTCTTTAGCACTTTGTTTACAATGCATCAAATCAGTCAAAGACACTTGTGGGCCAATGTTGTTTTGAAATTGTTGAATAAAGGCAATAGCAAGTTTTAGAAAGGAATCAATAGAATAAGGAGGCAAGGAACAATACCATTGTAAGGCCTTGTCATGGAAAGTTCTAGCAAATAGTTTGGCTAAAATCCTATGGTCATGAGCATAATCACTACAAAGGATTTGGAATGTTTTAACATGATGAACATGATCTCCTTTTCCATTACAATTCTCAAGACAAGGCATATCGAATTGTTGAGGAATAGGAGTATGAATACTATCCATGGACAAAGGACTTCCCATGTCACATGTAGGGATACTAAACTTGTTTTGAGTTAAGGAAGCAAGTTGTTGTTGTAAGGATGATACAGTTTGAGCCAAACTAATGATTGTTGAATCATTAGAGGAAATAGGAGGAGTAGCAACATTAGATACACTAGGTAAAGTGTAAGAAGCTGCAGGAATAGAAGACACAACTAGAGGAACACTAGGAACTAGAGTTGGAAGTAGATTGGAATAAGTAAAAGGAAAATTATGATATGAAGGTTGTGATGAAGGAAGGGACATAGGAGGAACACTCATAGGAATAGAGGGAACCATCATAGTCACCAAAGAAGGAGTATAGCTAGGAATACTAGGTAAAGGTTTAGAAGGAGGTTCAACACTAGTGATAGGAGGAATCAACCCTAAATCTTGAACTTCTTGAGCTAAAGGTTTAACATTTGAATGCACAAGGTGAGTAATACCACGCAAGAGGTTAACACCTTGATCACTATCACAGAGAAATTTATTAAGAGCCTCTATAGCTTGAATATAATCTTGATTATGGTTCTCTTGAATAAGCCAATTACCCATTTTATCAAATTCAGTTGAAAGTTTTTGAACTTGTTCAGGAGGAACTCTTAAAGCGTCATCCTCATCATGAGATGAGTGAGAAGATTTTGGCTCCATTGTAGGATTGAAATCATGAAGAATCAAATTATCATCTGGGACCCTAAGGAAAGGAGAGGAAGATTCAGGATCAAAGGCACCCATGAGTCTACGACTTCATCTAACCAGAATATTATAAGTAGGACTAGTAGTAGTAAAGCTCATAAACCAATATAATGCAAATGAACTAAACTAAGAACACATAAAGCATGAATATTTTTGTATTTTTGAAATCTAATTAGCATGCAAGATCTAACACAAAAGATAAATCTAATACTAACAAGATAAAGGAAATCTAACACCACAAAAAGAAATAGAGTAAGCTAGTCGGGTTCACCAAAATGAATAGATGTAAAATGGAATCACACCTATTCAAATGTATATGATGTATGTATGGGGGAAATATGAGATCCACTCCTAAATCCAAATTCTCAAAGGAGAGATCCAATTTGATCAACCAAAAGGCTAATGCACAATCGAATCAATCTATGGAGAATATGAAAGAGAGAGAGAGAGAGAGAGAGAGAGAGAGAGAGAAACCCTATATTTCCCTATGGAGAATTATGCTTGAAATCTGAAATAATTGAAATACAAGTACTAACCTCAAATTAGGGAAAATCTAGAAAATGCCAATTTATGATGTTTGTGTGTACTTTCGGACAATTCTACAACCTATTTTGGACTAGAAATGTCGAGATGAAGAAAACCCAAAAATCTTTTGTCTTTCCGACGACGGGTAGTCTTTGACCCTCATAAAAGGTCAAAGGCTACATTCTTCATTTGAAGGTTGATTCTAACTTTTTTCATAGATCTTGAAAGTTCGCTGAAAAAGGTATCCAAATTTGATCTCAGATCTGAAATTCTGCACCTGTACCTACAAGAAAAAGGGGGTTTTTGTTTGTATGGGGGGTTTTCCTTGGTCAAACCCCAATTTAAGAATTAACCTTGAGAATTTAAATGTAGTGTGCATAAACAAAGTAATTGAAACAATTCACCTTGCTTATGTTGAACTCCTTGTAGAGGATTCGAGTCCTCAAATCCACAAGTAGGAATGCTTCAATGGATGTAGAATGAATGTAGGATGTATCAAATCAATGACATTTTATCTTCAACACCAATCTTGAATTGATCTTTGCATATGAGGAGGCTTGGATGAATGTAGAAGGATGAATCTTCAAGGGAACTCCAAAGAGATTGAATCCTTCAATGGCTAACAATGGATCTCCTTGATGGATGAATGCTTGAACACTTGAAAGCTTGAAGGCTTTCTTGAATGCTTGAACACTTGCTTGAACTTGAGAGCTTGATGGCAAAGGAACATATGAAAAAGTGATGTGAAAATGAGAGAGGAAGGCCTCCTTTTATAGTGAACTAGGGCACAATCCTATAGAGGGGCCACCTTGGAGAATTAAATCCCAATTAGGTCCTAACCTTTAGAAAATATACCTAGATTAAATGAAATTAAAGGATTTACCATTCTGAAACCCGAAATGGCCGACTCAGAGGTGGGAAAACAAATATCCCCGAAACCCGACACCCAGAAATCAAGGAAACTTGAAATCTGGACAGGGGGTCAAGGATGAGGTTGTATCTGACTAGGTCAAGATCGAGGTCAACCCTGACTAGGTCAAGATAGAGGTCAACTTTGACCCCATAAAGTCAAATTTGACCTTATGGTCAAAAACCTCAAGATCTTGACCCAGAATGTTATGAAATGCAAATATGAAGTGAAAAATGGGTGCAGAAGGAAGTAGAATAGGGGGAAAAGCTAGATACATGCAAATACCTGATCAAGGTTCTTAACATGACCCTAGACCACTTACTCAGAGGGCTAAATGTTCTTGTCATGGAAGTGCTTCCATTTTAAGATGATACAAGACCGAACTGGGGTGTAGGTTTAGGCGCTCCGCAAGATAGGCCATGGGCACAACGAGTGAAATCTCGCACATATGTCCCCACTCCTGAGATTTCACCACCTCCCACAATACAACATCTAGACATTATTGTTGAGGTCAGCTCATAGACTATTCAAGCCATTCACACCTTGAGTGATCTACTGGTTACACAGAGCACAACATTGATGCCTCCTCATCCTAATGCTTCTGGCACTTCCACATCCTCCATGAGATCACATGTTTGTGTGCCCCACACTTGCATTATATGCAAGAATCTATGCTTTGGTCCCCTGACTGATAGTGATGCATATAATTTTGACTTTGATGGGGATGATTCTACACAACACACTATAGGCATTGAAGTAACTCATGGAGATGTGCATTAGGAGCCTATAGAGCAATGGACTCCCATTGTTACGGTAAGGGTAAACCATTCACTTTTTACATTGTATTTAAATTTTATTGTTCATATTTTCTATAGAATTTCCTTATAATAATTTCCCACTTATGTCTTTTTATGTGTTACATTTATGTTCAATTGATGACAGAGGAGGAGATGGAACAGGTGGAGGGGTCCACACGTTCGGCCATATCATTTGGTCTTGACTCTTCCACGGTACATATATTTTAATGTACTCATTGGTTTCCTTTTAAATTATGGTAATAGTATATGTACATTGTTTTCTAATTTTTATGATCATCTTTTACATATTGATGCAGGTGTCACCAATTGCCACCAGGGGGCAATGTGAGGGGGTGCAGGTGTTAGCCGTTGATAAAGGAAAGGTAATTAAGTAATTTTTTTTTTTAATGCATACATGTATACTTGTCAGTTGCGCGTACTCATTTTTAATTTACATGGTTTATTTGACAGAGAGAAAAATATGATGATGTCGTGAGACCCTATCATCACAATAGAGTCATAGGCATATCCATTTGCAGTGATAGCCCCACGGTACGTACATTTATAAAGTTATGTGTGTGCATTTTACTATCAAGTATATATAATATGGTCAAGTTATGACAGTATGAAGTATCTATTTGACTTTTGTAGGTCACTCCTAGTTTGAGGGAGCCAGAACGCCAAGGGTTTGTATCGCTGATGACTCAGCCAACAATCCCTGAAGAAAGTTTAAAACATGTAAGTTTTAATGTTAATTCAGTTATTTTGTAAACATATATTTGCCACCAAGTTTTTAAATTAAATAATATAACTCATAGATCAATCTCATGTTCGCAAACATATACGAGTGGGAGTCAACATTGGTGGCACTATTCCTGTGCTACCAAGGACATATATTAGGTCTCCTATCCGTGGAAGGAGACAGAGAGGCGAGGTATATGAGAGTTCAATTTTAGTTTAAATTTTATTTATTATTGTTGACTATGATTCTAAATTTTAATCTAACTTGGGGTTTCACTTTTGTGTTTGAATGCAGGATCCATCAGAGCCAAAGAGTACTTCAAAGAGGCTTCATTTTGATGATCCACCAATAGAATAGGATGTCCTAGAAACATTTATAGTTGAACTTCTTATTTTGAGATGTCATATGACACATTTTGAGATTGTGCATGCCACATTGTATCTATATATGTTGAGATGTAAATATGTATAGCATTATTGTTTATTTTGATATATATGAAACTTGATATTCGATCCAATTTGTTAATTGTGTGTTCATTTATTCATTGTTAGTATGTAAATATGCTTGTGTGTATGTACTCATGTGTACGATTTATGCCTTAAGTATATTCATGTATATTCAAGTACATTATTCATAACCTAAATTCACATGTATGGGCTACGTGCATGACTTAAGTGAATTAATGTTGTATGCTTTATAATCTATGTGCTACATGTATGCTTCATGACTTAAGAAAATTTGTGTACGCTTTATGTGCTACATGTGTTCACATGTGTAATTCATCATTTGAGGTATATAAGGATATCTATTAAAGTGGTTTCAAGGTTTATAGACTTACCCTTTACTCCCAATGGTTAAAAGACCTCAAACTAGCCTAATTACATAATAAAACACCCTTTTGGCAATAATCAAACACCCTTTTGGCCATATCAAAACATATCTCAAATTCAGGTATTGGTATTTTGGACAAAATATCAGTACTCTACCTATACCCTTGCAAATACACTAGGAATGCCTAAGAAACATAGTCTTGTAGAATCTCATGGATTGTTGATACCTCTCACGGGGTCCGACTTACGAGCCTCGAAAGTTTGTTGACCAATCGTGCTTAGTGCACCTTGGGGACACTTTGGTCCGGCATGGTCCGAAACATTCTATTGACTCAGTGGTCAAAATGGGGTTGTCCCTAGCATTTAACTACCCAACCGGAGCTAATGGCATAATCCATTTGGTGCCAGGATGAACAGTTTGGAAGTAATCTAGTGGTGCAACTTTCAACTGACCCTCATTGCAAGTTTTGGCATTGAGCGAGACTGGCGTGCCAAATTCAAAAAAATTTGAATCTCCCAGAATGGAGAGAGGTTATTGTAGGCCTCAAAAACATCATCCTGTAGCATCTCAATGATCTAATACCTCTCACAGGGTTTGAGTTACGAGCCTTGAAATTTTGTTGCCTAATTGTGCTTAGTGCACCTTGGGGACACTTTGGTCCGGCATGGTCCGGAACATTCTACTGACTCAGTGGTCAAATAAGGGTTGTCCCTAGCATTTACCTACCTAACTAGAGCTAATGGCATAGTCCATTTGGTGTCGGGATAAATGGTTTGGAAGTAATCCACTTGTGCAACTTTCAACTGACCCTCACTATAAGTTTTGGCATCAAGTAAGATTGGCATGCCAAATTAAAAAAAAAATGAATCTCCCAGAATGGAGAGAGGTTATTGTAGGCCTCAAAAATACCATCCTATAGTATCTCATAGATCTTTGATACCTCTCATAGGGTCTGAGTTACAAGCCTTGAAAGTTCATTGCTCAATCGTGCTTAGTGCACCTTGGGGACACTTTGGTCCGGCATGGTCCAGAATGTTCTACTGACTTAGTGGTCAAAATGGGGTTGTCCCTAGCATTTAACCACCCAACCAAAGTTAATGGCATAGTCCATTCAGTGCCGAGATGAACGGTTTGGAAGTAATCCAATGGTGTAACTTTCAACTGACCCTCATTGCAAGTTTTGGCATCGAGTGAGACTGGCATGCCAAATTCAAACAAATTTGAATCTCCCAAAATGGAGAGAGGTTATTGTAGGCCTTAGAAACCACATCCTAAAGCATCTCACAAATCTTTGATACCTCTCACGGGGTTTGAATTACAAGCCTCAAAAGTTTGCTACCCAATCGTGCTTAGTGCACCTTGGGGACACTTTGGTCCAGTGTGGTTTAGAATGTTCTACTGACTCAGTGGTCAAAATGGGGTTGTCCCTAGAGTTTACCCACCCAACCAGAGCTAATGTCATAGTCCATGTGGTGCTGAGATGAATGGTTTAGAAGTAATCCATTGGTGCAACTTTCAACTGACCCTCACTGCAAGTTTTGGCATCGAGAGAGACTAGTGTGCCAAATTCAAACAAATTTGAATATCCTAGAATGGAGAGAGGTTATTGTAGGCCTTGGAAATTTTTTCCTATAGCATCTCATGGATCTCTGATACCTCTCATGGGGTCCAAGTTATGAGCCTCAAAAGTTCGCTGCCCAATCGTGCTTAGTGCACCTTGGGGACACTTTGGTTCGGCATGGTCCGGAATGTTCTACTGACTCAGTGGTCAAAATGGGGTTGTCCCTAGAATTTACCCACCCAACCAGAGCTAATGATGTAGTCCATTTGGTGCTAGGATGAATGATTTGGAAGTAATCCATTGGTGCAATTTTTAACTAACCCTCACTGTAAGTTTTGGCATCGAGCGAGACTGGCGTGCCAAATTCAAACAAATTTGAATCTCCCAAAATGGAGAGAGGTTATTGTAGGCCTCAGAAACACCATCTTGTAGCATCTCATAGATCTCCAATACCTCTCACGGGGTCCTAGTTACGAGCCTTGAAATTTTGTTGCCCAATCATGCTTAGTGCACCTTGGGGACACTTTGGTCTAGCGTGGTCCAGAATGTTCTACTGAATCAGTGGTCAAAATAGGGTTGTCCCTAGAATTTACCCACCCAATCAAAGCTAATGGCATAGTCCATTCGGTGTCGGGATGAATGGTTTGGAAGTAATCCATTGGTGCAACTTTCAACTGACCCTCACTGCAAGTTTTGGCATCAAGCGAGATTGGCGTGCCAAATTTAAACAAATTTGAATCTCCCATAATGAAGAGAGGTTATTGTAGGCCTCAAAAACATCATCTTGTAGCCTCTCATGGATCTTTGATACCTCTCATGGGGTCTGAGTTACAAGCCTCAAAATTTTTCTACCCAATTGTGCTTAGTGCACCTTGGGGACACTTTGGTCCGGTGTGGTCCGGAACGTTCTATTGACTCAATGGTCGAAATGAGGTTTTTCCTAGCATTTACCTGCCCAAACAGAGCTAATGGCATAGTCTATTCAGTGCTAGGATGCAATCCTTGAACACTATCCCTTCACCCTAGGGAATCATCATTTTACTTTGGACACATTTGACCAATTTTGACTCAATGACTCCAACTATTACATCATTTGACGATAAAAATGTAATAGAATTAAGACAATAGAAATGTAAGGATAGAAAATTAAGATGATACAAATTATATAAGGATACAAAATTCATAGTAAGGAAACACATTTTTTGCACTTTACATGGCATTAAGATGATACAAATGTGGGCTTTTAATATTTGCAAATCAACCCCATGGGCTCTTTTATATTTCAAATTTTGCATCAAATTTTTGATATACAAAATTTGGCATCTAAATATGCAAATTACACAACTATATATAAAAAATAAGTGTCATTTTCACTCCAATCCCTACATTCAGAAGGAAGAAGAAAAGTTAATAGAGAATATAAGAAGTGTCCTTTTGGCATCTAAATATGCAAATTACACAACTATATCTAACTTGAGTTGAACTTACCTACTGAAGTGTGCCTGAAGGATCATCTCTGTGCTTGAGAGTGTTCAATATTGCTTAATGATCAACAGTACTAATAGTCCAAAGTTCCTTTATCTTTGGTTGTCCTTGATGTTTCAACAACTTAACATTGGCTGCTATAACAAGGTGTGAATACATGAGAATGGTTTTGTGCTTTTCATAGTCTTCAAAAGTAAGGAATGCCATTATTTCTAATCATATATGTGCAGAACCATGTTCCCACAACAACATGTGATCATGTTGGATATGTGAACATATCATCATCTATTGTCAGTTGTGCAAGTTCATGCTTTCCTCTTACACAATATGCTAACCAGTAATTCGATCTCTCATCATTCCCTTCTGGTGCAACCAATGCAAAAACATGTCCTGGCTGTAGAAGATCTGAAAGATGGTCGTAGTCAAGTGTACAATCTATGTCATCATTTATTACAAAGATTGTGAGAGATAAAGGAGTAAGATAACATGGAACCCATGTATCAACCCACTCACTTGACTCAGACTAATCCCAATCAGACTAAAGATAACTTAGACAATAACAAGCCAAATCTCATGTCCAAATGGTCCATGTACTAGCATATGAGCTTCAAAATGAATGCATTTTTGAAGAATCTTTTATAGTTTGACAATCCAACCTATCTCCTATTGTGCCCAACTCAACCAACCAAAAGAATCTGCACACCGCTGAATCAAGAGTCCCCCCTGTGATAATGCTGAAGTACACCAATCAATAATAACACGGGCATCAATGAGTTCAGCACCTAAAATCCTTAGTTTCTCCTTAACTAGAGCTCTCTTTATGCATGCATTTGCTCCATCATGTTCCCCTTTTCCATGACCGGCCTCAAAAAAACTCCAAATATGAGGTACACCTCTCTCTACATGCATTCTACATAACTAATAAAATATATGAGCATTTTTTAATTGACCTGTGCAGTTATTTGACCAAATGAGATGTCTATCCATAACAATATTATTTTCCCTCACCCACTCAAAATAATTTTCAAAGCAATATTGGACAAACTCAGATGAGTGTGATCTATCATCACTCATATAAAAATGATACTCTTTGATTATCTTCTATACTCTCAGGGGAATGTCTATATGTTATGTGCACAAAAATAGAAACCTGAATAGAATTGTAATATTGAGCTTGCAACTCATTTTGGGGTTGTAATGTATAGTTCTCTGCAAAGTCAACAACTAATATAATAGTGCCAATCAAGAAAGTGTCCTTACACATCCTGAATTGTTGATCTAACCACTGAGACCTGTGACTATGCCTTTCATACTTGTAAAAGAGATTCTTCCTGAAATCTGAAATAAAATCAGATACATTGCATTCTTTAGTAACCAACTCACATCTAGAGCCTTCACCTCCACTTTTTAATGTATATTTAACAGTTTCATATACTTTTTTGTCTTTCCAAAATCATGTTCGTAGCCCTCATGAAAACATTCAACAAACTTCACTAGCCCATCACACTCTGAGCACTTGTCATTTAAGCAATCTTTTCTATAAAAGAAACATCCATCATCTCTAGGACATAAAAAATGATCTAGCAAGTCTCTTGATGATTTTGGAAGAGCACTTGCACCACACTCCTCCAACATTTCACTACCATGCAAAGTAGAATGAATGGATTGTAACAATTCATGGTGCATTGAAAACTCCACATGATATTTGCAACAACAAGTATTTCAAATCTTAAGAGGCACACAAAAAAAAGGCTTTAGGGCTTCAAAAGCTCTTTGCGATATTTGCATTATTGGATGTATCTCACAAATTTTTTTGAACAACATTGTTTCACTCACCTCCAAACAATGTTTGGGATGTGGGGTGTGGTCTCAAATGCCAATTCTCAACTTCAAGACATCCTTCACATTTGGTGACACTCTTGAGTTAGATTGCCAAAATAGTTGAATTTGATCCTTCACATCATTGGTAAGCTTCTTATCACAACGTGAAAGTCTCCCACCATAAGCCCATGTATCATTTTGAAGAGGATCATCAAGTCTTTCTCTTCTTGCAAGTGCTTTATCCAAAGTTTTACAATTTAGATTCAAGTCAACACAAGTTTGTCTCATCAAACGAGCCTTTCTCAAATGATGACTTACTAAGGAGGTTGTAATAACCCTCCTAGCAGCTCTCTTATCTTTTTCCTTGGTAGTCTTCCCAATGGAATTGAGAGCACTAAAAAGATTTCTCACAATAATAGCATTCCGCTCCTTTTTATTGTTCACACTAATCTTCAATTTGAATAGTATACGTCTCATCTTCTACATCTTTAACAATTGCACAAACATTTGACATTGCTCAACCAACGTCTTGTGCCTAAAAAACTAATCAAAAAGTTTTGAAACCCACAACCGAATGGTTCTTTCTGATCTCTTGCCATTGAAATTGCTCATTACATTCTCATCAATTTCAAGTAACCATTTAGTTCTTCTTGAAGGTCTCAATTTTGAAGTTTGTCTTTCTTCCTCCGAAGGGACTTCATTTCTCATATAATTTGGAGATGTGTAACATTGATTTGGTTCTTCTGCACCATTATCATTGTCAATTCCTTCATATTCAATTGGTGGATTGTCATTGACAATGTCCACACTTCCATTGGCCACATCTATATGTTCATTTTCAAAACCTACATTTTCATCTTCAAAACCTAAATTCTCATTTTCATCTTCAAATTCACGTTCTTCACTTAAAACCACATTCAAAGGTGGGTCTATGCCGACATCTTCATTAATATTTAACATACCTTGTCTCTTGTTCCGATGGGAAACCCTATCCATTTCTCTATACACTTCAACATCTTCATTTGTGAGTCTCCATTTTTGTTTATGCTTTCGACGACTACTACTGCCCATAATTAGACCAAAAAGAAGATGCAAATACCTTTGGTAATAGAGAAAATCAGCCCAAAATGTAGATTTTTGCCTTCTCACTACAACTCAAATCCCATAATTCAGGGAAAAAATGTGACTCTTTGGAGGGACCCAGAGAATCTTATTTTTACTTTTTACTAGTAGAAAGAATTGGATATCTGAAAATATCGGATATCCAAAAATATCAGATATCTAATATTATCAAATATCTGATATCTCCTGCCAAAATTTTGGCAAAATCTATCTCTCTCTATCTCTAACCTTTCTCTCTCCTCTCTCTCTCTCTCTCTCTCTCCTACTCTCTCCCCTTTCCCTTCTCTCTCTCTCTCTCCCACTCTCTCCTATTCCCTCTCTCTCTCTCTCTCTCTCTCTCTCTCTCTCTCTCTCTCTCTCTCTCTCTCTCTCTCTCTCTCTCTCTCTCTCTCTCTCTCTCCCCCTCCTACTCTCTCCCCTTTCCCTTCTCTCTCTGTCTCTCTCTCCCACTCTCTCCTATTCCCTCTCCCTCTCTCTCTCTCTCTCTCTCTCTCTCTCTCTCTCTCTCTCTCTCTCTCTCTCTCTCAGTTCTAGAGCCTCCAATTCCACTTTTTAATGTATATTTAAAGGTTTCATATATCTTTTGTGGACAATGTACCTTAAATGTTCTTACATCAATTTTTATGCCACTGTTAGTTTCTAGAACAAATGATGAGTGTACGATGGTTTTATATCTATGTGAAATTTCTTTTTGAGAGTTAAAAAATTAATTGATTGTATTTAATCAAGGGGAAGTCCATTGACATCTACTTATTCAATATAGTCAGAACAATGAAATTGCAAGGAGTCTGTAGAAAAATCCCATGCTGGATACTTTCAAGAGGATTTAGGCTCTCTCTCTCTCTTTCTCTCTCTCAAATCTAGAGCCTTCACCTCCACTTTTTAATGTATTTTTAAAGGTTTCATATACCTTTTTGTGGACAATGTACCTTAAATGTTCTTACATCAATTTTTATGCCACTGTTAGTTTTTGGAATAGATGATGAGCGTATGGTGGTTCTACATCTCTGGGAAATTTCTTTTCGAGAGTTAAAAAATTAATTGATTGTATTTAATTGAGGGCAAGTCCATTGACATCTACTTATTCAGTATAGTCAGACCACTGAAATTACAAGGAGTCTGTAGAAAAATCTCGTGCTGGATACTTTCAAGAGGATTTGGCTAAAACTGTCTGTCCTCAAATCAACTATGTAGATATTTTTTTGAAATCATTTTGTATATCAAATAATATAATGCATACTAATATAAAAATTTATATTATAATATTTATGCTATGCTATTATTATTTAAAATCAAATTAATATTAACATAACAAAAATATAATTTAATATGAAACTTGAATTAATATTAACATAAAAAGAATACAACTTAATATAACACAATTAATATTAGTATTAAAAAAATGCATTTATTATGAATCTTGAATTTGGGAAAAGTGGGGCAATTGAAATTTCAAAATAGGCAGGCTTTTTTGGATATCCAAAAATATCAGATATCTGATTAGGCTTGGTATTTTCTTGGGCATTACCAAATGTGGGTGGTCAACTAGCCTATAGGCGTGTTCCAGGAGATATTTCTTAATAACGAGACTTCGACCATGTACTTGACGACTATTTTTTCACCCGAAATTGATGAAACGAAAAGGGTTTCTTAAAGACATTATCAACTTTCCATCAATATAATTGATGTCAAATTTTGAGTTTAGTAAGTAATTATTACTTATTTTTCAATTGAGTTATCTTTAAAGTCATAATTGACATACTGATTGAAAAACAACTATAACTTTCAAACTGTTTAACATTTTTGAAATCCACAACATGCATCACATTCTATGCTTCAGCTACTATAAGAAAAAAAAAGTTTTGAATTTGGTAAAATTTTGAATTAGTTAAGGTGGTCAGACATGAGAGTTTTTTATTATGAAAAAGTTGTAACATAAAATTCATAATTAATTAAGAAGCAATACAAGCGTAATTTAGAAATTAGCTCTACTTTGCTTTTAGCGAAAATGTCAAAACCTTTCTTTGCAAATTCAAAAATATTCTCTATGACATCCTTAGATGCACAATTGTCTTTCTTTGGTAAAACCAGATATGCTTAGCACTCTAAGATTTCATCGACTCCAATATACAATGAAGCCAAGATAAGCAAGCAGTCTTCCCCTAGAAACTGCTCTAGGACTTCACCACAGGAGCTACACAATCCTGTCAAAGAAAATTCTTGGATACCAGCACACAGACAAAATGCCAGGAGGGCTAAGCATCATGACAAAAAATTCAATCTACAACACTACTTGTGGCATCAAGCACCTTTCATTCTGCCTCTCAACAACAATTTTGATAAGCTCAATCCAGAGCAAGGGTTACTATATACTCCGCCCCATAAACGCATTCAAAAATCTTTTCCAAATGGCAATGCACTAAACCCTAGTGATATGAGGCAAAATCTGGGTATAATCCAAAATCCACATAGCACTATGAATAATCCATAGAAGTAGAAAGGTATGAATCCATACACTCCTCTGCATCGTATCTCTAAAGGTATGCCTAAACAACGACAATCAGAGTCTATTTTTAAAAATACATTAGATCCTTATATTATGACACCAACAATTAGCAATAGAGGTAAAGGTAATAATCCTCACCAACATGCATTTGGTAAACAAAAATCTATGTATTCTCCTCCACATAGGAGAATAGATAGCTTTAGAATGAACCCTAGGGATTTAGACGATTCCAAGTGTCAAAGCAATTTTCCAAATAACCCAAAATAGGCATTCTCTGAAGAGGAGATCACTAATCTGGATCTTAAAGATGACCGCGTAGAAAATATTCAAAGCATTTGTGCAGGTTTTGGGATTATTTGCAGATGGAATGGGGTCAGAGCTTCAGTCTGGGATATAGCAACATGGTTAAAATCTCAATGGCAAAAAAAGGTAACGGTATCAATACTTTCATAATTTTTCATCTATTTAGATTTTAGTAATAAAGAATTGAAGAAAAAGATATTATTAGAAGGATGTCCTAAATTTAGACATATATCATTCACTGTTTTTGATTGGATCCCCCTTTTCAATCCAGAAAAACTTACTGGCTTTATGGTGGACAAAGCTGTCCTCCTTAAAAACCTTCCCTTGGAATGCACATGGCAGGGAACCCTTAGAAAAATTGGTAATTGTATGGGCAAGTTTATAGGGACTGTCCAAAATGAACATAACCAATCAGAAAAAATAATTATTGTCAAAATGAATCTACATAAAAGGACAATCCCACCTATCAAATTATGCTTTAAATCAAGTTTGGTGGTCATCAATCCCACTATTGTTGATGACTTCATAGAGGAGATGGAAGATCCCTCTGATTGTCATCTTAGCTCTATAGCAACTCTTGATTATCAATTGAAAAGTATGGACGTTAAGGTAGACTTTCTTGAGCATAAGGGTGGGTTTGTCATCAGTAACTTGAGTCCCAAGTCTGTGTTGAATGCTTCAGATCTCCCCAACCATAGTAACATACATACCCCAACCCCAGTAGCAGGATCTGGAAAGGAAGAACATAATAAGATAAAAAATGCAGATAATAATAACTCAAGGGAAATAGATTTGCAGGAAAATGTAAGGGGTAATTCACACAAATCGAATAACTTATAGGCTGTAAACCCAAAATCTATAAAAGAATATAAAATGGAAGATCAACTTGAGGAAAATAATTTAAGCCTAGCTGTAAACCTTATTCTACTAGAAGTTGTAAATATAGATAGTAACAATAAAGATAAAGTAACTGATATTAAGTATAACTTACAGTCCCATGAACATCCAGAGTTATCATTGTGTAAAGTAAATAGGATTGATAAAGTCTCTAATTATTGTATACCTTCACCAATAGAAATAGCAAGAGATCAGAAGAACGATGTGTCAACAGAGATAGAGACTGAAGAAGAAAAGTGTTTGTGTGAAGTTAAAATAATCTCAGACTATCTTAGTGTAGAAGTTACAAAAGATTTGATGGATTTATTCTTAGATGAGATTTGTGATAGTCAAGAATTAGCACTTCAAAAAGATCTTCTAATTAAAAACATTCAGAGTATTAAAATTGACAATTTTAAAGTTAATAAACTTAATATACAGGATGCTGATTTCCAGATTTTCCCTACTCCCTCGGTTTCTATGCCTATTGAACTTGAATCCCTTGATGGAAATGCTAATAGTCTGAGGAATGAACATGAGAATATCCTCCTATCAACTAAAGTTGAATCCATTAATAAGACATTAGGTCTGTCCCAAATTTCAGATCTAGAAGATTATGGCAAGAATCTAATAGACTTTGAAGATTCTTTTATGAATGATGAGGATTATGCCCAGAATAATATGAATAAGGAGGATAATCAGATCAATGAACATATACAGACTAACGAGGACATCAGCAAATGCTTAGATGGGATTACTAATGCAGACAGATAGCTAGGTATTGCAACTAACATTGCTGGTCTATCTTCCCCAATCACCCTTAAGTTAAAGAAGAAAAGAGGTAGGAAATCAACCCAAGAATTAAGAACTAAAGATGGACAAGCAGAGAACCAATTGAACCTATTTGATATTCTGAAAGCAGGGAAGGGGAAGATCCTTCCCCAAGGTCAATGAGAGTAACAACATGGAATGTTAGGGGTCTTAATGCCCCTAACAAACAAACTTTAATTAAAAGATATTTGAATTTATTCAAATTTGAAATAATAATAATGTAGGAAACTAAACTAAATCAAGAGGATAGTTTAAAGTTCAGTCGTAAATTAGGTGTATGGAAATCAGAGATAGTCTTCTCAGAAGGAGCCTCAGGTGGGCTAGCAGCGTTATGGGACCCTAGGAAAGTAATGATAGAAGATGTCTTAAAATTTAGTAATTGGTTATCACTAACTATCATCAGCCTTAAAAATAATCTAAAATTCAAGCTCATTAATGTCTATGGTCCTATCCCAAACTCAGGAAAAAAGAAATTATGGCAGGACTTACATTCTCGTATCAGTAACAATTGCAATGATATTCATATAATTGGAGGGGATTTCAATGCAATCCTAGATATTAAAGAAAAATATGGTGGATCGAGATATGTTTCACAATCACAAAAAGACTTTAGCCTTTGGGTCAGTGAAAATAACTTGAAAGACATTCCCACTAATAATGGAACGTTTACATGGAATAACCGCAGAACAGGCTTTAGTCATATAGCTGAAAGATTAGATAGGTTTTTAATTGGTGGAGATATGGGGAATTTTAACTTCAACACATATGCGGAAATACTTACTAAATCAGGGTCAGATCACTTTCCAGTTAGATTAACTATCTCTGAGAATTATAAACCACTTAGAAACCCATTTAAATTTGAATTTATGTGGTTTCGGGATAAGGATTTCATGCAACTGTTGGAAAGCTGGTGGAAACAGATAGAGGTCTCTGGTTCTAAGATGTATTGCTTAGTAGCCAAGCTTAAAATTATTAAACATAAGATTTTGGACTAGAACAAAGAGAAATTTAATAATATCTTTGAGCAAAAAATCAAGATAGAAATAGAAATTAATGATTTAAATGAAATTGTCATAAAACAAGGTATGAACGAAGCATCATATATTAAGGAGAAAGAACTAATGACTAAACATGTAGAGATCTTATCCAAGGAAGAAATATTTTGGAAACAAAAATCCAGAGAAACATGGCTCAAAGAAGGTGACAACAATACCAAATTTTTTCATAATAGCACTAACAATAATAGAAATATCAATAGAATTTCTAAACTTAAAGTTACAAATGGTGATATAATTGAGGATCCTAGACTTATAGCAGAGCATCTTGTCAGTTACTATCAAGTGCTCCTCAATAATTATGACTTCTCTGATTTAGAA
Organism: Chamaecyparis obtusa; assembly: GCA_027943335.1. Taxonomy (NCBI): domain Eukaryota; kingdom Viridiplantae; phylum Streptophyta; class Pinopsida; order Cupressales; family Cupressaceae; genus Chamaecyparis; species Chamaecyparis obtusa. The sequence goes on from BSBK01007429.1 coordinate 51,202, forward strand.
GCCCAAAATAAGTTACTAACTTCAATTCCCAAATGAATTACTAAAGTAGACAACAAATGGATCAACAACAAGTTATCAATAGAAGAAGTTAAAACAGCTTTATAAAAACTCCACCCTGAGAAAGCTCCCAGTCCTGATGGTTTTCAAATAGACTTCTTCCAAAAATGCTGGCATTTTCTTGGTGAGGACATCTAGAAAGCAGTAGAAGCTACCAGAAATTCAGGCTCTCTACTAACAGAAATTAATAATACATTCTTCTCCCTCATCCCCAAGAAACATGATTGCCTAGAACCTGGGGATTTTCGACCAATCTCTCTTTGTAACTCAATTTATAAAATCCTATCCAAATGTATAGAAAATAGACTTAAAATATTTCTCCCATCAATTATATCAGAAGAACAGATTGGGTTTGTACCTAATCACTCAATTCTTGATGGAATTATAATAGCTCAAGAAATAATACATAATACTCAATACAATAAAGAATCATGCATGCTCATTAAAATAGATATCCAGAAAGCATATGATAAAGTAGATTGGAGATTTTTATGTAAATGTCTAGAGGCATTTGGGTTTTCAAAACAATGGATTAATCTAATTTATAACTACATTTCTACTCCCAAGATCTCTCTCCTAATTAATGGTACCCCTGAAGGTTTCTTCAAAATTTCTAGGGGTATCAGACAAGGTGACCCACTATCTCCCTTCCTATACATAATCATGGTGAAAGCATTGGGTAGATCCATAACTAAGGCACATTTAGAAGGTAAAATAACACGAGTTAGAGTAACGAATAATGTTCCTAACATCACCCATCAACAGTTTGTAGATGACACAATATTACCTGGGGCTAGTAACATAAAAGAAGCAAAAGCATTTAAATCCACCCTGAATGTATATATGAAGGCTTCAGGGCAAAGGGTCAATCCCAATAAATCAAAAATTTCTTTGTCAACACACCCCCGTCTAAAGAGAGACAAATTTGTAACATACTAGGTTACAAAATTGGAAAGTTTCCTTGCAAATATTTAGGGATCCCCTTAGGCTTAGATAAGGGGGTTCATAGCTCAAAATTATGGGAAACAGTTGTCTCTAAGATTCAAAATAAAAAAGTCAGTTGGAAAGGAAAATGGCTCACTAAAGCCGGGCAAGCTACAATGATTAGATCTATTCTAACAGCTATCCCCACTTATCAAATGTCTCTTATCCCGCTCCCTAACAATATTAAAACCAACATAGATAAACTTCTTAGAGACTTCTATTGGCAAGGTACATTGGAAGATGAGAAAACAACGCTTATCAAGTGGGATAATCTTTGCAAACCAATTTCCCTAGGTGGCCTAGGCATTAAGAATCTTCAATGGCAAAATTCAGCCTTAGGAGCTAAATTAGTCTAGAATTTATATAATAATCCCAATAGAAAATGGGCAAATATTCTTCTGAATAAATATATCCCCAATGCAGAACCTATCAATATTTTTAGAGCCCATTCTCACATGAAAGGTTCCCGTAACTGGAATTTTATCATTAAGTCTAGAGAAATCATCAATAACTTTCTCACGTGGGATGTGGGAACAAGTAACGAAACACTATTCTGGGAAGACTCATGGGGAGGCTATCCTCCATTGATAAATGAGGGTTTCTCTCAGGAATTCATAGAAACTTGCAAATCTAGTATAGGTAGTAACATTAGAGATTACATATCCCCAGGAGCTGAACCCATATGGAAGTACTCAAATATCATCCTTGGAGATCACAATGAAAAAAAAAAACTTTGAGATGCCTTTAATCATAGAGTAATATCACTTAAATGTAGAGCAGATCGATTAATTTGGATAGGAGCTAACGATGGTAATTATAAGGTAAAAGACAGATATAAGTCAATTTTGAAAAAATAGAATCTAGAATCCTTAGATATTCCCCTAAATCTTTGTTGGAACAAGGTTTGACTTCCTAAAGCAGGGAATTTCCTTTGGGTAGCATTGCAAAAGAAGATTTTAACCTCAAATAGAATTAGAAAATTAGGCTTTGAAGGCCTGTCAAGATGCCCATTATGTGAATGTCAAGAGGAAGAAACTAATCATTTACTCTTAAATTGTGAATTTGCGCAAGAATACTGGAACTGGCTATGCAAATGTTTAAATTGGTCCTCAGCAAAACCTAAGGAACTCCTAGAATATCTCAAAGCATGGCCCACCCCTAACAAGGATAGTTTGTTTAAAGATATCTGGATTATAGCCCCATCTATAGTAGTATGGGAAATATGGAAAGAGCGTAATAGAAGAATCTTCACAAACCAAAAACTTAAATGGAGTTCAATTAATAGTAAAATAGAAATTTCAATTATTGAAATAATTAATAATAGACTTCAAAACATAACTATGGAAATTTGTTCAAGCAATGTGATAATGATCTTAGAAGGATTTGGCCAAATCTAGATATTCCCCCTCTATATGGCAAAGGGGGGAGCATAACCAAGGCGGATAGAAGTACTTGTAAATGGAAGCCTCCTAAAGATGGGCGGTATAAGCTTAACTTCGATGGTGCCTCCAGAGGCAACCCATGCACAACAGGCATAGGAGGGATTATCCACAATGAGAAGGGAGAACCTATTGCTAAATTTGCTAAATCCATTAAGCCTACAACCAATAATATGGTAGAATGTGAGAAAGCTTTAGCAGGTCTCAGAATATGTCATCAATTAGGCCTAAAAAAAATTGAAATAGAAGGAGACTCCCAAATCATTATTAATGCTATCAAAATGAGAAAAACCCCAAACTGGAAACTTAATTCGAAACTAGAAGAAATTTTAGAAATCCTAGATAAATTTACCCAAGTTGAAGTAAAACATATATATAGAGAAGGCAATTTAGAAGAAGATCTTCTAGCAAATAGGGGAGCAGATGGTGAAACCATTGTAGAATAGTTTTAGCAATCTCTAGGCCAGGACTTTTCCCCAGAAGATCCATCAACAAAATACATAGTCAAATCATATCATTTGTAGCTTATAATCATAAAATAAGGATATAGGTTGTAATCTCTAACAATAGCTAGGATGTGTATTTTGATCACTTAAATCCTAATCATCCTTATTTCATCTAGGCTTAGCTTAGACAGATTTTAATGCATATTTTGGTGGTAGAGGACCCCATCCTCTACAATTTTATCACTATGGCTCTACAGTCATACTTAAATGCAGTAAGCCCTCAACGTCTGCCTTGTCTATGCCCTTCAAGCTGACACTTAACATATCAATCTATTCTTATTCAATTATAGAATATATTCCTTTGAATACCCACTCTGTTTAAATGAACTTTTCATTCTTATTTCCAATATTAGTAATTTATTTCTTCACATTATTATGCGTTGGGTAGGGAACAGGATTAAATAGGATGTCCTGCCCTTTACTCAGTTCTTATCATTCATCAGGGTCCTTTCTCATTTTTTATATATCCTTCATATTTTTCCCTTTAGTATTCTTTAGTCTTAGGATGGGAGGATTACTATCCTTTGTTATATGTTTATAGGAACTCTTATCTATTCCTTCAGCTAGTTTATCTTATTATTCTGTACTGATTCTTTTTGGTAGGCTTTTTCTAGGGGGTAGTCTCAAGGTTTTCCCCAATATCCTATGCCTCATCTTGGATTATGATTACTTCTATTTGGTTATGTTTAGGGTTAAATTTTTAGGTCATCCCATCTATAAAAGAGATATAGTTCTATGAGATCCATCATTTTATGATGACAAGAATTTGTTGCAGACCTTATTTCATGATGATATTGGCTTTTGCATCATTAGGATCTCCTGGTGAGACTGTTTAGTAATGATGATCTCAGTAATCGAGTAGTAGGTATATTAATGAATATGGAACAATTTGATTAACTTGCTACTGTTCAACATTTCCACCTTCAATATAGGTGGAATTTAACCCAGATTATGTCAGTAACACTCTGGATCACAACTTATGGCTATTATTATCATAGGGTGTCTAGTCATGCTATGATTGATCTGAATCATAGAGTTTTGTTCATTATTTTCCACAGGAAGACATACGGCTTAACATTTGGCCATATAAACCCCTTTAAGGTATGTTTCTTGTTCGGACAGCTTTCTGAATATTTCATTATGGTTAAGACTAGCAATCGCTTCTCTGAATACTAATTAGCATTCATCCCATGTTTAAGGGTAGTATATATATCATCTCCATGATTTCTTATTGGAATATTGATGGATAAAATATAATATCATCATCATTTACAAAACAAAGCTATCATTAAGTAGTTGTGGTGATAGACCATCCTCAGTAGATGATAATGCATCTCAAGGAATTCCTAGACGGACTGCTATCAGGAAAGTTATTATAAATACTGATCAAGGTAGAGATACAGGTGTTATTTAGATTGTTTGTTGACTCAAGCATACCCTCTGCATAGTCTCACCAACTAACTAACTTTGGGTAGACATGGAATCTAGATTAATCACTTTCTACACCAAGGGAGATAGAGCAATGGCCTTTTGAGGAAACATCTTTCCTGAAAGGTGGAACCAAGTTCTGAATCCTTTACCTGATTCAACAAGGAGAGCAGTAGAGAAATCATTAGGAGATCAATATTTTGATAATGAATTTACTTATAGAACAAACAGAGCGATCATAGGACAATTTATTGCACTATCAACTTTCACTGGTAAGACAAAAGAGGAAATAGTTTAGGTGGCAAGGGAAATTTTCATTGAGGAGCATCTTGGAGGGTTGGAAAATATGGTAAAGTGTGTTGACAATAATCTCACAATACCATACCCAGAGATCACGATGCAAAGAGATATAGATAGGCTGGATGAAATTCCTCAGTCTCAACGTATCCCAATGATGACATTCAAAGATGAAGAAAGCTTCGACTTACACTGGCCAGAAATGGCTAGGAACCTAGACTTTCTTTGCTATGAGATTTTATCTAAAAAATTCAAAACTGTATGGCTTCTCAACTACTAGTGATATGGCTTCTCAACTACTGGTGAAAGGAGGGTTTCAAAATCCTGAAAAGCCTCGATTTAGTAGAGCCATAAAATCTTCATATCATGGCGCCTGAAGTATCTAGATGCACTCGACACACTAAGAAGGAAATAGAGGAGGTTGAGTGCATTATGGTAATGGTAAAATAGGAGAGCATATGGAAATGCACAGTAGTTCAGAAGGACACCGATTAACTCAGTTTACAAAGATATATTAATGAAGTATAGAGCTACTACCTACAACTGAATATAGTATGAACACTCTTCTTAGATGGCTATTATGCATACTTTGATACTCTGATTAAATTTTAGCAACTGAAAAGTCTTATGTTTACAAATGTATATATTTAAGAATTGTCCAATTATGTACAACAAGCTATGAGATAGCATGAAATGTATTTCCTTTTGCATTTGGAGATGATATGTAGTAACTCTGCTCTATAAGTAGTTTTGATAAAATGGTTCTAAAATAACTGGTAGTAACTCTATTCTATAATTAATTTTGATACTTTTCTAAAACTGAAATAGTGTATGAAGGATCTAGACTTGATTTAATAATGGAATTATCCAACTATTCGAGGTATACATGGATAGCAGTTAAGAATTCTGATCAACTATACTAATCCTTAATGCAAAATGCATTAAGGATTAGTATAGTAGGAGTGCATAAAAATTTTGATTAGTAGGTGCTTATTTACAAATCACCAATTATAACTTCATGCTGTTATATATTCTAGATACTTTTTAGGCCTAATGGCTAGTCTCAAATACGATGTAAAGGAACTGATATAGCCAAATAAAGGGAGTAGGCTATGAACTAAATAGATTGACTCTCTGTATTTAGATTAAATAATGCCTAAACTTCCTTTTGGGTTTGAAATATGGCTAGTAAGCATCAATTTCAAATATAAAAGAAATGTTTAGGAATATGGTGTATGGAATTAAAGGCTATCAGTGTATCTATGGTAAATCTGCTTTAATGCAATATTTGAGACGGTGCTATATTGGATTTTTTGAAGATATAAGGTAAGAGGGATGTTCACTGTCCCCTCTTTTTATATCCAGATTATTGTATGCTTATTTCCCCTTTTTGTTTTGAAATACAGGTTAACCCTGAAGTAGGAATTTGTATAAATTGACTTCAAAACAAAAAGGGAAAATACTCATATGAGATTATGATTATAACTTGGATGCTTCTGCATAGGCTTGGTATTTGGTGCTATGGGTCCACGGATTCATTATATCAAGGTTGAAAGGCATGAATTTTGTCATTACATATGTTTCAATGTAGCCTTAGACATTATGTGTCTATGGTCTTTATGCAGTTTTGAAATTAAAGTGATATGGCTTTAAAACCTTAAACATATTACATCTCCTTGAGGCAGTGAATATGTACGAAATTCCTAAACAGTTGATTTCCAGTAGTATTTGTAGATAGAATTTCCTAATACTTTTTCATGTGTAAAGGCTTCTTCATTAGCATAGTAAGCAAGGAATAGGTAATTCGGTATGAGGTACTCATTTTCTTGATTAATATATGCTTACTTGTTTTCCATTAAGGTTTATAAAGTTAGCTAACAAAACCAGAAGGAAGTTTTCTGGTTAGCTTTGACAGGAACAAGACTACCAAATGAAAGTATCTCTTGGATCACATAAATAAGGAAAACTCTATAAAGATTCTTTTATGCCAGCGAAGAGTGCAACTCAAAGAAGAGCAAGTTCCCAAGAAAGAACAATTAGTCAGATCCATAAATATGTAAAATATGTTTTCAGATATCGATGCTAGAATGATGTATTATCTCTTTAAATATTAAATAGTGGGTATGCCCACTAAATTTGTATGTATCAGAATCCGGACTGCGGTCCTAGGCCAGGCTAGAGGTTTTCTCGACCTCGCTCTTTCCTACCAGTGCCTGAACTAAGCGGGGTATACATGTAAAAATTTTATTTAAATATTAATAAAATCTATTGGCCTCGGCCTTTTACCGATAAAAAAAATAAATTAAAAAAATTCATAATTAATTATTTATTTGACCAAAAATTACAAAAAAATATGCGTCACATCCGGGCATGAGTCTACTACTTATATCTAGAATCTTGAGAAAATATATCATCATTTGATTGTGATTAAGGTGGTAAAAAATACATGTACTCTTTATCTTTTCCCTAAAATTTTTGTAGTAATGCATTGAAATCTAAAATTTTAAACAATTAGACAAAAAAATTTCAAAAAAGGGCTAGTAGTTTAGAAACTACATTCAATTTCCTACAGATTTTACTCTTACAATTTTTTATGTCAAGTTGACTAACCTTGATTTTCTAATTTTTCATTGCCACTTAAGACCATAGTTTGGTATACCATGATCCTGCACATACCCATTAGTCGTTAAACTATTCAATAGTAAGGTGGTGATCCCTTACTTCTTCATTGTAAACTCTTCTTTTTGTGATAATCTCATAGATTTTGGGTGGGTTTTTTAACCTTTCTTTGGTTTTTTCTATTATCCCATATTTCATTTAAATTTTTTAGATTTTTTATGGTCCTCCATGGGTTGTGCTCAAGACCAATGTTCTCACCATTACAAGACGATTGGAGGCTATAGAAGCCACATGAAGCCTAGCTCTTATGAAAAGTATAAGAGTGATCTTGAAGTTTGGGACAAACTGAAAGAGGGTGGCATGACCCCATTTATGGACAAGCTTCATAATTATGACCCCGAAACAAATATGGATTATGTAAAAGGTTGGAATAAAAGGACTATGCATGTCTATAGAATGGATTTGGAAATCACCAAAGATCTCATTGCCCAAACAACCAATTTATTTGTTGATGGAAAGAAGATATTTAGAGACCACAAAGATTCCAATACAACTATGATCAAATTCTTCAGAAAAGGGGAGAGGGATAAACTTGTAAAGACCCTTTTTGGTGGATGTATTTGTAATTCCATTAAACCATCTTAGGCTAGATTTGTTGAAGCTATAATGAGGTACTTTACTCTAGACAAATAATTCACTAGTTTGTGTTGGTGTAATTAAATATTCCTAATTACACTTAACTTAATCTTACGTAGGATAATGCATTGCATAGTAATTTTTCATTGAGACACCTAGGATTGTGCACCTTAATTAAGCACGTGGTGTAGGACAATTTCTACTTTAAGTGTGAGATCCACCTTTAGTGCTCTTATCACATTATCATCCTAATCCTATTGCACATACTTCATTGCATAATGGAGGATGATCCACATTTGGTCGACATGTGATTACACCTAGCATAGGTGATAGCTTATCAACTCCTTATCATTCTCTTTTATTGTTTTTCCTATATAAGGAGGCCTATTATGTAAATCATATAAGGAGAATTCATCGAATCAATTCAATCAACAATCAATGCATTCATATCTTCTCTCTTGTATTTGTGCTTTTCTTTAACCTCTAGATCCTTGGTTCAATATTTTCTATTTGCAAATTTTTACATGGTATCAGAGCCATTGGAGGATTTTGATTAGCCTATTTGGAGAGATCTTGGTGCAAGCATTGAAGATCCAAATCTCAGATCTGAAGACTAGCATGTTGTAGAAGCATCTTGGGGTAGATCTGACCTCACCATTATGTCCGAGAGTTTATTTCAGTTAAAATCAACTATAAACTCACCCATAATTGGTGAAAGTCCAAATTGAGGCAAAAAAAAATTCAAATCGCGTCGTAAGGCCCGATCTGCACCTCTACGATATGATTTTGAAAAAAAATGTTTTTTTTTTAAATTCTGTTCATTTCTCATATAAAAAAAAAAGTGCAACATTTGTTTTTAGGCCTGGTACGTGCCCTACATTTATTAGGGGGCATCAAGGAATATTTTGTCTCTACGTCATCAGAGGTACAAAGAATCAAGCATTTAGCGCAGGCGTATAGATCTAAATTCAATGCATTACATAGGCCAACCCTGAGCCCAAGCTCGAGGATGAAGTCAAGCTCAAGTCCAGCTCGACCCATATCTTCAACTTAATACGTGAAACTTTACATACATAAAGGTTTGTGAAGCATCACCCACAATGCATGTGGGATAAACATTCCCACTATGCCGCTCAAATCTGCCACTGTCACTGAAGCCTAGATCTGCCACCGTTGCCACACGGAGCTATGTCATAAGCAACACAAACCATCAAGACAACAACATGTGGCACCAACCCAACACAACAACCTACCACGTCACAACAAATCAGAGGTTGACACATGGTAGGAGGCCATGTCAACACCATACTCTAAAACATCAGTGCCACCTTAGATCCTCTGTGCACTGAGTGATGCCAGCAATCGTACCTACCATGTTATCATCCATATGGAAGCCATGTCACCTGACACGTCAACAGGGTGACCTTTTTTGCCACATCACCCATCTGATGAACCTAAATTTGACGGCCATCCAACCGTCAAAACATGCCAAATTAGCTTTTCGATGACACCCTTACGACTGTCAAATTTAACACATTATTTTGCAAACATCAGCAAGGGTTTGCATTTCTCATCCTTCACCATTGGAGTTTTTAGATTTGCAATCCAACTTCAAAGGGCCATATCTTACTCAATTTCGCTCCTTTTTCAAGCTATTTTTTAAATTTTGGGTAGAATTTCCTAAAGATTCTAGTGGTGGTATTATTTTTACAATTTGGTGGCCAAATTAATCAGAAATTGCAGATTTTCATGATTGTTCCTACTTGTTCCTGATTTCTATGACTTCCAGGGCTTTGTTTCAACACATCCATGCCCCTATCAAACAAAACCTAAACATGTATGGATTTATCTAGTTTATGGAAATTCCCACCATCAACACCAACTCCCAATAATGAACATAATATAAAATGTGCCCAATAATTTTGGGTCTCGAACTTCCTTTCAAAGATGTTGCCAAGATCTTTGTGCAGCAAGAAAGGATGCAGGGGGTTTGGTATACCCAGGAAGCCAAACCAGTCTTTGTGTGTTGCCACAAAACCTTGGCCTGACATCGCACAATCAATAATTTCCTACAACCCTACATGCCTTTTTGGTTGCACACACTGCTCAATCACCTGGACCATCTTTTCCCTCAAACTAAAATGGAGTCCCTATGCACAAAAAAGTGAAGAGATGTCTATATTTGTGTGAAACTAAAATTTTAAAACCAAAAACTCAATGCCCAATGAAGCTCATACCAAGATGAGGAAGAAAGGATCCCACGTCATGAATACATTCTTCAAGTATTCTTTTGAGACAAAGTCCAAGAAGGCCATTTATTTCTTCAACTCCTTGAAATAAAAATTCACCTCCATCATGTCCCTTCTCTGTCACTCTGCAAACACATGTATGAAGATGGAAAATACAACACAAACCAATTCTTGATCTTGATAAAAAGGCCTGAGTTTACTTTAGAACATTTGCCATGCAATCAATACAGAGTACAAGGGTGTGTGGAATGTCATCCCAGCACTCCAAAAATCTGCCACCCTAACATTGCATAAATGTTTCTAATGTCAGTTGCCACCTTGTAGCCCACTAAAGGTGCTACCAAATTTCCATCAAATTTGAGCCAAGTTTCTCTGTGAAGTTCACCACCATTTTGAATAGTTAATTTTCTGAAGTATTACCCTCTTGATAAATATGAGAAGTTTTGAAAGGTTCCAAGCTTGTTTTGTATCATATTAATGACCTTCTCCAATTTCCATCCATGCCCATCACTTCATAACATTCCCCATGCAATCAATATAGAGTACCAGGGTGTGTGGAATGTCATCCTAGCACTCCAAAAACTTCCACCCCAACATTGCATAAATGTTGCTGATGTTAGTTGTCAACTTGTAGCCTACTAAAGGTCCTACCAAATTTCCATAAAATTTGAGCCAAATTTCTTTGTGAAATTCACCGCCATTTTGGATAGTCAATTTGCAAAAGTATTACCCTACTAATAAATATGAGAAATTTTGAAATTTTGAAAGGCACCAAGTTTGTTTTGTATCATATTGATGACCTTGTACAATTTCCATACCCAAGGTTTGTCATTGTCAATCACATTAATGATTACCTGAGAATCCCTTTCTGGGTGCAAATGGTCCACCTTCAACCTAGTTTTCATCTCAACTCAGAGTAAATCTTCTTGAACCTCTACCTCATTGTTAGTCCCTTCCACCATTTTTTTGGTTTTTATTGCTAAAAAGTTACTTGTAGAGTCACAGGAAACACAGATTCCTCTCATGGACCCAGGTGACCTTTCGAAACTTTGCCAAAATTTATTTTGATCCAACCCTCTTTTGGTTTACTTCACTAAACTAAAGCTCTATTCATGTGCATAGAATTAACCCCCAATGACCCATTAATGGGTGTAATTTTTAATATTTATCAAGATCCTTGGAGATACAATTAGATTTTTTTTTATAATTGCATTGTCCTTGATGGATTATGATCTAGTTTACTTTAGTTTTTAAAGATAATACTTTGAGATTGAATAGTTATGCTTCCAATGGTATGTAAGAATTGATCTCATAAATCTTGTTTCTATTTTTTTGGAAAATAATATATCTATGAAATTCATTTTATCGATGAATGTAGGATTTTATTCTATCCCAAACCAAGTGAATCCATAATCAAGGGACCTCATCCTCGACATAAACACACATAGCAGACAAAAACCACGAGCATGCCAGCCTAGTAGGGGCATAAAAATTGTGAGTACACTAATCCAACAAGGGTATGGACCACAATCACTAGTGTGAACAACTATAAGTAATAAATGTAAGCACATCAATACTAAGGTTCAAACATATGAGTGTTCTGGATCATGAAGGGAACTAGTGTGTGATCAAAATGGCCCAATGAGAGCTTTCACCTTGGCAAAAATATTAGTAATTGCACATCTTAACCATTACACTATGAGATGAACCCTCTATCTATACATATTTATCTTTTATGGAAATAGATTAATAACTTATATTCTTTGGTTGAATCTTTAAAGAAAAACTAAAGATAATTATAAAATTAAAGGATGATACCTTGAAAAATATAATTAAAGAATTTTTAACAAAAATAAGAATTATATTATTGATCCTTAGAGATTGGGTAGCTATGAAATTGGAAAGGAACACAAATTGTACCATCCTAAAAAGTCAGCACCCATAATTGGATGCTCTAATAGGCCTCATTTTGGTGATTTCAAGATTTGATGTCTGTTATGATTGATCTTGGCATCCTAATTCCTCTTTTCTCACATCCTTTCCACCATCCTGACACCCAGTTCAAATTTAGGTGCAATCTCCTAGGTATATAATGTTTCAAACATTTTGTGCCTACACTTTTTGGCACAAAGCCCTATGTCAAGATGTTAGTGGGAAATCGGATCTTATGGTCGACTAGGCTTATTTTTGAATCATGAAATGATGGATGAGGTATATAAAGACCCCATCTCTCCTCACTTTTATATTAACAACTACTCTCAAGCATTCATGATCAAGAAGCATTCAAGGAATCGAGAGAAATTGAACAATTGAGCAATTGGATTCAAGATTTGAAGGAAAGCATCCAAGATCTAGTTTCTCCAATTCATTCAAGTCAATTCCAAGGAAATATTCTATATTGAAGAAATTTTCTCTCTTATGATGGCCAAGTAGAGGAATTCTCAATCAAGAAAGAAGATACTTCCTTCCATTTGCATTCATCTCTCCTCTGTTGCAAGTGATTATCAAGCATATATACATTGTAAATCTAGGAGTGGCATTCATAGATCCGTGCATTTGTGAGGGCATCCTTGATTCCCATTCTAAAATTGATTCCAAGCACATTCCAACATCTGCATGGGTATGATCGATCCCTACATCCTTCCATGAGGGTTTATGCAAGGTGAATCAAATATTTACCATTTTACATACTTTCCTTTATGCAATTTCCTTTCATTTTCAAGGTTGATTCCTAAACGGGGGTTTGACCAAGGAAAACCCCTTTTACCTAAACTTTTCCCCATGTTTATGTGTGCAAGAATAGGTTAAAAAGATTTTAAATCTTTTTTTGGAAAATAAAAAATAGTCAGAGGAATAATTGAAGTTTCAGTCAAAAGTGCCAGGTATGGAATGCCTAAAACATTTTATACCCAGGTAGAGAACATCTAAAACATTTTGTACCTAATAATTTTATTCAAAACTAAAATCCCAAGTCAGTACAACAGTTTGGACCCTAGTTTAGCTTAGATCTAGTTTCTATCAATAATTTGTTAGTCTATTTTTTCCACTTTTATCTCTATTTGTCTATTTTGTCATCTACATTGCACCTTTTCTCTTTTCCATTTTTAAATTACATATTTAGCAAAGGATCACTACTCCATATAGAAATTAGGTCCTCACTTGATCCTATTGGGACATCTTCCTTCTGAGTGTGCAATTTGGGAAAGGAGGAGTAATCCTCACCCTTTTCACCTTGTACACAAATACATCACTTTGTCAAATAAAATGTATCCTACATTGGTTTGAAAATGGCTCATTCTCAAGGGCTCAATAAAGTTTAGATAGAGAATGATTTGTTAAATATCATCATTTTTCTTAAGTGGAATCAACTCCCTAGTTGAACCATTCAAACTTTGATTCTAGAAAGTATATCCATTATTGACTTCTTTGAGGTGTGTCATGTTTCTTATATTTACTAGGAGGGTAATCCTATGACATATATTTTTACTAATCATGGGGTCTCTTTAGGATTTATTTAAAGGTGGCATCCTAACTACCCCCTTCACCTTGAGGTTAAAACAATTATTAGCCATAAATCTATTCAATATTAAGGTGGTTGTCCCTTACATCTTCATTGTGAACCCTTCTTTTTGTGATAATATCATAGATTCTGGGTGGGTTTCTGAGCCTTTCTTTTTTTTTTTCTATTATCCCATCTTTCATTAAGATTTTTATATTTTTTATGGTCCTCCATTGGTTTTGTTCAAGACCTATGTTCTCATCATTACAAGATGATTGGAGGCTATAGAAGTCACACGAAGCCTAGCTCTTATGAAAAGTAGAAGAGTGATCCTAAAGTTTGGGACAAACTGAAAGAGGGTGGCATGACCCCCTTTATGGAGAAGCTTCATAATTCTGACCCCAAATGAATAGGGATTTAGTAAAATATTGGAATAAAAGGACTATGCATGTCTATAGAATGGATTTGGAAATCACCATATATCTCATTTCCCAAACAACCAATTTATTTTTTGATGGAAAGAAGATATTTAGAGACCAAAAAGATTCCAATACCACTATGATCAAATTATTTAGAAAAGAGGAGAGTGCTAAACTTGTAAAGACCCCTTCTGGTGGCTATGTTTGTAATTCCATTAAACCCTACTAGGCTAGAGTTGTTGAGGCCGTAATGAGGTACTTTACTCTAGACAAATAATTTACTAGTTTGTTTAACTATCATTTTGTCATTTTCAATAATTTCCATTGAAATCAAATTATTTCATTTCCTTTCTATTTGGTGTCCTCTCTTGAAGTTGGGATTAGATACCACACTAATAATGTAAGATAATATGTTTTACATGAGAGTTTAATCTTGTTAATCATCAAATATTAAAAGTATATCTCTATTTTGGTTGAACCTAAACAGACTAAATTCGATAAGATTAACTAGTATGTTTAGGTCTATGGACATGACCACTAACACTAAGGACAAGGCCTTTGTTGATAAAGAAGAGTAGTTTGTTGATGGTGATGAATGGAAATTTAATTATTATTCCCCTAGGAAAATTCCTATAAACATACTGAATCCCAATTTTCTTGGGAAATGGATCTTTTACTCATTAAGATGAGAATGAGTATGATTTTATTGCTAAGCAAAAAGATAAAAATGACCTTAGCATAGGCAAAGGTAAAGTTTTTAGCAATGATAATAATGACATTGTGGGGAAACATAGGGATATTTTGAAGGTACAAAGATTGATGTCGAGGAGAAATATCTTGATAGGGATGAAGGTAATATGATCAGGAGGAGTTTAATGTCAATCCCAATGTTCATCATGAGGTCGTAAAATATGATATTTATCATTACAATTTAACAAGGCACATTGATGATGTCATTGGTCTTTCCAAAGATGGAGCTATGGGGTCGTTTAGACCATCTAAATGGTTTTAT
This sequence comes from Chamaecyparis obtusa, assembly GCA_027943335.1. Lineage (NCBI taxonomy): Eukaryota > Viridiplantae > Streptophyta > Pinopsida > Cupressales > Cupressaceae > Chamaecyparis > Chamaecyparis obtusa. Next base: position 66,347 of record BSBK01007429.1, read on the forward strand.
GATAAGATTAATCTCATTCGTGTGAAACTATAGTAACCCCAAAGCATATTGGAGAGAGTTTAGGGTGATACTAGTTATGAGAAGAGCAAGGAGAATGATACCAAAACAAACTCCATTTTGGAGAATGGATGTTAACATTTTTAGGAATGATTATGAAGAAAAAATTAAAAGTTACAGGGAAGCATTGATAAATTACATCACAAACTTAAAATAGAAAACAAAGTTGGAGAATATTTCATCCAAAATAGTGTATAATAGCTCTGAATTCTCAATAACCAAGTTAAGAACTTGAAGACTATGGATAGGGAGAAGAAAAGTCATGTCATTGGGGCCATCATTGATGATGTTGATAAAGGAGTTAAAGGTGATATTGTTAGTCAGTATGTTGTTAAAGAGAGGCAAAAGGACTGCTTCCCAGCTGCAAGGGTCATCCACTTGAACTCACAAGCATTCCAAACCTTTGGATGATTAAAAAAAATTAGGAGGTGGTTAATCTTCATGTTCGCCTGATCCTAAAAGACATGGAAGCTTCTCATGTCCTAAAGGAGCTATAGTAGTGTTTTCTAGTTCCTCGTTTATGTTTTTTTTTCTATTATTTTTTTGTTGGTTGGTTGTTAGTTCCCTAATGTTTTATCCTTAGACAACTTTTTGATGTAAAGGATTTCAAGGTCCCCTTCAAAACATGTTTAACCTTTAATAATAAAAACTATGAAATTAGAATTTTAACCATTATATTGAACAAGTATTGAAAGATTTATTTTCAGATGCACAAGATTATATATTTTTGTTACAATTAGAATTTGCAAGAATTTCAAACAAATAAGGTTGTCTAAAGTTCGACCAAATGTATCTTTTAGTTTTGAAAAGCATAAAAGTATGATCTTTAATTTATAGATATAATTTTAAATTTATGAAAGTTCAAAAAATTAGAAATTGAAAATTTTGAATTGTTGATACATTTATAGAATGAAATAGGAAATATAGAGAATCCTAGAACATCACAAAAATATTTGGAATTATATGAATTCATATATATTTTATTAATGATTTAACCATTTAATTATGTTCAAATTTGAAACCATATAATTAAAAGAGATAGAAATATGAAAACTCTAAATCTTAAATTGATAAATCAAACTTAGGTTTAATAAGTCACATATATGGTAATGAAAAATGATGTAGACGCATTCATAGTGTAACAACAATCCCACATCACCTAAAATATTTTAATTTAATTTTTTGTACACATTTTGTTGAATAATGTTGTAGGATGAATAAATTAATATAATAATACCTAAAATATAAGATGATTTATTTGGCCAAGTCCTAAGGTTTTGGCTCACATAATAGAGTGACACATAACAATAACATCTTCATGACATATTCTTGGAATCTTCCACATTGATTATGGTTAGTGGTGGTTGAAAATAGTAAGCATTTTAAAACATTACATCTATCATTAACAAGTGGGTGTCTTCATTGGTGGGCTCCCAAGGGACAATTGGCAATGCATATCTTATGAAAAATATATTAATTTATTTTTTCTAAGGTTTTTTGTTGAATAATAATGTAGGATTATATATTTTTCATAAATGCTTATATTTAATAAATATGTGTGGCCATATTTGTAAAGCAAGTTTGATTGAATTATTCAAATTTTAATCTAGCACATTTTACTCTAAACTTGTAATATTCATTTTTAGGCATAATATCCTAGGAGTTACAATTGGTGACCTCTCATTATTTACCTCCTAAATGATAGCCATTCAAATGGGTGCTAAGAATGGGTTTTAGGTTTTTTTTCTATTTTGGAGGTCCTCTTGAGTGGAGTGGGTTGCCTAGTTGACTAAGATTATTGCAAGGTTTAGAGGTGGAGTTGACAAGGCATCTGATGGTAATAAATGTAATTCCTAACATGAGAATATGCTTCCCTCTTGGTTTATGTAGTATAAAATAATTTAAAATTTCTCGTTGTTGATTTTAGAGGGGGTCTTTTGACAAATTCCATGAGGAGAAGAAAGTTTGCAGTGAAGAAAAAGAATTTCAAGGAAATATTTTGGGGTAGCTCTTGTTGGTTTTTTTAAAATCAATTTATTATTATTTTTTAATGGTTTTCATCAACCTATATGGCTTAAAATCAATTTAATTTAAATTATGCTACGTTATTGTATCAATTCAAGAGTTTTTCAATGAGATAAATGAGAAGTTTCTAGGAGATTTTGAGTTGAAATCTAACATTTTCTAGGTCATATTATTTTTTGTTGAGAGTTTGTGAGGGAGGGTTTTCATACCCTTGCATCAATGGTATTCAAGTCAAAGTTTTAAAGCACCAATGTGAGGAAATTTGAACCAATACCTAAGGGTTGGTTTGTGTGAGTAAGGGTTTTGAAAACATGTGTTTTTGAGGCTTTATGAAAACCCGAGTATGGAAAGGAAAAAGAGAAAAAGAACTTTTATCATTGGATGGATCCTAGTCATGAGGAAATTAGAAAAGGACTTTGGAAAATCAAAGAGACATAAAAGAATAAATAAGGGTTGGAATGATAGAGTTGGAGAAAAAAGTGAAGGAACTAGAATCATAGTTGGAAAGAATAAGAGCTCTTCATCAAAAAGAGGTGATCGTAGTCTATCTATATTTCTAATGATATTTTGAATGCAAGAAAGAAAGAAGACAAAAAATATCATGCTTGTGACACTAAGGAAGAGGAAGAGTATGAATATGGAGAAACTGATGAGCCTAAAGAAAATTAATGTGTATTGGAAACTATATAGGATGGAATCATAGAGGTTACAATGCCAAAAAAAAGAGAGTTGAGTGCAAAGGATAAAATTGAAGAAGAGGACAACCAAGTTGCAATGGTAAAAGAAAATGTAAAATGTATATCTTGTGAGTTCATTAATTATTATGGCTTGCATGTGAATGATATGAATGAGAAGGATAGATATGAGGAAGTTGAAAATTATGTTACAACAATAAGGAAAAGATAAATATCATATTTTGATGGGGTTAGAACCAAATCTTATTTTTGTGTGTTTGAATAATATGATGAGTGATAGTGAAGAAAGAATCCAGTAGTGGAAATAATTGATTTAAAGTTATTTTTTCTCAATGTTATTATGAAAAAGGGTATGAGTATAATGATGTTGTAGCAAGAGAGAATCCTTTAGAGGAAATATATGAAGTTGAGAAGGATGATTTTATTTTACAAAGAGAAGAAGAATGGGATAAATTGATTACAAGCAGAGAAAAAGTTGTAGTAGAAGGTAATGAGGTAAGAACACATTTTCATATATTCTTTGATAAGGTTGAGAATGATATTACAACAAGTAATGAGAAGATAAAACATTTTCCTTATTAACGATTTTCATGTTTACTTGGATGATTTAGTGATTTTATATGAGGTAGTCATGTATGGTATGCAAACAATTTGTATGGTACCCTAGAAATTAATGAAAGTGCAATTTGGTGGAAGTGGTTGAATCCCATAAGAATAGAGAAGAACGTGAGATACACTTGAATGAATTGTTCCATTTATAGTGGTATTGATGACTTGCTTAGGAGGTTGGGTGTAGAGTAGAGTTACTAGAGAAGGATACTTATTCTAGTTAGGTGTTGGAAGAGGAGAAAGAAGGACATATTTAAGGTACTAATTTTAGTGATGGAGTTTAATAAAGATTCTTTGCAATCTAAAAGGGTAGTACTGCCACTCAAATCCATTTCTGAATCCATATTCACAAAAAAATCCTTATCTTGGGTGTCCAATGTAGGAGCATTCATGGTGTAATGGAAATCTTGCACCACCAAAAATATTTCAATCTAAATTTTATTAATATTTTTTTAATAATGTTATAGGACAAATAGATTTGTAATATTATGCCAATATTTAGTAAAACATTGTGGCCATAGTTGAAATGCAATTTTAAATAGTTGATTAAAATTTGAATATGGAAAATTCTACTTCGAACCTATTATATTCCTTTTTTGGCATAATATTTTAGAGGTTATCATTTGTGACCACACATAATTTCCTCCTAAATGATAGCTATTCAAATAGGATCCAAGAAAGAGTTTTAGGTTTGTTTCTATTTTGGGGGTCCTGTTGAGTAGAGTAGGTGGCCTGGTTGATTGATATTATTGGAAGGTTTAGAGATGGAGTTGACAAGGCATATAATGGTATTACATCTAATTTATAAAGTGAGATTATGCTTCCATCTTGGTTTTTTTAGTATCAAATAATTTAAAATATCCCATTCCTGATTTTAGAGGGGGTCTTTTGAAGAACTTCAGGAGGGGAAGTAAGTTTGTAGATGAGAAGATCAATTTCAAGAAGAGATTTTGTGATAGCTCTTGTTGGTTATTAGTTATTATTTAGATCAATTTATTATCATTTTTATAAGGGTTTTAATCAACAAATCAATGCAAGTTTTGTAATTATATTATATTGTATCAATTCAAGAGTTTTTGAATGAAAAACATGAGACATCTCTTACAAATTTTGAGCTAATTTCTAGTCATTCTTTAGTTGCATTATTTATTATCTAGAGTTTGTGAGAGAGGGTTTACATACCCTTGTATCAAAAAATGTGTTTATTTGTTAATTTCATGTTTTAGGATGTTGTATCATCTCAATTGTACCTTCTTTTACTCATGATTTGTTGAATTAGATTAGAATTAATATTTTTTGTGTAAAGTCACAAATTAATATTTTGGATAAAGTAGGTTTTTAAAAAAACAAGGGTAAAAATTTATCAATCACCAAAAATCAGTACAAAGAATCTAGCACTAACAATCCCAACAACAATCCAACCATCAAAAAATAAAATGACTAACCAATTAGGACTCTCTGAAAACCCTCAACTAATCTCTCTTGTTCTCCATATCAAGCTCCTCTAATATCCAAGAGTGTTCTATAGACAAGTGTCCCTAGTCCCTAACATTCCACATCCTCATCTTCTCATATCCCATCTTGCTAAAAAATATTCTACCTTGTTCCATTTCTAAGGAATGTGGTGAAATGTAACATAATCCAAAGATTTATAGAGTCTCACAATATGACTGACCACCAAGGCCAATTGTCAATTTGTTGTCTCCACCTGTGGCTTATTTAGCATATCAATCACTATCTACTAATCAAATTCATAGATGATGTTTTCTCCATCCAGGGGCACAACTTCTATTTAAAGCATAAAACATAGCAAGATCTTCCATAAAGTTAGTATGTTGGCATATATATAAATAAGAAAATTATTGGGAAACCCTAGGATTATCTCTTCAAACTCCACAAATTTGAACATGCTAAGGATTGCCTCTACTAAAATCATCTATATTAATGTGTAACACATCATGAGGAGGGGATGACCTGTAATGCCCGCCAGCGAACACAGGAGAACTTAACCTAAACATGCATCTAAGTTTGCAGAATATTTTTTTATAAAAAGTTAGCATAGAAGAACACCAAAGTTTTATAATGCGGAAGCAATACAATGAAATGAAAAAATCACTTAGGTTACAACTCTCAAGGATTCCATGATGAAGATTACATGAATATAAAATTAATTAATTAGATTAGGTACAATTACAAAACCCAAATACATAAATGAAAGATAAAAGAAACATCACATAAAAGATAACATAAATACAACTGGTACCATAAGGTATCCATAAATCTACATCCACTGCACATGTCGCAGGGTATGCAATACAATAACCGAAAAGAAGTACACCTGATATCTTTGAAGAATTGATACAAAGATACATGATCACAAGAAGAAGAGAAAGAAGAACACAACTTCATCAATGAAGATCAAGAAGGAACAACTGCCACAGAGATCATCCAACACTAGTACATGAACATCAAAATCTCAAATGGTAAATGAATCACTACCACTCGACCTCGTAAACCTAAATGGTCCACTCCCACCGTGCTGAGGAGATAACAATAGATCCCACTCGAATAACAAACAAAATAGAACAAGCAAAGGAAAGGATCCTGAAAGCTCTCTAACTCAAGGTGAAAAGTAAAATGCCATGAAAGACTCACTATTCCAGAGGAAACCGACACATGTAGGATAACTAGACTATGCATAGGAAGGTTTCATCATGTACGTCTAACCCTTGAGTCTCCTCCTAGTAATCTGTCTGGATCCCGGTACCCAAGTGACCATACACGGTGTCAATGACTTCTTGTACTGATGAAGCCATCGACTATGCCAACTCATCCCTTAAAAGGGGTCTAGTCATCTTCTCAACACTATCTTAGTGTGTACTAGCACTAACACCTGGGTGAGGACCACTTCTTATTAGGTTCATTTTTAAATCTCTCAATGTTATATTTAGTTATCACTTGATTAAGATACTTAACAATAAATGATCCTGGCAGCCACTTGTGGGCCTCGACGCTTATTGCAAGCCACCTCCTACTACATATCTAGGTAAACTACCCTAGGCTCACCGATCTCACAAAGATCAAAATCAAGTACACAACCAAGTAATCCCAAAACCAGTTTCACATACAAGAACTAGAATGATTACAAAGGTACCAAAAGCAGAATATAAAACATCATGAACCTATATGGTCAAGTCAAGGTATAACCGGATCTCACACATACATCCAAACATAATACTGAGAACAAGATCAACTGACACAAACTTTGGCCTCTGTCTTACCCTTAGGTCTTCTAGTGCCCCAAAACACATTAAGCAAAAGAAAACACTCCATGCACGAAGAAGACACAATGCATCATAGAAAACTGGAATTTAATCATAAGCATACAAATTTTGACATTGAACATAATTGATTCCACATATAGTAACGCATAAATTCGATATGATAAACATAAAATAAACATTAACACAATGTCATAAAATTAAAGAACTTCCCTACGTACCTCATATACGTTTAGCAGAATAGAAATGCCCAATTTCAGTATAAACATAACACTTGTCAAAATACATGTTGCCAATAGGAAAATAATACAGCCTATCAATTAGATTTAACAATTTCCCAAACTAAATACACATACAAATAACATTTATTGTAAAACAAATATGTTATAGTTAAATCAAAATCTTTTAGATTGAATGTAACAACTTATCTAATTTAATATACTATTAAAATAAAATTTAATAGATATTAACATCTCAACCATCAATTTACAATTCCAATATATAATACAAAAGTATTTATTTACTTAAATAAACACTGATAAGAAAAAAGAAACCTATTTACACTAATATACAAATATTAATATAATTACTAATAAATAATTTTTAATTAACATTGAATAATAAACAAAATTAATAAATAGAAATTTATTAATCTAATAACAAGATTTTAAATTTAAATAAAACACTAATCAAAAGTTTATTTTAAAACAAAAATTTAAAAAAATTTAAAAAATGACATAGGGGGGTGGGAAGTGGGTCCCACGCCCCCCCCCCTTGGCTCCTATCCGGTGGCCTCCCTTTTGGGAGTCACCGCCGGTGACTGCAACACGGGCCCCCATTGGGGTTACCGCTGGTAGACCTACCGTGCGGCCTCCCTCGGGTAGGTCGTCGGCAGGGTCTATGCCTGCCGAGGGGTGGGGGGGTGGTGACCCCCGCCCCTCCAAAAGATATAATTATTTTTTTTTAGAAAATTTTATTTTAAAATATTTGCATATAAATATATTTTTTAACAATCTAATCCAATGCATTTTTTTGGCAAATATATATTTTAAAAAAAGAAACAACTCTCTTTTCGTATATATACATATTTCCTAAATGCACATTTTACGAAAAACATGTTTACCAGAATTATATATATTATGATTTTTATAAATAAATTTTGATAATACCAATCAAACAGGATATTATTTTTAATAAGAGGACATAAGGAATATTCTTAACTCCTTTCCCAAAGCACAAATGACTTTATGGGTTTAATAAAACTGACTATATTTTTATACATAATGCATAAATTTTAACCAAAGTTGGATTTCTTTTCCACACAAATTGATTTTCCTTTCTGATGGTTAATTATCTTTTTTTTTTAAACATAGAATATATTCTTTTCTAGAATTGACTTTACTAATGAAATTGGGTTTTATTTGCAAGCAATGAATTTATTTCACATGAAAATATTATTTCCAAATCCTATAGTTTAACTTTATACCTGAATTAATATTTCATTTTCTAGAGATTCTACGAGGAATCTGTTAACAAAATTTTGCCAGCATAACCCTGGTGTGCTAAAATTTAATAAATCATAAAATACCAACTAGACCAAAATCTCTAAATACCCAGAACTCAAAAGAACACAGATATATCTAATGTAATATACTAAAGTTTGCACAAACAAAGCAGGTCAAATAGATGTAAAATAAAACTAACAGACGAAATTCAACGCCTACCTCAGATCCAGAGCTCGATACTGAAATGATAATCCTTTTTAGATCTGAAGACATAATCTCTTTCTAATTGAATTCATCATGTAGATCTGAACCTATGAAAAAAACAAGCACACAACCCAGATGCACAAGCAGAAAACTCATAATCCAAAATTTGTCAGAAATCTCAAGATGCCAAAATCTAAGCCCTCCCCCAAAAAATTTCTTCCAAACCTGTCTAATCTCAAATCAATGCAATTTTTCCCTAATAAGAAATCAATTCCCCCTTTCATGCAACCCTACAGACAACTCAAAAGTTAACTCACAGTTCAACTCCAAATCAGAAATTGAGGAAAAATTCAATTAATAAATTAAAAACACTTTTTAATGCTCAACTCAACTTTAACTTTTTGCAACAAGTTGTTTACTTTTGAGAACAATTCAATTTAAAATAAATATTAATGCACGTCATAATTCAAATATGTATTAAATATATTAAATACTTAATGCATCCTAAAGTCATGCAAATCAAATATTTAGTTATTTAATAAAGTATGCAAGCATAATTCAAATCACTTACAATTATGCACATGTTAACAATTAAAATACATATTAAATAAATTAAATATCTAAAGCATCCTAGAACATGCAATTAAATATTCAATTATTTAATAATACACTCAAGCATAATTAAATTAAATTTCAATTAAATAATCAATTAATTCCAAATGATCAAATAATTGACTTTAGATTAATCTTCTAAATTAAACATAGAAGCATAATTAATCATTAAATTCAACTATGATCCTAACATTGATAATAAATTAACCTATATAAACATAAATCAACTGAATCAAGCACAATAAAATGAAGAAAACTAAGACCAAGCACACACTCAAGAATGGGATCCACGAATTCATGCCAACTAGATGAATTCAGATAGGGTAGTCAAACTGGTACTTGTCCAATCCTAGGACAAATAGGCTTAGTTTAGGGTTTTGGATCCATGTTATCTCGCCTCTCTTACCATTTGAGATATTGTGATAGGGCACGCTCATCCTGACAATTCAAGGAAGTTGATGCCTAGTATCTGCAACCCTGCATACAACAACCGCATGTACAAACATATATAAATATATAACAGACAATGGCGGGGATTGGCCAATTGTGTGGATCTTGCAAGCAAGTAACTACAACTCTGTCCCTCAACCACATCAAGCACGTCAAACAGAAGTATAAAACAAACACATCAACCATACACATGCAAGTATGGGGTTAGTAAAATCATACACCTCAATGATTTCCTAACATGTAATCTACCATCCTAAAGTAAGCATATCATTTTAAAAATTGGACTAGGGCGAGGTAATAAATCCACCCCCACTAGGATTAGGCTTACTCTTGGAAGCCTACAAACAGATAAGGATATGTATCCTCCGAACATGAAGCATTTACTAAAAATAAAACATAACATTTGAAAATAAGTCATAACATAAGAACATGATATACAGCCATGAAGAACAATATAATATCTAGTTTAGGAACAAACTGAAAATCACATTGATCAATCATTCACTAAAAATTCAAATAGATCAAAACCTTTATTCATTCATCATTATAGAAAACATCTAGGATCAATTGCATAAAATACACATTCATATCTATAACAAATAATAAGTTGAGAAGCTCATGAAAATCTATCTGGTTAATGCATCACTTATGCAAACATAAAGGATACATATCAATTCTAATATCACACAACACATATAGTACCATCTCTGCGATGTCTTCCCATATACATACTATCAGGGGTCCATAATGAACATGATAGAAACAACACTTATTACAGAACAGGGCCAACAATACCAAACATTCGGATTAGCCACCATAAAGTTCAAAAAGGACAAACCCAAGTGGGAAAATTCCAAGCTCAACATTAAATCATAAAAGTACCATGTGGTAATTCAACAATGAGTCAAGTGTGATTAGCGTCACAAAATAAATAATGAAAAGAGAGTTAGGTGACTAATCCAATCATAAGAAAGTTCAAAAATTTCAATGCTAGCCCATACACAACACGAACAATTCATCAATCAACCAAAAATAAATCATCAAACATAAAACATCCACATAACAAGGTGACTAGTGGTAGCCACACTCAAGGGAGTAATCGCTTCATGACATCCAAAGGTATTTCACCCTAGATGCATTAGAGAAGGTAACCATACACAATAAACACAAAAGAGTTATATGTCTATGTTTGGTTTCAAGTTTTAACAGTTTAGACATCTAATGGGCACACAACTTCCCAGAGTTCCTAGTGTAGAACTCAGTGCTCTGATACCAAGTGTAATGCCCCGCCAGGGAAACCAGGAGAACTTAACCTAAACATGCATCTAAGTTTGCTAAAAAAATTTTTTTTTTAAAGTTAACATAGAAGAACACCAAAGTTTTACAATGCGGAAGCAATACAATGAAATGAACAAATCACTTAGGTTACAACTCTCAAGGATTCCATGATGAAGATTACGTGAATATAAAATTAATTAATTAGATTAGGTACAATTACAAAACCCAAATACATAAATGAAAGATAAAAGTAACATCACATAAAAGATAACATAAATACAACTGGTACCATAAGGTATCCATAAATCTACATCCACTGCACATGTCGCAAGGTATGCAATACAATAACCAAAAAGAAGCACATGTGATATCTCTGAAGAATTGATACAAAGATACATGATCACAAGAAGAAGAGAAAGAAGAACACAACTTCATCAATGAAGATCAAGAAGGAACAACTACCACAGAGATCATCCAGCACTGGTACACGAACGTCAGAATCTCAAATGGTAAAAGAATCACTACCACCCAACCTCGTAAACCTAAATGGTCCACTCCCACCGTGCTGAGGAGATAACAACAGATCCCACTTGAATAACAAACAAAAAAGAACAAGCAAAGGAAAGGATCCTGAAAGCTCTCTAACTCAAGGTGAAAAGTAAAATGCCTTAAAGACTCACTATTCCAGAGGCAACCGACACATGTAGGATAACTAGACTATGCATAGGAAGGTGTCATCATGTACGTCTAACCCTTGAGTCTCATCCTAGTAATCTCTTTGGATCTCAACACCCAAGTGACCATACATGGTGTCAATGACTTCTCGTACTGACGAAGCCATCGACTATGCCAACTCATCCCTTAAAAGGGGGCTAGTCATCTTCTCAACACCATCTTAGTTTGTACTAGCACTAACACCTGGGTGAGGACCACTTCTTATTAGGTTCATTTTTAAATCTCTCAATGTTATATTTAGTTATCACTTGATTAAGATACTTAACAATAAATGATCCTGGCAGCCACTTGTGGGCCCTGGCGCTTATTCCAAGCCACCTCCTACTACATATCTAGGTAAACTACCCTAGGCTCACCAATCTCACAAAGATCAAAATTAGGTACACAACCAAGTAATCCCAAAACCAGTTTCACATACAAGAACTAGAATGATTACAAAGGTACCAAAAGCAGAATATAAAACGTCATGAGCCTATATGGTCAGGTCAGGGTATAATCGGATCTCACACATACATCCAAACATAATACTGAGAACAAGATCAACTGACACAAACCCCGACCTCTGTCTTACCCTTAGGTCTTCTAGTGCCCCAAAACACATTAAGCAAAAGAAAACACTCAAGGCAGGAAGAAGACACAATGCATCATAGAAAACTAGAATTTAATCATAAGCATACAAATTTTAATATTGAACATAATTGATTCCACATTTAGTAACACATAAATCTGATATGATAAACATAAAATAAACATTAATACGATGTCATAAAATTAAAGAACTTCCCTAAGTACCTCATATACGTTTAGCAGAACAAAAATGCCCAATTTCAGTACAAACATAGCACTTGTCAAAATACATGTTGCCAATAGGAAAATAATACAGCCTATCAATTAGATTTAACAATTTCCCAAACTAAATACACATACAAATAACATTTATTGTAAAACAAATATGTTATAGTTAAATCAAAATCTTTTAGATCGAATGTAACAACTTATCTAATTTAATATACTATTAAAATAAAATTTAATAGATATTAACATCTCAACCATCAATTTATAATTCCAATATATAATACAAAAGTATTTATTTACTTAAATAAACACTGATAAGAAAAAAGAAACCTATTTACACTAATATACAAATATTAATATAATTACTAATAAATAATTTTTAATTAACATTGAATAATAAACAAAATTAATAAATAGAAATTTATTAATCTAATAACAAGATTTTAAATTTAAATAAAACACTAATTAAAAGTTTATTTTAAAACAAAAATTAAAAATGACATAGGGGGGTGGGAAGCAGCTCCCATGCCCCCCCTCCCCCCTTGCCTCCTATCCGGCGGCCTCCCCTTTTGGGAGTCACCACCGGTGACTGCAGTGCGGGCCCCCTTTGCGGTTACCGCTGGCAAACCTATTGTGCGACCTCCCTCGGGCAGGTCACCGGCAAGGCCTGTGCCTGCCAAGGGGTGGGGGGGTGGTGGCCCCCACCCCTCCAAAAGATATAATTATATTTTTTTTATAAAATTTTATTTTAAAACATTTGCATATAAATATATTTTTTAACAATCTAATCCAATGCATTTTTTTTGCAAATATATATTTTAAAAAAAGAAACAACTCTCTTTTGGTATATATACATATTTCCTAAATGCACATTTTACGAAAAACATGTTTGCCAGAATTATATATATTATGATTTTTATAAATAAATTTTGATAATACCAATCAAACAGGATATTATTTTTAACAAGAGGACATAAGGAATATTCTTAACTCCTTTCCCAAAGCAAAAATGACTTTATGGGTTTAATAAAATTGACTATTTTTATACAGAATGCATAAATTTTAACCAGACTTGAATTTCTTTTCCACACAAATTGATTTTCCTTTCTGATGATTAATTATCTTTTTTTTTTAAACATAGAATATATTCTTTTCCAGAATTGACTTTACTAATGAAATTGTTGACTTTACTAATGAAATTGGGTTTTATTTGCAAGCAATGAATTTCTTTCACATGAAAATATTATTTCCAAATCCTATAGTTTAACTTTATACCTGAATTAATATTTCATTTTCTAGAGATTCTACGAGGAATCTGTTAACAAAATTTTGCTAGCATAACCCTAGTGTACTAAAATTTAATAAATCATAAAATACCAACTAGACCAGAATCTCTAAATACCCAGAACTCAAAAGAACACAGATCTATCTAATGTAATATACTAAAGTTTGCACAAACAAAGCAGGTCAAATAGATGTAAAATAAAATTAACAGACGAAATTCAACGCCTACCTCAAATCCAACACTTGATACTGAAATGGCAATCCTTTTTAGATCTGAAGACATAATCTCTTTCTAATTGAATTCATCATGTAGATTTGAACCTATGAAAAAACAAGCACACAACCTAGATGCACAAGCAGAAAACCCATAATCCAAAATTTGCCAGAAATCTCAAGATGCCAAAATCCAAGCCCTCCCCCCAAAAATTTTCTTTCAAACCCGTCTAATCTCAAATCAATGCAATTTTTCCCTAATAAGAAATCAATTCCCCCTTTCATGAAACCCTATAGACAACTCAAAAGTTAACTCACAGTTCAACTCCAAATCAGAAATTGAGGGAAAATTCAATTAATAAATTAAAAACACTTTTTAATGCTCAACTCAACTTTAACTTTTTGCAACAAGTTGTTTACTTTTGAGAATAATTCAATTTAAAATAAATATTAATGCACATGTCATAATTCAAATATGTATTAAATATATTAAATACTTAATGCATCCTAAAGTCATGCAAATCAAATATTTAATTATTTAATAAAGTATGCAAGCATAATTCAAATCACCTACAATTAAGCACATGTTAACAATTAAAATACATATTAAATAAATTAAATATCTAAAGCATCCTAGAACATGCAATTAAATATTCAATTATTTAATAATACACTCAAGCATAATTAAATTAAATTTCAATTAAATAATCAATTAATTCCAAATAATCAAATAATTGACGTTAGATTAATCTTCTCAATTAAACATAGAAGCATAATTAATCATTAAATTCAACTATGATCCTAACATTAATAATCATATAAATTAACCTATATAAACATAAATCAACTGAATCAAGCACAATAAAACCAAGAAAACTAAGACCAAGCACACACTCAAGAATGAGATCCACAAATTCATGCCAACTAGATGAATTTGGGTAGGGTAGTCAAACTGGTACTTGTCCAATCCTAGGACAAATAGGCTTAGGTTAGGGTTTTAGATCCGTGTTATCTCCCCTCTCTTACCATTTAAGATATTACAATAGGGCACGCTCATCCTGACAATTCAGGGAAGTCGATGCTCTATACCTGCAACCTTGCATACAACAACCACATGTACAAATATATATAAATATATAACAGAAAATGGTGGGGATTGGCCAATCATGTGGATCTTGCAAGCAAGTAACTACGACTCCATCCCTCAACGACATCAAGCATGTCAAACAGAAGTATAAAACAAACACATCAACCATACACATGCAAGTATGGGGTCAGTAAAATCATACACCTCAATAATTTCCTAACATGTAATCTATCATCCTAAAGTAAGCATATCATTTATAAAATCGGACTAGGGCGAGGTACTACATGACCAACAATCATCTCAACAGGCCTTGGTCTTGGCCTACTGAGTCACCCTAGAAGGGCAGCCTCATACCACAAGCCTCCAAACCCAACCTCTAAATGAATCATCTATTCAAACATGATTCAAAGTTTATGTTTTTATTGTCGTACAAATATTGTTCTATGATTGGAAAGTCTATTTTAGATGGGTCAATTAATTTTAAAATATAAATCAATAAATATACCCTACAAGTTATGAAACACAATGAAATTTAATAATCAAATTAACTAAAATGGAAGAACTACTTTAGATCTTAATTATATAGATACAAATTTGTAGGTATGTTATGGAAGAGGAATTATGTGGAGTGATGTTGATACACATAGTAATTTAGAGTTCATCTTTAAACTAATTTGAGCTTGATGATATGATCTTATGAGTAAGAGAATATTTGTTTATATATACAATTATTTTTTGCTAAACCTTGTATGTGTAGTAAATATTTATGTATCTGTATGCAATAAAAATGGTGTGTTACGAACATAAAAACCAAGTTAAACATTCAACATACTAAACTATCACAACATAAATGATTAGACAAAGAAAGCATGAAATGAGAGTGCAAACCACCCAAAAAGCCTTCTTGATGTTTAGATTTGTCCAATAGATTGGATGTGTGCTCAAAGGATGATGTTGAAGCTTCAAATGTGCTCAAAGGATGATGATGAAGCTTCAAATGTGAGGATTGGTTTTGGCATATTAATGTTAATTTGATAGTTTTTTTTCTCTCAAATTAGAATTATAACTTTACTTTGATGGTGGATGATTTTTAAGGAAAAGAGCCTTCAATTTATAGGCAAGAGGAGGGTTAAATGTACGGTTGAGATGCAAAGATGAGGAAGGGTCAAGATGCATCCAAGAGAGAGCACATGGATTGTGTTTTCTTAAATGTATAGCATTGTAACAAGTGTCACAAGGAGAGAGCTTGTGAGGAGAGGTCAAATCCCTTGAGGAATGTGACCATTTTGGGAAGAGGGATGGGGGACAAATGTGTAAGAGGGAGATGGAGTGTTTAAGAGATGTGTAAGAGCATTCAAGATTGATATGAGGTTTGGGGGTTGGGAGATGTGAGGATGTGACATTAGGTTTGACTTGGGTTGGGTTTGGATTTCTTAATCCATGGATTATTACTGTGCAAATGATTAAGAGGTGATTAGGCCTAGATTAGAGGGCAAGTGGGATAATTAGGAGGATGTGATGGGAGGAGAGAGAATGGGTGGAGGGTTGGATTAGCTAATCATGGGTCATTAGCTAATTAAGAAGGATTAGTATGTATGAATGGGTTGGGTTAGGTTGGAACTAGGCATTTGGTAGTTGGGATGGGTTAGGTTAGGGGTTAAAGTTAGGAGCCATGTGGTCTAATTGAATTAAATGCATTATTTAATTTCAAGTGGGAGGTGTTAATATGATTTAGAACAACAAAGAGGGGGGGTGAATTAGTTGTTCTCAGGTCCTGATGTATAAGACAAACTTAAAAACTTTACTTTAAATCATATCAAGCAACCAAAACAAACTCGGTCATCACTGATTCATCAATAGAAACATATAACAATGCAGTCCACTACCCAGCTGTATCTAACTTGTAAACCATAGAAATGTTCACACCAAAACATTCACACACAAGTATGACACCAAGATTTATAGTGGAAACCCAATATGGGAAAAACCACTTTGTAACATGCTACTATTATTTTCACTCTTTTGAAGTGAGCTCGGTTAAAAGCCAACCCTGTCAAAGGTTACAATGCCCACTGTCAAGTGTGACCCAGTTAAAGGATTTAATCACCCTGTTAAAAGTGAGCCTGGTCAAAGGACTTACATACATTCCATTAGAATGCAACCTTGTTCAAAGGATTTAACTTATGACTGTTAGATCAACCTCTGTTAAAAGGATTTTGATTGTTACAATGGTTAGAAAGTAGCAGCAGTGTTGATCTGAAAAACATACAACTTACTTTGCAAATATCAGATCCAATTCCATACACAAATACTGGTTTACTGAGTTTGAAACTTTTCCATCTTCATCTCTGATTAGCTCGAAACTTTTCTTCAAGCGATCACCACACTTCACCTTCGACCTTCTTGCTTATACAGTCAATAAAACTTATCTTCTAGTATTTCAGTTTCACCCCGATACATCAACCTTTTTCTCCACTCTCATCCTTCTAATCCAATGTTCAGGTTCCCTTAATACTTTCCTCAATTAGGTTAACTCATCTTTTGTCGCTTAATCTCATTCATAGATCTTAGGGTTAGGTCAGATTCATTGAATCTACCCACATTTTATTCTTCGCCTTCTTTTCTAGAAACATCTCAAATCTCATAAAGATTTACAATAAAACATTTTACAATGCATTAAATGCTTCCATACAATCAATAAATAAAGTCAACACATTTTACATAATCCAAGAATTCAAACAATGTCATCCCCAAAAAGAATTCTCTTCAAATATAAAATTGCTGATGCTCGGTCAATACTGTGATCATCCACTCGGTCTTCATGTAGAACGCTCGGTCGTTACTAAAACTATTTCCTCAGCATGCATTGTCTTCCTCGACAATTTACTAATACTCGGACGACATAGGATTTTTCTCAGCATCCACTAACTCGGTCGACACTAACATAACTTGGCTTAAACATGATTTTATCCATTTTTGCTTGGTTAAGCCTACCAGTTTAGTCTTCAATCTCACTAAGATAAACAATACACTGTCTCATCATTGTGCAACATAGTCAAGTACACTTTGCAGTATCAAGATAACTCAACCTTTCCTTAGGTGCTATTGTTACCAACCTTGCTTCACTCATTCACAACACTTCAATAGATATAGTACTTTCCTAAGTAGCAACAGTCTTACCAGTTAAGGTTTTGACATCAATGACAATACAACAATTGTTTCAATTACAGTTTCCAACAGGAGGAAAGGGATTTATGAATTAATTTAAATAGATAATATGTTTTTATTTAAATTAATAGAAGAATAGGGACTTAATTAATTAAGTGGTTATGGGTTTCCATTAGATTAATTGGACTATAGTTAATTAATTAGATTAATTAACTAGGGGGTGACATTAATCTATTAAATAAAGCATGATTATTTAATAAATAATGCAAGTAAGATGACTAAATTTAATTAAAATTGTTAATCAAATTTAGGTGTCTACATTTTTCCCCTCTTTGAGATGGTGTTACATAACTTAGCATCATTTCAAAGAAATGTAAAACATAGAGCTAGAAATAAATTGCTTGAATTGGAAAAGGTGCCCCAGTCAATTAGAAGAGTAACTAGGAGAAAGAATTGATAGGAGATGAGGATGAGGATGCCCCCTTGAGAGGATAGGTGGGTTGAAGAGAACACATGTGTACTCTCGAAATGGATGAGAGGATGCCTATGAAACGAGTGAATGATATGTGGATGGAGAGATAAGAAGCTTGAGTTGGCACTTTCCAAAAGGGAGATGTCATGGAGTGAGCACTTATTTGGATATAGCAATATCCAAGACCTGCCAAGGTTACTAGGAACTCAAGGTCTTTTCAAAGACATTTCATAAGACTAACACAACATGCACGCAAGGATTGTCCTAGCATCAAAGATGAGTACCGAAAGCTTCAAGGTGGAAACGATGCTGGGTAACCCACAAACAAGCGATATTTCTCAAGTGCACCATGAAACCAAAAAGGATTACATGTTTGAATATGTAAGGGTCATATTTGACTGACTCTCAAACAAAAAAGATCAAGACCTTTCTCCAAGTTCCACCATTCACAACACACCATGATATAAAAGATCGTGGTGACCATGAGGAGGCAGACCAAGGAAGCTCAAGATAAAAGATTAACAAAGATCCAAAAGGGCTAGAGAAATAAAAAGTATCTCACAAAACCTTTTTCCATAAGGAGGATGATGGATGATGAATTATTTTATTGGTTTGATATAAGGAGAGATACATCTTGCAAAGACCAATGGTGGATTGATAGACTAGGATTCTTATGACAAGAGACGAGCAAGACACTCAAACCTCAAAGGGACCTGTGGATGATTTCTCAAGCACAAGCTAGATAAGGACAAAGGTTGTGATGACACAAGGACTAGCTAACACAAAGGATAGGGCCTAAAGACACATATGTACAAATGAGAATAGGTGGAGACACCATTGATGTTAAGGACAAGATGATAGTTACAAGATGTATAGGGGATTGGAGGATGAAGATGATGATGATGATGATGCAAAGATATGCATGATGTATAGAGTGTTGGTGATGTGGGAATGATATATCCTAAAAACACACAAGGATTGGGAAGGCTGCATCCCAATGATGATTATTGGATTGTGATCAAGGCTAGGAACAAGACTATAAACACAATTGGATGGGTTGATGGATGTTCACTTTTGGATAGTGGGAGGAGATGGATAGGATTTGTATGTGATGGAAGATTGCTAGGCACATTGGGATATGAATGGATGTAATTGGATTGAATGGGGGGTATCATAGAGGTAGATACCAATGATAAGGGAATTACATTATTACTAGGTGATGGAATGATGGATGAGATAATGGGGTGATTTGAAATGGAAGTTTCAATAGAAAAGGAGTGATGGATGGAAGGAATTGGGTGAAATAATGGAGGAAGACAAGGATTGGGAGATGAAAGGATTAGGGATAAGGAGATGGAATCAAAACAAGGATGGGGAGATGGAAACATGGATTTGATAGGGTCTCTAAGGAATATATCACCAAGGAATAAGATGCCCCCACTTAGGGTAGTTCATACATGAGGAAGTATTAGGAAGGGTGTGATAGGATGAAAGATATGACAACAAGAAGATGAGGGAGGTATATAGAAGCTAGGATAATGGGTGGAGAGGTAGGGAGATGGTAGATAATATGACAAGAAGGATGGGTGGATAAAGGATAGGTGTTTGTAGACTGTGGCAAGGAAATGAATGCAAAAAAAGGTGCTCAAAAGCATGTATACATGGTGGTCTTTATTTTGTTATCAAGATCACAAGGAGGATGGCGGAGGTGATAGGTATGGGAGGAAAATTGGATGGAGGAGGTGATGGATAGGATGTGCTAAAATAAATTTCCCCTAATTGTGGAGAGGAACTAGATAGAGGAATTACACATGACACCTTTTTGCCAGGTTTTCATCATAGTACTTGTCTAAGGCGCCTGTTTGCCAAGTTTTCACCATTGGACAATTATTTCTCTTTACCTTTTTGACTTTTTCTGACTCGATGTTGGTACAACCTTATTTTGGATGAGTGGATTATGAAAAGGCATGGATGAGATGGTTGTGATGGTGAATATGCATGGGGTGAGGGATATGGTGGTAAAAAGTGTTTGGATGGAATGATGGAAAGTGAGAACGATAGGGGGTGTTGTCAGGACCAACATTGGCACATATTGTTGTGAGGTGGGTGGATGGAGTGGATGAGAAGTGAATGGTACATGTGGATATGATGGAGGAGTTATGATAGGTAGTTTGGGGACATAAGGACCCAAAATAGGGCTAGGAAATGGAGGAGGGGAATGATTAGCTAGTGGAATAGAAACTTTGGATGCCATTGTGGATGTTTCTTTTAGATGCATTGTGTCTTTTTGCTTTGGGATCCACATAGTTTTTTCTTTTTTTTTGGTGGGCCTTTGAGGCCTTTGGGATGTAGTGGATTTCTTGATTGGATTTTTCTTTGCTTGAGCATGTTTTTTGAAGTGGACATGGAAATATTTAGATTATTGTGGATAGTTATCTTTATACATTTTTTATATGCCATCCAAATTTCTATGGGCAGAGCACGGGGGATCATGAGAAGTTGGATGAGATGGAGAGATGGAGGGAGATTGGTGGATAGGAGATGTGGGAATGTGCCTTTGTTGATCCTAACTGGGAATATAAGGGGTGTAATTTATATGGTGGGTGTTAGGGATATGGGATTGGTGGATGAAGGATTGAGTAGGATAAGATGGGGGCTGATATTTTGGGATGTAAAGGCCCAAAATGGATTTGGTATGTGGAGGATATGTGATGGTAGATTTTCAGATATAGGGACCCAAAATGGATTTAGAGGATGAAGGAGGAATGTGATAGCTCATTTTGGGTTTTAATGATGGAGGAGGGGGAATGACATTAAATTTTTTGGAGGAATGACAAGGAGATGTGATGGTGGGTTTGGAAGCATGCTTGAATTTGGCTTTAGTTGTACCAACATTTTTGGAGGAAGTGTCTTTAGATGTGTGATCAATACAATGTGATCATGGATTTTTTTTGTCCTAGATGGGCTCCAGAGTTCCTTGTTCATGGACACCTAAGCCTTTACCTTGATAATTCCATTTCTTGAGCATTTTATCCAAGCAAGGATACTTCTTACTTGGGGAATAAGACAAACATTCAGTATTAGGTGTCGTGGTAGAAGATATGAAACTTATTTCTTCTGCTTCAAGTAGGCTTCCATTGACAAATGTAAGTGGACAAAGGAGATAGAGTGATGGTGGTGGGATAGGTGCTAAAGGATCACAAAGTGGGGTGGATGGGATGATATGATCTTGACTGGGATTGGGGGATGGTAATGCATCTTGAGATGGAGGAGTGGATGGGAGAAATGGATCATGTAATGAAGGAAGTGGGATGGTAGGATCTTGAGTTGGAGGCATGGATATTGATGGATCATGAGATGGAGTGGGTGATAACAATGGATCACATAATGGAGGAAGTGAAAAGGTAGGATCTTGATTTAGGTCGATAGATACTTCAACATGCTTCTAGAAAAGATCTTGACTTGATTGGGTTGGTGTGGATGGTGTGATGGACAATGTATGAATGGATTCTTCAGATGGTGTAGATGGAAGGATGGGCAGTTTTACAATTTTGATAGAGGGAAGGAGGGTGGACACATGAGGTTCATTGGATGCGCTTTGGATAATGTTAGGAGGAGGACATAGATTGGAATTGGATGGAGTCAACATATGGAAAGGACTCAATGATGCTAGGAGGTGGAAGAGGATCAATAGGTGGGGTAGCTAGAAGAAGGATAATAGGTGTGGGTGATGGAGGAAGGATAATAGGTGTAGGTGATGGAGGAAGGATAATAGGTGTGGGTGATAGAGGAGGAATGAGGGATGTGGGAGGTGGATGGGCATGATCACTAGTGTCTTCACATGAGGGGGTGAGATGACATGACTCATCAACTTTAGGAGAGGGATTTTTTGTTGGATTCCTTGTGAAACTCCTTGGAGACTTTCATGATGGAGGATGAGGTGAAGAATTATAATTTGTAGATGGTGAGAAGCTAAGATAGTCCAATATGATGGTGTGATAGTAGATTCTAAACTTGGTTGAGGGGATGAATGTGTAGAAGAGGAGGTGAAGGATGGCATGGATAGATAGTTCACATAAGTAGGTATGGAGGTGTCTTGTGAATGGGATTGAATAACTGATGGGATAAGGGATATGGATTGGGGTATGGAATATGAAGTGGATTGAGGGATGCATGTTTCTTGTGGAAGGGAATTTGTGGTAATATAGGTAGGAATGGAAGATGGTGGATTGAGATAGGATGAAGGAGATGGAGATGAAAGGTAGGATATAGTGGATGGTGGATTAGCAATAGCATGGGGATTATGGTGATGGATTGGAAGAATAGGATCATGGATTTGAAAATGGGTTGGAGGATAAGGAGATGGATGATTTGGATAAGGGATGCTATTGTGGGAGGGTGGAGTTTACGATATGACTATGGGAGAAGGTTTAGGTATGAATGATGTATGTGGGGGATATGTGGGTACAACATAGGAAGAAGGTGTGGATGAATGTGATAATGGATTTCCCTTGTCAAAGATATGATAAGAAGTACTAGTGGGTCTACATGAAGGCGTGATGGGATGTTTTGGAGGAATAATTGGGTTTGGGGGGATGTTTGGAGCAAGCTTGCTAAGGTTTTCAATGTATTCATCATGATCAACAAGACTCTCATAATCATTGGAATAGGATAAAGTGGGAGAAAAGGTGGGATGACAAAACTCATCATAAGAGAATTTTGACATGATGATTTGTTGATGAGTTGGGTAGGGATGAAGGATGAAGATGGATGGAAAAATAAAGCTCAGATTAGGATGATCAATAAGATCAGACTGAGATTTGGATTAGGCTCAGGATAGGGGGAAGGATTGACTCCAAAGAAGATGGAAAGGGGATGAGGGATGACCAAGATGACTCTGCTAGCCTAGGATATGGGTAGGAAAGGAGAATAAATCTGGAAGGAAAATATGTGGGGTGACAGGAAGACCATGATTATGAGACTAGGATGACATGATTTGGAGGCTTGGGTAACTTTTGGACTAGAAAAGTTGGACTGACATGGCAAAGGATTTGTGTGTAGAACTCTTCGTTTGTGTATGTTCAACTAATGTTTTCACTAGTTTTGTAACTTGAAGACACGCACAAGCAATTGCTACCCTAAGGAAATGACATGACTTGAAAACCTTTGCTCATTGACTTAGGCACACATCCAAGAGCTAATCAGAATACGGTCATTGCTGACTGCGCAATGGATCAACAATGTCGTATTAGCCAACTCCAAATTCTCAAGGATGACACAATATGATGAGTGTCTTGGAGAGATTACCATTGTCCTTGCACAAAGATTAGCAAACCTTCGACGGTAGATCAGGTTGGCCTCTGATTTAAAGGTGTCTACTAAGGTCATGGCATCCTCCCAATCAGTTTGTACGCACCTGACTCACTTAAGAGCTAGTTGATCATGGCGAAATCGTAGGGATATTCACCTACCTTGAACTACCATCAACACGCATCGCACGAGCTTGAGAGGATAAGGTGAGAATTTTCTCAACACTTTGTTTATATAAAGATTAGGGAATTACCAGTTTGAGGTCATTCTCTAGAGAGGAAGCACTTCTTTCTAGACAGGACTCTCTAGAGGCAATTAACTAATCTAATCCCTATCTTCACCCAAGATCCGCAAAGGCAAGGGGAGAGGGTACAATTATGGATTGTTCACTTGCATCACTTATATTAATGGGATTGCTAAATAAAGAAGCTCATAAGAAGTGTTGAAAAACACATCTTCAAACACATCAAGAAGTATTCTTTCCAAAATTGAACCTATTTAAGCTAAGTGTTTTGTATCTACGACAAAATTCACAAAAATCTTTGCAAAGATTTGTTCAATTTTTTTAGGCACCAAATGAAATGTGTGATTGATTAGTATTTTAATGCCCAAATTGAAGTGTTTGATTAGTTTGCATATTGTCCCTTAAGCAATCAAGAGTTTGATTTTGATTTGTTTTAAGCCAAAACTTGAAGTGTGAAGATTGATTGTCAATTTTAGCCTTTGTTCATTTTAAGCCCAAATCGAAAGGATGAAGTGTTGTATATGCATTCAAGGTTCTTTTTAGTGCACCAAAAGACAATGTGTAGATTCTATTTTAAAAGATTAATTTGCGATCTCATCGACTGTGCCTGGAATCCCGCAACAGGTAGAATAGTGATCCTGTGGACCATACACACGATCTCGCAGGTCTGTCAGCAAGATTAAAAAAAGGATTTTTATCAGTAATTACATTTAGAATATGCATTCCCACAAATCTAGCTCTCAGTCTCGCAAGTCTATAAAAAAAAAATGATTTTTTCACTACTTAGACCAAAAAATAAGTGGTCCGACTGGTTTAGTTCGAATCCCACAGGTTTAGATTGTGATCCCATAGATTTTTTTTTAAATGTTTTTTTATTTTTTATTAAAAAAAATCATGGGATCGCGTTCCTGTCAATCTGATGAAAATTAGAATGAGACAGAGTAGAACAAAAAAAGATAGAGAAAAGGATATTTTGTGGGAACATGATCCCACAGGCCAAGGAAGTGATCCAATCAACTGTCCCCATGATCCTATCGGTTGATATTTTTATTGTTATGTGAAATTCGAGGGTGAGAATGATGGTGCAACTGTCTCTTCGTCCTTTCTTCAACCTATAAAAACTCAAAGAAGCCTTGCAAAACACTTAAACAACAAAAAATGTTAATATCTATTAGTTTTTGCAATAAAAAAAGGATGAAATGGAAAGAGAAATGACCCTAGAAGTGGGTCCCATTGGCTGTGCCAAAATGTATGCAATAAAACTAGTGTGTTAGGAACATAAAAACCAGGTTAAACATTCAACATACTAAGCTACCACAACATAAATGATTATACAAAGAAAACATGAAATGAGAGTGCAAACCACCCAAAAAGCCTTCTTGATGTTTAGATTTGTCCAATAGATTGGATGTGTGCTCAAAGGATGATGCTCAAGATTCAAATGTGAGGAATGGTTTTGGCATAATAATGGTAATTTGATAGTTTTTTGGCTCTCAAATTAGCATTATAGCTTTACTTTGATGGTGGATGATTTTGAAGGAAAAGAGCCTTCAATTTATAGCGAAGAGGAGGGTTGAATGGACGGTTGAGATGCAAAGATGAGGAAGGCTCAAGATGCATCCAAGAGAGCGCACATGGATTGTGTTTTCTCAAATGCATGGCATTGTAACAAGTGTCACAAGGAAAGAGCTTATGAAGAGAGGTCAAATCCCTTGAGGAATGTGAATATTTTGGGAACAGGGATGGGGCACAAAGGTGTAAGAGGGAGATGGAGTGTGTAAGAGCATTCAAGATTGATATGAGGTTTGGGGGTTGGGAGACGTGAGGATGTGACATGAGGGTTGACTTGGGTTAGATTAGGATTTCTTAATCCATGGATTGTGATTGTACAAATGATTAAGGGGTGATTAGGCTTGGAGTAGAAAGAAAGTGGGAGAATTAGGAGGATGTGACGGGAGGAGAGAGAATGGGTGGAGGGTTGGATTAGCTAATCATGGGTTATTAACTAATTAAGAAGGATTAGTATGTATGAATGGGTTGGGTTGAGTTGGAACTAGGGGTTTGGTAGTTAAGATGGGTTAGGTTAGGGGTTAAATTTAGGAGCCATGTGCTCTAATTGAATTAAATGTATTATTTAATTCCAAGTGGGAGGAAAGGGATTTGTGAATTAATTTACATAGATAATATGTATTTATTTAAATTAATAGAAGAATAGGGATTTAATTAATTAAGTGGTTATAGGTTTCCATTAGATTAATTGGACTATAGTTAATTAATTAGATTAATTAACTAGAGGTGACATTAATCTATTAAATAATGCATGATTATTTAATCAATAATGTGAGTAAGATGACTAAATTTAATTAAAATCGTTAATCAAATTTAGGTGTCTACAGTATCCATTGAGATATAGATAGGTTGAAACATAGACCAAGAACCAAGAGAGTATTTCATTAAAAAAATGACAATTTTACTACCTTTATTAGAGACTAATTAAATGAACTATTTGTGCCTTATATTATGAACTTAAATCTCAATAATTCTATTTCAAGTATTGCTTTTGATTAAAGGATAAAATAGGTTTTGAAGCCTAGATCAAAAACCCTATTTACAAAATATTTTCATAAGGCTAAACATAGAAAATTGACAACTTACCATCACTAGAAAAAATAGAAAAACACATAAAAAACAAAGATAACAAAATTCTAATGCATCTTCTTTAGCATCTCAACAACTTCAAGTTCATATTGGTAGAACTTTTGGAGAATGGAAAAATCCAATAGCTCTTTCTCTCATGCTGGAATGACTTTTTCTTCCTCGCCCACATAGGAGCACTAAGCTCTTTCTTAAAATTTTGGATGACCTGCTTACCTTTTTCCTTAGGATGCTAGTCTTTATTTTGATTCTTTGTCCTAACAAGTATCACAAAACGCATCTTCTCTAAGCTCATTCAACTTAGTTAGAAGCTTAATGCCTTCTACATTATTTTCTATTGATCATTGACTTATCTTTCATATCCTTTTGAAGTTCCGGTTTATCTTTTGCATTTTATCTTTTAGGATTTTAATTCTAGTGTCATGTTGAGCTTTCAGAAGGGAATCTCATTAATCATGGCATCCATTTTAGAATGAATGTCTTATAAATTAGTCTAGATCTCTCCTTACTCCCATTAGGATTGCTACCAATTTTCAATTTAAGGCTCTATGCTTGACATTGATCTTATTAATCTCAAAAATAATCATTTGGATAGTTTGAACTGACTTACCACCCCTTCATGTCCCAAACTAAGGACATCGTACATATCTTCCCTATAGTGTTGAGGCAAGAGAAGTCCTCCAAAAGGTATGTATGAGTATTGCCCTAGCCCCTCAGATTACCAGAAGTTGAGGTTTTCTCAATCAAGTTTACGCCCAACTTATCTACGCCTTTGGTAATATCCCCTTGTTTCTCATTCCATGTTTTCACCTTCTCAATCTACTCAACAATAGATTTGACATTATCTCTAGCCTCTTCTTCCGTAGTGTGTGAGCCACACGTCCATGAAATCTGAGCTCTCATTTTCCTTTTGGTAGAAATATTGTTCTTACCATTCTCATTCTCTGTGGGAAGGGAAGAAAACACATGAACATTAGTATCTATGTACTTCACTTCCATTCTTCCTCATAATCATAATCCTCAATTTCTTTTTGTCTCATGTCTAAGTAATGAATCACCATGGGGATTTGTTTCTGTATATTCCTTAAAACCTTCTTAGAATCAATTTTAGGAGAAGAATCCATAATATATTTCATCAGAGCAAGATCTGAGCATTGACGAGTAACAAGTTATAACAATCATCATGTAAGGGATCTTTCATGATTGATCTTGTTTCGTGGTGTCATGTTGTTGCATCAACACTTGAGGGTCCTATTTAAAGAGCATTACATTCATCAACCTCATAAAGATTGAGGTATAATCATGTCAATTTAGTTTTTTACTTCAGATTTAGCCTACGTCATGCACGGGTTAACTCTCTTTCTAATCATCATCATTGTAGGGAGGTTAATTCCTAGGGTTTGGCTAAGACAAGACCTTGCACAACCCAATACCATTTTCTCTCTTCTAGTGTGCAAGTTTTTGGGTTTGACAAGGAAATATTGTAGATTCAGAAAGTCCATACTAAGATGAAGAGATTCAAACTTTGAAGAAGTGGAAGACCCTGGATGTTGTGGCTTAGCCATATAGTCTAACACTTTTTATATGACATTTCAGGAAGATGACTAGAGAAAAATTCTAATTCAAAATCCATTTTTTATATTTGCATCAGACACCTTCAAGACTATGTCGCTTAGCCATATAGCCTGGTATTTTCAGGCCCAAAATTTGGTGACAAGTTCCTTTTCTAGATTTGTACTCAAAATTTGCATATTTGTTATGTAGCTTACTATTTACACTATTTATTGTCAAATATACATCTTCAGACCTAGTTCTCATGTCTTTAATCCAAATCATATTTAATTAATCAACCACAACAAAAGAATAATCTAATCATTGTGCCCAACTCTTTCCAATAGGTCTAAAGTTGGCCCTATTGGATTATTATTTTATGTGTGTTGGTGTGAATGGGTTTGATTCCTAGTTTAGACTAGTGAATCTCATTCCACAATATTACACATGCATAACATTAAATGGACTATAATAAAAAGGTTGATGTGGCCCAATTTTCAAATAGAATCTTTGAAATTTTATGGATTGAATTTATATGCATAGATTTGAACAAAGTTCATTTTTTTACTCAAGAGAATCATAATGATAAACTACCAAATGGGACTAGTCAATTAGGATGTGTAAGGTTACATCAATCAAGGATTCAACGATTTTATAAATTCCACACAAAAATATGTCACTTGTATGCTAACCATTACAATTATACAAATTGGTCAAAGTGATTCCAAAATAAAGGGGAAAGCTGCAAGATGTGCAATTTTCAACATTATAATATGGTATTTGATGGATTGAAACAAATAATCTATAGGGAAATCTAGTATAATACATGTATTAATTTAAAAACTAATTTTAATTAATAGGAAAAGCATCTACAAGCCCCATCTTATTTAAAATTGAAACAAAGCCCAACCACATAAATGAAGGTATTTCCATATTAACCTTTCAAGGAGAATATTAAGAACAAATCTACATAAATTTCAATAGCATTATGGAATGCAAATAACACTTATAAATGAATAATAAAGAGAGGAGTATAAGCAACCACAAGAACAAGAATAACAATGATATACGCAACCAAATGAACAAGAATGATAGTGATATATGCAACCAAAAAAACAAGAATAACAATGATATACCCTAAGAAAAACTAGCCGCCAAGCACCACGACTCAACTTATTGCAAAAAAGCATGGTTTAATTATATCCATAAATAATGCAACAAATTTTTACTCTAGTATAAATCTAACAACTCTATAAAATACAATTATTACGTCCTCCCTCTTGTGCCTCCAATACAAACTTAAGGAGGCCATTAAAATAACCAAAAATAACACCATAAAAAAGGTCCCACAAACTATTGTAAGGAATCTCATGTGTCACATGTATCGAGTCATCCTTACACAAGTATCTTTGACCTTCATTATATAATATGGCATAAGTAGATCCTAAGCACTTCCTCAGGTAATTCTAATTACATGTTACACCTACTAAAAAAGAAAGGTTCTCCAATTACACTATGCAACTCCCTAATAGTGTGTTTTGGTCCTCACCTATGGGGCAGTTTGTTATAGTGCATGTTCAAGTTTTTGATACCTTATTCAAGAATATTCATGGTATGAATCGTCATCATTTTCAACCATAGGTTGTTTGCAATAATAAGAACTGAAATCAAAAGAAAAGAAAAAATAAGAGTTTTTATACTAGTCATCTACTATCCGGTCTACATATGGTGAAAGCAATATAGGACTACTCCATACCCCTTGCAAGAAGCACCTAATTGTACTACAAACAAGACATACATAACTTACCCCTATAGATTTTAAACTCGTAGCCTCTCTTTCAAAGACAAAAATTCTCTTCGGCAGGCCAAGAAAGTTAAAATTCTTCACTTAAGTTGATTTATTAAATGCCCATTTACTTAATCACTAGCAATCTTAAAGTCAAGACCTCAGTCCCATATGAAATTCTCTTAGCGGAGGCAGGTTGTTTCCCGTTGGAGACAGTAGCGATTACTCAGTTAATAAGTTATTTAAAGAAACTTGAAAACATGGATAACAAACGATGGCCCAAAATTGTGATGAAAGAGGACTTGGCCTATAGAAAGAAAACATGGATGAAACAGAATGTAAAGTGGTTGAGTAAATGGAATATCAAGTTACAACAATGCCCCAACACCAATGTGGAAATAAAAAAGTTCATCATAGAAAAATTCCAAACTGCCATGTGGACTAATAACATGGGCAGGAAAAATGCTCAGTACATCAAAGTGTTCAACTTAACCGGGGAACATGGCGATAAGGTTTATTTGGGAGCAGCTATTAAAGGTAAAGCTAGACTACTAGTGGTCCAGTTGAGGACGGGCTCTCATCACCTCAGATGCGAGACAGGTAGATGGAAAAGGCCCAAAAAGGAATGGGAGGAAAGGATTTGCAAGTTCTGTGTTTCGGGTGAGATTGAGACTGAATAACATTTTATCATGGAGTGCACCGCTTATGATGACATTCGGGCTCAGTATGGAATCAGTTCAGGAGCATGCAGCATGCACAGCTTATTTGAGGAGGATAAGATCAACCAAACCGCCAGTTTGATTGTCAAGATTCACAACAGGAGGTCCGACTTAGAGAAGAATCTGGAGCTAGTTGACAACTGTGATCCGGTGGTCCCTTAGGCTGTTTGGCCTCGTGAACGTCATTAAAATCATTTCATTTCATTTCATTTGGCAACTCAAATAATTTTATATTTGGATGGAATGAAGTCGTTTCAATCGGCCACGTTCCTCAGACTTTTGACTCTCAACAAAAAAAACCAGATGGACTTAACGATAGGGTTCAGCATGTCTGAAAATTGGAGCAAACCATTTTGTATTTTCTTCCCTTTATTTTCCACTCGTCTAAATATATTAGATTACGGAGGCCTCCATCCTTGAGAGAGTGATTTACCCTTCAGGAGACATAGATTGTGAAATAATGAGTTCTCAACAAACATATTGTACGATGTATGTAAAAGTTTTGTGCATTGGCCTCAACAACAATTTATGAATGTGCAAGCTATCTTTAATACTGTAAGAATATTTGGTTTCCTCTCATGGAGAACAAAATCCGCATCAAGCAACCCCAATTGGCTACCCTGTTTCTTTTGGGTAGATATTAAAAACTATCATGTACTTTTTCCTTTAAATGGGTTCTACACCCTACCTCACTTTGTAGCACTATCTCCATGGGATCCGAGAACATTTGCTGGACACCTCAATATGTATTTGCATCGTCAGAGAATATCTGGGATTGCATCAGTGCACTTTCTTTGCTTATTGCAGAGTTTGGAGAGAGTCGGAAATATCAGCATGTAGAACTATGCAGACGAACGCGTATGGAATATTTAAAATTATTCCTGGTTTGGCAATTGTCGCAGATATGAACGTTGTAAAACTGCAATGCTTCGCTAATTTGTTGAGCTGTAGTTCACAGCAGATGGCGCTGTCTTTTGGGGGATAGCCATCTACTAGCTATCTACTTGCTTTTTTATCTCCTTGCATACAAAAAGTTCCTCACCAAATTCGTTGAAAGAGAATCATATCAATAAATATGAACTAGCTGTTGGTTTTAGGTGTGAAATTTGGCAGGAAGTGCACCGAGAACTGTATCAAGTATTATGACACTCAGAAGCCTGTTGATAAAAATTAACACCATTGCAATTGAGTACATCGAATTCTTCAGATTTTTCTTGTCTTTGTGGCTGAAAAATATCTGCACAATTATGTATTGTACTGCTGACTAAATCATATTCCTATAAGCCAATATATGTGTTTACTTGCTTTGCAGTTTGGGATTTTTTGGCACATAATACAATTTCTTGTAATGCCTTGCTGCCTAAATTGTCCGGATGTTTGCAGTTTCCATAGGTCTCCTGCTGTTGTCATATAGACAGTAGTTTACTTAGTTTAAAATATTTAATGTTTTCTCTTTCATCCATGGGATCATGCAGACAAACACCATGTTTGCAATTTTATACTATTTAGTAATATTACTCTAGTATTTATCATCAAAAACAGAATGAGTTGCATGCAAATGGGCATGAGATCTTGAAAAGAATCCACTGTCCTCCTTTTGTGACAGGTTATTAATTTTTAAAGCGCACTCACAAATATCCACAGATATAATTGCTCAAAATTGTTTCTTAGTACTACGATAGGCCATCATATCATAACAACATTTTACTCATAAAGGATCAATTAACTTACACTAAGTGCATTGATCTATCACGTACATCCAAGGGTGCATGATTTACTCCAAGCCTTATTTAGTTTAAAATATGTCTGCACACTTCTATACACTAAATCGTTACACTTATGCAAGTTAGAAAACCTTGCTTTTATTTTTCTTAGATTGAAATTAAAACCCTAATAGAGATTCCCAAGAGATCAGAAATTGTACTCTAATGCCAGCACTACGAGCAGAACAATTTTGTGAAACTACAGAATATCAAAAAAGTAATCCAGTCCCTGGCCTATTTCCCAGATGGATAAACCAACACCCCATCCTCGTGCCTCTTCTAGCCTTACAGAAAATGACTCCAAAGAAGGGTAAAAAACTCTATGCTTCTTTAAATGTTCTTCATAATCAAAATAATGTTCCATGCTCTTTTTATCCCAATGCAACTTTGGCTTATGAATTCGTAGCAGTGAAAGATATTCATGACCCAGAATAGGCCCACCACCTGTTTGCAGCGACACAATTAGTTAGGGAAAGTCTGATAAAAGGCACACGTGCTGAGATGAATCAAATGCATTTTCCATATAACAATTCAACTAGGTAAATCAACAATTGTAATTTTGATACCTTGTGGAAGAACATAATCGTTTCCATAGAAATTTATACCCATTAAGATTTTCCCCGCAAATTTATCCTTGGTCTCTATATCCATTTTTCCATTTATAAGCAGTTTTCCCACTGTATCGGGAAGCAAAAAATGCAAACATGTCCGCACCCAATTAAGTGGAGCATTTGGACCAGGATGATATACACTTGAAAAATCATATGTCATAAGTGAAAACCCATCAACATGGTTGCTCAGTCTTGCTATATCAGTTGCTGTAATCATGTCAGGATCATTCTGATTTGAATGTGGTGGAGATATGACAAACACCAACTGCAAGTTACCATCAAGCCTGTACTCTACCTTAGTTGAGTGCAGCATAGACCCAAGCTCTTCAAGAAATTGTAATGCCTGTAATATTGAGAAGAAGAAATCCATCGTTTACCATAGATAATACTGTGAATAGATGTATAACTTAATATTCAGTCTAAGCACTACTATCTTTGAAGGAGAATTTAACATTAATTATTATTTTACCATCTTCCGTAATCTTGGATCTTTTAGAATGCCATAAGCTGTCCACACTGACCATGCCTCAAGGACCACACCATCAAATCCCATGTTTCTAAATACATAAATAGCAATTACATCAAAGGACAAACCAAATGGAATCTAATACCAAAGGAAGTAAAAGTAATCCCAAGAAAGCTAATCACTTACTTGCATTCAGAAACAATAAGATCAATCACTTGCTTCCTTTGCATTTTCTTTGTCAAAAATTCTGTAGGTGATGCTTCCAATAGAAATCTAGGAAGTATCTGTTTTCAATTAGCACCCAGACTTTAATAAGTGCATCACAAAACATAAATTCAATTCTAAAGGATCAAATATAAAAATTCAAATGCAAGAACTAGTAATAAAAGCTGTTCCACGCAACTAAAAAGCACTGTTGTGAAAATTCGAAAAATAGACAAATGAATTGATAAGAAATCATGCCTTTCATCACCAATTTAGAGACCCTTTGGCAAGCAAACTTAGTGAGAGCTAGCTATGGTAAACAATTGAAGAACTATAAATAAGAGATACTATATGACTAAACATTTTAAACAAATAAATGCCGCAAACCCCAAGATATCATTTATCCAAAAAAAACCACAAGAAGATTATTTTTTATAGAAGTCTATTTCAATAGCGAAAAGGCATAACATTAGAGGATTGGCATACCAAAGGATGCCCATCTTTACGAACTTCAGCAATCCACTGCTGATCAGCATCATGTCTGCCTAGCAACTGTAGCTCTGTTCCAACTCTGAAACACAATTGCATTCAGAGAATTAGAGATAGTGTCCATAGCATAAATGTCAATCATTCAACCAATTCCACCGTTTAGGAAAACCTCTTCAATTGGTACCAAACAGGTGACACATGGGTAAGCTTAGCACGAAATTTCTTGGCCATTTCATAACCTTTGTTATTCCTGCACAAATGATCCAATAAGCTGGTTATTGAAGATTTCTACCAATTCAACTTCTTTGATTCAATGAAATGAGGAAGTTAATATAATAAGAATAGCACAAGCTACCTAAATTATTCAAGACATTGGTTTCCAGGGACTAACGTAAATAATTTCCAGGGACTATGGTAAATAGTTTGATTTGTATGGCCCTATCATTGGGGCATTCTATTTCAGTTCTATGAATCAAGACTAGCAGGTTGGGAACATGTTGTTAATAAGTGGAATGCTTTAGAATCGTGTACTAGCACAACTTGATGCTTATCAGTGTCAAATTCATAATCAATCAAATAACATTATGATACTCATTCAGGTAAGCTTCTGTTGATCAAATGCAGACATATTTATTCCAAACGTTTAGCATTACAACACACAACACTGAAAAGTAAAAATACAGACTCAATATTTTCATTATTTTTATTTGATTATTTAATGACCAAGTTCAACGTGATGAGATGTGAGAAAGGAATAAATGAAGCAATATTTGGTGGAAGCAAAGGCAGCATGAAAAGTGAGTGGAGCATAAAAGTCAATGGATGGCAATATCAGCAGCAGAAACAAACAAAAAATTTCCTCAAGCAGAAATAATGAAAAATCAAGAAACTTGGGAAGGGATGAGGCAAATACTGGGGGATGGAGGTTGGATAGATCAAAGAAGTGAAGAGCACACAATTTATGGGAAAACTGGACAAAAACCCTAATTTTTCCATTACAAAGGTGCTGAAGAAGGGTTCTCCCTTCAATGATGGTATAGAGTTGGCTAACTTTTGAAAAAAAAATCATTTTATTGAGGAAGTAGAGGAGAGTCAAGGAATGGGAAACACAATGGAATTATACATATTGAATGTGATGATACAGATATCAGAGGACATTCCTAATATTGTCTTGGCAAATAATTTAATGGCAAATGCGGTTGAGTATTTAAAAAAGAGGACTTTGATAGCTAAGTTCATAGGTACATAGCCATCAGCAGATCACATCAAACTATGGATTGGACAGCATTGGAGAAGCTGTCAGTGCCCAGAAATTAGGTTCCTGGCCAAAGGTTTCTTTCAAATAACATTTCAATCAGGGAAAGATGGGAACAAAAAAATTCATGGGACCCACGGTTTATGGGAAATGCGGGATTATATATGAAAGCATGGTTATTCATTTATAATAAAAAATAAAGAGTTAATATGCTAGGTGCCATTATGGATCAGATTGTATAAGGTCCCCACAGAATAAAGATCATAAGATATTTTGAAAGAAATTAAAAATTCTTTGGGAAAATATATTTATAGTCCAACTTCAGACTCAACCCTAAAAAAGGAATTGACAGAATTTGTGTGAAGGTTAACTCATCTAAACCAATTAGGCAAGCAGTGAGGCTCTCTTCCTCTGTGGAGATTTTGAAGCAAGAACTGGACTATGAGTGGTTGCCTTCCAAATGTTTGCCTCATAGTAAAATAGGTCATGTTGCTTAGAATTGTGTACGGAAACAAGACAAAAGGATGAAGAATCCAAAGGTTCTGATAAAGATCAAAGTATGGACTCTAAAAAAACTAGCATAAAGCCAGGTAAAAGATAAACAATAAGAGAGGTAAAAAGGAAAATGCAACGAATGCTTAGGGAAAAAATAAAGGAGAGGGCAATAAAGAAAAGGATATATAAGAAATTGAGGTTGTATCAATTCAATTAGCATAAAATAGTGTGACACAAGAAATGCAAGAAAATAACTAGGCAGGAAAAAGAACCCCAATCTGAACACAAACTCAGTCTAATTCTCTAACAAAAAAAAACACGAGAAGGCAAGGGAGTCAAGTTAGGAAAAAGAAAAAGTTGAGAATTCCCTTGGGAATAATCCCATCCCGATTACAAAAGAGGAGGGAAGTGATATTTTTGAGAAAGGGGAGGAAACTAATGATAACACTGAGCTTACTCTTGCATAAGAAAACTAACAGATTAGGAAAACCACATGTGAGAAGGAAATCTAATAGGTGTAAATTACAACAAACAAGTATGGAAGATCTAATCAACAGAGTTCAATGATCTATGGCTAGCTTCTGCAAAGATAGAGGTAACAGCTCTTCCGCGAAGCAACAGTAAGGATTTTAAGTTGGAATGGCAGATGCTTATATACCTCTAGTAAAAATCAAATACCCAAGCAACTAAAAGGATAGCAACCAGACATCTTTCTTCTACAAAAGACAAAAGTTAACAGTGATTTGAAGAAAAATATTAGTAAGATAAATTGGAAGAGGTGTCGGTGTTGTGCAGCAGATGCAAATGGTTCAGCTGCGGCTAGCAACTTTAAGGGATAGTAAAGCTTTTGAGGAAATACTTTTTACCGCTGAGCAAAATGTGTTCCATGTGGATTTAAAGGATTTATCATTTGCGTAATGTACACTCCTATTTGTCAAATGTATATGGGCCTAATACAAACAAAGGAAAGGAGTCCTGGGATGATTTGAGCAATTTTACAACCAACCAGAAGATAGATTTGTGGAATATAGGAGGAGATTATAATGGTGTCTTAAATCTTAAAAAATCAGGAAGTGCAGCTGCGAACAACTTGCCCCAAAGCATGCTTGATTTTCATTCCTTTTATAGCGAGGAAGCATTGATGAATGTGAAACCCAAGAGAAGGATGGTTTACTTGGACAAACACATGTTTGTATTCAGAATGCATATTGGAGAGTCTGAACAGGTTTTTTCTCAGCTCAGAATGGTGTATGAATAATGTTCATTATCAATTGGCGGCCCTCCATTTTGCAGGACAGATGAATGGCCTTGTTGTTTAGGGATTAATAAAGATATGAGGCCTAAAGGGATTCTGTATAAAATGGAATTTATGTGGTTTGAGGATAAATGCTTTGAGGAAAAGCAAAAAATTGGTGGAAGGACATCTCTGAAGAAGGATACATTAGGCTTAATGTGGGACCAAGCCTCCTTAAGAGTCATATTCTGCACTACCTTGTGACGCATACGGTTCTAAATATAACTGGCACAATTGATAGCTTCAGCTCAAAAGAAGGAGCCATGGACCTAAACTGAAGTATACAATCGGCTATCTCCTATAAAGTCTCGCTCTTCCTCTCGACCACACCATTCTATTGAGTGTAAGGAACCATGTGCTGATGAAGAATACCAATATCATCGCAAAAATCCTGAAATGCCTGATTATATACTTGCCCCCATTATCAATGCATATCTATCAAATAGAAAGATATGACTGCTTCTCCACAGATGCTCTGAAGGTCCTAAAAAGTGCTGAGAACCTCTATTGTACTTTTAAAAGTACACCCATGTGCATCGTGAGAAGTCATCAATAAATATGAGCACATACATGGCCCCTAAAAATGGAGTTGGAAATGACATAAGATCACTATGGACCAGCTCTAGGGGTGTTGTAGCATGTGTGGCCTTGCCCTTGGGAATGGGATCTTGATGATATTTGCAAAGAACACAACCTTGACAATCTCCCTCTATGCAAGAAATCCTAGGAAGACCAATGACCAAGTCCTTTTGTTCATCTGTTGAAGATATCTAAGTTCAAGTGCCCAAACCGTTCATGACGAAGTCTGCTCATTGCATCTGCATGAGTAATTAGTGATAAGCCTGATGAAGACTCAAATCCATCAAACCTGTACAAACAGCCCTAATTATCTGCTGTCCCTGAAGCAACAATTTTCTCAATTCTATAAATGTAAAATAGTCACATCATGTGGAATGAACTCAATTTTTTTTTCCATCCCTAGAATGACTAATCTGATATATGGAAAAAAGATTCGCTGAAGTAACAGGAAAAAGAGAAACATCCTCAATGCAACCATCCTGCATCTAAATGGAGCCTGTCCTTAAAACTAGAATTTGTGAAGAGTATCCCACTGCAATCGAAGTACTGTTGCTAGAAATAGAATCAATGAGATGATGTGAATTGGGCATGTGATGTGAAGTACCTTTATCAAGAATCCAACAATCTGTAGATGTTTGCAAAGCTTGTGAATCTGTAGATGAATGCAAAGCTTGTGAGGGAAGAACTCGCCCTTTGCCTATGGAAGAAGACTTAGGCATCAAAGTATTGTGTCTCCTCATAGCTTCTTCAAAGGCCTCTAGCCTCTTGAAACAATGAAATTAGTCATACCCAAATTTGCCACAAAATGAGCAAGAATCTCCTTTTCTTCTTGGACTTGGTGGAAGATTCTCTTGAGCCAAAACAAGTAAAAGGAGTGAACTTCTGATTGTTCTTCTACTTCAGTTTGGAGGGAGGCTCACTACCTAAAGGAGATTTTATCTTAGGCTTCTTATTCTTTCCTCTGCCCGTGAAAGGTTGAGCCATCAATACTTGGCTCTCAGAACTAGGAAGTGCTTCCATATGACTTAACTAGGCCTGCTCCCTAATAAAATGCTCACAAAACAACTCAAAAGTAGCCATCTTATGTTAACCTTAGACATCAATGACAACACCACTTTGCCATATACCGGTTACATCCTTACTGGTTAATGCCAACAAAGACGTCTCTACATGAGACATGCTCTATTACTTCCTGTTGTTATACACGTACCGTTTCGTGTTGTATTAAATCATCGCAGATTATAGTATTTGTCTTGTATCTTAGTTAAGATACGTAACACATAATAGTATATGTGTTACGATACTTATCAAGTATCGTAACACATTATTATGTGTTACTTTACTTAGCAATAATCACATTGACTGGCACAATATATATATGTAACGTGAAACAATTGAATGTTATATTTCGGTCAACTTGTTAATACCGCAAGTAATAATTTTATACATTATTAATTATATATATATATAACATCTTAAATATATATATAATAAATGTACTTAATTGTATATTTAATCAGAGATATTTCCAATAGAATAACTTACTACTAGGATAAGTCAATCTGACCGAAGCTATAACATTAACACTCCCTCTTAGCTAGGGAGGATTATGAAAAGATTTGTACACAATTAAATATTACCTCAATGTAATATTTGAAATGATAAATGATATTATCTCATAATATCAAGAGTAATGGCCTACTAATATCAAATCTAAGATATTCACCAAGTACTTAGAAAGTTTATAATGATATTATCTCATAATATTAGGAGTAATGGCCTACTAATATCAAATCCATGATATTCACCAAGTACTCAGAAAGTTTATAGTGATATTATCTCATAATATCAGGAGTGATGGCCTACTAATATCAAATCCATGATATTCACCAAGTACTCAAAGTAATGGCCTGCTAACATCAAGTCTCATGATGTTCACCAAGTACTCGTGTCTCTAATGGAAAAGTATGTGCACCTTCCATAGGGACATCATCATCATGATCTGCTTAGTTATCAACAATATGATATCCATCATGATGAGGACGAGTTATTGTAAGATCATCACCTTCCAATAACTGTCAGATATAAGTGCAATCATAAAAAGTCGTCACTTCTTCATGATGCACACACACACACACACACACACATATATATTCATGAGATAACACTCATGATAACAAAGAAATATTTGATAAGTACAATGATCAAAGATTCTGAGACTCATTCTCAGAAATTACAATCATACTAAGTTTACCTCTGAAGTATTCTACCTTAATCTTTGCAAGAGGTTTGGTGAGTATATCTACTATTTGTTCATCTGTACTAACATATCTCAACTCCGCCACATTCTTTTCTACCATGTCTCTAATGTAGTGATAAGGTATCTCAATATGTTTGGACCTATTATGAAACACTGGATTCAAAGATGGTTTAATGCAACTCTGATTGTCACAATGAATAATGGTGGGCTTTAGTGGTTTTCCAAATAGTCCAACTATAAGTTTTCTCAACCAAATTGCTTCTCGTGCTCCCATAGATGTCGCAATGTATTCTGCTTCAGTGGAACTTTGAGCTATAGAGGATTGCTTTTTGCTGAACCAAGAAATCATGGCTGATCCTAAACTGAAGCAACATCCAGAGGTGCTTTTCCGCTCCACAATATTTTCGGCCCAATCTGAATTAGTGTATCCATGCAAGTTCAGGTCCACATCTTTATATCTCAACCCATTTCTAATTGTGCCTCGAAGATATCTTAGGATGTGCTTAGCTGCTACTAGGTGTATTTGCTTTGGTTCACTCATGAACTAACTAAGTGCATTCACTGCATAGCAAATATCAGGCCTAGTGTTTACTAAGTACGTCAAGGACACGATTATCTGTCTATATAGGGTAGAATTTGTAGGCTCCGAGTCATTAGCTGCTTCCTTGAGTTTGAGTAGGTTTGTTTCCATTGGAGTACACATGGGCTTGCAGTCCATCATTCTGAATCTCTTGAGGATGTCCACAATATACTTTCCTTGATTTAGAAATATGTTATTTTCATGTTGCCAAACTTCCAATTCGAGAAAGTAATGAAGAATTCCCAAGTCTTTCATATCAAATTCGGATGCTAGGTCTTGTTTGCATTTGATGATGAGGTGCTCTTCCCCTATGATTAATAAATCATCAACATAAAGAATCAGAATCAACGTGTCTCCATCTAATACTTTGAAATGGAGATTTGAGTCTGCATCATTTTTGGAGAAGTTGAGTTTTGATAGATAATGGTCGATCCTTTCATACCAAGCTCTAGGAGCTTGTTTGAGACCATATAATGCTTTCTTTAGTTTGCAGACATGAGACTGTTTATTGTGAACTATGAATCCTTCAGGTTGCTCTAGGTATACATCTTCTTCAATGACTCCATTCAGGAAAGCAGCCTTGACATCCATCTGATGGATTTTCTAACCCTTAGATGCAACAATAGCAATTACAGTTTTGATAGAGGTATACCTGGCAATTGGAGAAAATGTTTCTTCATAGTCAATGCCTTCTTTCTGAGAGAAACCTCTGGCAACAAACCTTGCCTTGCATTTTTCTATACTTCCATCTGTTGCATGTTTGATTTTGAATAACCATTTGGAGGAAACCATTGATTTATTTTTGGGCCTGGGTACAATATCCCAAACGTCATTTTTAATGATAGAATTGTATTTTTTGTCATGGCATCCTTCCAAGTAAGGTGTTGAAGAGCTTCCTCAACATTAGAAGGCTTTGATTTAATTAATTCACTCATTAGTGCAACATAACTAGAAAATTTGTTAGGCCTTTTGCTTTCTCTGGAAGTACCCAAAGGAGTTGCATATCTTCCTGCTTCTTCAATCATCTTTCTGGCCCATAGAGGTCTTTTTTTGTTTGTTATGATCTCTTCAGTGGTATCCATGTTATCACTGAAATCATTGTCCTCGGTGATCTCTTGTATC
Organism: Chamaecyparis obtusa; assembly: GCA_027943335.1. Taxonomy (NCBI): domain Eukaryota; kingdom Viridiplantae; phylum Streptophyta; class Pinopsida; order Cupressales; family Cupressaceae; genus Chamaecyparis; species Chamaecyparis obtusa. Next base: position 108,200 of record BSBK01007429.1, read on the forward strand.
TCCTTCTGAATATCAAGAGAGAGATCTTCTTGACTATCATCATTCATTTCATTTTCATCTTTGGATCCTTTCAATGCAATATCTTCCTCAAAGATCACATCTCTGCTTAGTTCAATATTTCTTTGTCCTGGAATGTAAATTCTATATGCCTTGGAAGTTTCACTATATCCAACTAGAATACCTTTCTTCCCGAAAGGTTCTAATTTGGTTCTTTTCTCCTTAGGAATATGAATGTAGACTGGACATCCAAATATCCTAAGATGGCTTATTTTAGGTTTAGTTCCAGCGAATACTTCTCCAGGAGTCTTGTTTTCTAGATGAGAATGAGGACATCTATTTGTTGATGTCAATTTTGTACCACTACATAACATATAGCAATTGAATACTTGATATAGAATACCAAACACTCAACCCTCTCTTGAAAAGTAAATACTCATGAAGGACATGAGATAACTCCAAGGTTCCTTACACCTGTGGATACTAACTCAATTATATTAATGTGATTTGCTGGTTAATCACGTAGGCGGGCTTACATTGTTCACTTGAGGATGTCAAATTCTCGCTATGATGATGATGATGATGATGAACTAGCTTTGCACTGTAAACTCAAATTTATATCACTTCCAACTTTGCTATTCAAACTTCAACTACTAAACTACTTGCTTCTTTACTACTACTATAGATGGAAAGATTGGCAAATGGACGGGGATCAAACCTAATGAAAGCTTGCCAACGGCGCTACCTTCATAGCTGCAATGATTCAAGGGGAATAAGATTAGATTACCACACAAGGCTCCTTAACAAGCCGCTAAGATGCTAGTGGCCTAGTATATAGATTCCTATCAAACATTTACCAATATCACCATACAACTAGCCATCTACTTCTATCCTTACTTTAACAATTTTCTTGAAATGAAATCTACTTTAACAACTCAATGAAATCTAACTTTAACAATTGGAAGTAGAAACCATGCAATAACACCAAGTGTTCTTAATCACCATGCAAGACACAACAATGACAAGAGAAGCAATTTTGGTATTATATTAGCAACAATTTTCTTCAACCCTTTACATATGAGAGTACTTGGCCTTATATAGAGGCTCAAAATTACAACCAACGGTAGAGATTAAGAGGCAAAATTAACAATCCAGATTAAACCCTAATTAGGGTTGCCACCCCATTGGCCAATGAAAAGACGCCACCTCATCAATGGACCAATGAGAAAAAAGGAAAATTGGCAACCAATGAGAAGGCACCAAAATGGTAGCCAATCAGAATCAGACACCTATCCTACCTAAGAAGAAAGGAAAATTTGCCACTTGGGCTTACATCAAATGATCTTCTAATACAATTCTACCCCTTTCTTTCATCTTTTTACCATAAGCAATGAATTTAGCTAACATGTTGTTGACTTCCTCCATGGGAGGGCAAGGTGTATGCCTCATCCTGCACTCAGTTGTGTTCATCATGTTCTTTGCTGCTTGCAGTGTCTTCTTACTCTCCTTCTCATCATCTCTTGCAAACTCTATAAGGGCCCTGAGAGAGGCAAGGATGCCCAACTGTTTCTCTCTGGCGGCAACCTTCCCCAACTCATCCAATCTCGATCCAAACTCTGTCTCATTAAAATCTTCCTCTTTGATTCCTTCAAAATCAAGTGCAATCCCCGCATCGCTCAACATGCTTGAAATGAAAGTGTTGATGCTTGGACTATACTTTGCAATCTCATCCTATATCTCTTCGAGTACCCTCGATCTAGCAATCAAGGTAACAAACCAAGACTCAATAATATTCTTTCCTCCTTCACTGATCAACTTGGCCCTCACCAAAGATTCCTCTGATAACTCTATGGCTGCATATAGCCTGGGAATGGCTAAGTCACAGATTGGAAGGAAATCCTTCCACATCCCTTCAAATGCTCTGAATTTGTCTCTAAGAGACACAAATGACCTAAATGTCGAGATAAAGGCAAGCAAGAACCTTCGCCCTTCTTGAATTGTACTACTGATCCAATTTTTAGTTCCTCGCTCTCGAGCTAATATTTCTTCCAGATTGCTCCCACTATTCTGTGGAAGGGCTGCCTGAGGCAACTGTTGTTTGATAGGCTGGCTATCTCTCCAATACTTGTTTTCAATCTCCAATTCTGCAATCCTTTCGTTCGCCTTTCTCAACCTTTCTCTTATTGAAGCTATGCCTTCCTGAACCTCTACACATTCCATGTCATCTGTGATTTTTCCCATGTCATGCTCTACTATCTCATAATCTTGGGCGACAATTTCGCCCATTGCCTTGCTAACCTTTGGCACCGCAATCTGAACCTTTCGGTGACCATCATCACCATCCCTAATTACCTTTGCCACTGTTCTTGCAATTTGTTTCTGTCCAACATCATCTTCCTTTTCCACTAACCCTTGAATATCTTCAACTGTCCGGATGGCCACAACCTGGCGCCTTGGCATAAGCATCTATCTGAGCCACGGTGGTGCAATGCATCTCCCCATATCTGGATTTGGTTCGACTAGCATAGCATCACCAACATCCTTAGGCGCTTGGCTTCCTTCCTCAACTGATAGAGCCTCAATGTCAACTGGCCCATCTCCTTCATCACCGACTGCCACATCCTCCTCAACCTAGTTCTCTGAAAGAGGAGAGTACTCTGTACTATTACTATAACCACTTGATTCTGAACCAGAGCTCACCTCTATCGCTGCCCTTTGCTCACTTGTACCAACCTCTTGGCTTCTGGCCTCGATTATGCTCTCTCTTGATGGTACTTTGCTCTATTTCTTTGCTGGAGGCTCTTGATGTTCTCTATTTTTCTCAACCTCCAAACTCCTTTTCTTATTCTTAACTGCTTGCTGCTGTTGGCTACCACCCCCACCTTGCTATCCAACTGACTCCACTGGAGTCTCCTCTGGTTTCATCCTCTCATAGGTAAGGTGTACCCTCCAACTTTGCAATTGTTTAAACTTCCTATTATACCACCACTCAGTGTGTAGCTCAATTGTTCTTGTTACTGCATCCAAGGATGGATCCAGATGATCATCCCACTCAATCGGATTCAACTCCGTTCCTTCTACTGTATTGTAATCTTCCCTTAGCACATCTTCATCCTCTTCCAGCTGATCCGAAATATTAAGATTTCTCCATCTGATGGCCCTCATCATGCCCACTGATAACCTTGAGAAAGCCAATTTCCTCACATGAAAGTCATCCTGTGCATTGGCCCAAAAATCCTCCAAAGTAGGAATATGCTTGAATGGAACCCCATGAGATGCCTTGATTAGACCATTAGGATCAAATCCTTGCCTTGCCTTATACCATTCTAGATGATATTGTTCTAACTCCTTCGCAGTTGCAAAGGCGACAGGATTGGGACAACTATCATTGCCTATCATGAGTGAGAACGTAACCCCTATCTCACCTTTGAGCTTCATCATTTTGTCATATTGCTCAAGTTGTCTAGCCAACTCCATCAAAACTATCCTATCGGGTGGGTACCTTGGAAGCCTCTTGGGACAAGTCGTGCATCCAGCCACTCTGATATAAGTGAATTGTGGAAACTGGATGAACCAACTCCCAAACTTCTTGATTTTTGTCTCCGCCTCCGGTGAGAGTCATGGCAAAGGCATCATAAAATACCTTGAAATCTTTGGTGTTGTGCAAATGAAGTTGTGGATAGCACTCATGCACCAAGCATTGTCCGGGCCCATTGCCAATCACCCCTCTAGCCTTAAGTCCAGGAAGTTCATACAGTCTTGCAATTAAATAAAAAAGGTAGGACCCCATGTAGAATTGTTTCTAATTTTGCACTATCCTAAGTTGCAACTCTAAATTTTCACTTATAATTCTAGCCCAATCAAACTTTCTTTTTCCATTTTCAATTCCTTCAATAAAATAGTACATCCAAGTTTCAAACTGCATACCTTGAGCGGAGCCCATGACTCGGTTGAGAAGCACAATAAGGTTGCCATACTCTAATTTGAAATCTGACCAGGTGAGCTTTGATGTCTTGGTGACTCCCTTGCCTTCGTGCAACCAATTCTGCTTTAGTAGAGCAAAGTAGGCATCCTAACTGTCTTGAAAGAACCTGGCGGCTTGATCCATTAACATTACTATCATTCCCTTCTGCTGGGGTATATTGAACACTTCCTCTATCACCTGCCTGCTGATGTTAGCCAACACCCTTTTTTCTTCACCAAAGATGATGGACTTGATCACAATATCTAGCTTGGATGCACACTCCATCACCAACTCCGGACAAGGCAAGGTAGGAGGAAAAGCGGCAGCTTGCACAATCCCACACTTGTAGATCTTCTTTGCCATGGAGGACTGACCTCCTTTCAACCTATCCCTCAATCGTATCATATCTATGGTGCCGATGTTGGTATCACCGACTCGCTTCAATTTCGAAAAGAAGGTGGTCTTTGGCATCATGTCTTCCTTGTCTTTCTTGGTATTAATTCCCTTTGGGTTCTTGCTTGCACTAGCATCTGCCATCCTAAACACTTATTTCTGCCCCTTCTTTCTACAGTGAGGTGGGACTACACTTATCTCTGCCTCTTCGCCTAGGGGTGATCAAACATATTTCTGCCTTGCCAATTCTTATCACACTACACTTATCTCTGCCCCTTCGCTTAGTGAGATGGACTACCACTTATTTCTGCCTCTTCGTTACCTATGAGATGGACTACACTTATATCTCCCAACTTCTTTCCTAGGGGTGGGACTACCACTTATATCTCCTTTCTCCAAATCCTAAACGGAAACTACAATTATATCTCCCAACTTCAAGCCCTAATGAGATGATGAGGTGATGGATGGATGATGCAAGAAGAAAATAGGCAAATGTACCAAGAAAGAACAAGGAGAAAATCCGCCTTGTAGACCAACCTTCACCCTCAATCCGAAACTTATCTTCTACACCAAACAAACAACACCAAAGAAAAGATAGCAATTGAGAAAATAAGTTACTCACCAATTAGTTTTGCCAATTTGTCCTCAAAATGGCAGACCTGGGCAAATCTGTAGCTCTCTTCACAAAATGGCATGCCTTAGCAATCTGTGATCTCCACTAAACAACAGGTCTGCTGCAAACTGTGATCTCCTCTCAATATTTTCTGTCAATCTCCATCAATAGCAGGTCTTCCTCTTGCAATTCATAGCCTCTCTAAATAACAGGCTCTAAACAATTTTGCAGGCCTCTTTCTCTTCTTTATGTCTTATGAATTTTGCGGGCTTCCAAATAGCAAGTCCCTCATCTAAAATTGCAAGCCTTCCCTATCAAATAATAGGCCTCTTTCACAAATTCGCTGCCCTTACAATGTCAGCTGCTGCCTCTGCAATGTTCAAATTTGCTGCCCTCACAATGTCCAAATTCGTCCCTCAAATGCCAGTAGCTGCCTCTGCAAACAAATAGCAGGTTCCTCTCTTGATTTAGCTGCCCTCTTCTATTGGAAGTCGCTGCCCTCCAAATTCGGATCTGGCCTGACAAATTCGGATCTGCCCTCACAAAAATCACAAGCTTCTTCCCCAATTCGTGGCCTCTCTCAATCAAATGGCGAGCCCTATACCAAAATCGCAGGTCTGCTACCATTGAATTTTCGCCGCCCCTGCCATGTTCTCTGCTTCCTCTACAAATTTCGGAGCTTCCAAATACCAGTCGCTGCCCCTAATACAAGGTCACAGATCTGCAAACTCAGAATCGCTGCATTCCAAACACTTCCGCTGCTCCACTTTGCTGCTTTGGCAATGAAGATGATGATGAGGGAATGGAGGAAGGAGCACCTCCTTATATACCTAACTTGGGGTTTCTAATAGAGGGCCAACCTGGTCATTAGAAACATAAAACAATTAAAATCAAATGCTAAACAAGGGCCCGACCTGGCTTTAGGCGCTCAATTTTATATTTTCAAAGCAAAATTTTACTTAATGCGCCCAGATTTTGATATTTATTGCCAGATTTTGCAATTAAGATGCCCAAAATTTTGAAATTATTGCATAGATTAAACTTATTTGCCCAGATTTTGATTGGTTAAAGGCCTGATCTTTAAATTAAAAGCCCATATTTTGATTATTAGCCCAAAATTTCGAATTTGATCTCAGATTTTACGAATTTAATTGCCAAGGCCTTCAAGTTTAGGGTGATAAGCATAATTTATCTCAGATCCTCATTTTGGCAAATTAAATTCCATTTGGCAATTTGATCTATTTTTTTCAATCTCTATTTCAACATCCTAGCTTTGCAAAATTTTCCAAAGAAACCAAACTCACAATCAAATTCGAAAATGCTCAAAGTCTTTGATTTCATCCATTTTCAAAAGTAATTCGTCTAAGCCCAAAAATTGCTCTAAGGCCTTTGGATATCAGGTTCTAGAGAAAACAATGCCAAGGCTGTTCAAAATGGTGGTCCCTAAATCAATTTGGGGTGATGATGTGAAACCTCACAACACTATTTTGAATGTATACGACAGTATTAGAAGCTTCTGCCCAGAGGTGAGTTTCTAGGTTGTGGCCATGCATCATAGCTTTGACACATTCAACAATAGTTTTGTTATTTCTTTCTGCAACTTCGTTTTGTTGAGGGTTGTAAGGAACAGTGTACTCCCTCTTAATCCCAGTATTTTTACAAAAATTTTGGAAGGCTTCTGAAGTGTATTTCTTCCCATTGTATGTTCTTAGTGTTTTAATACTCTTTCCAGATACATTATCTACTAGAGCTTTAAATTTTTTATACTTTACGAGAATTTCTTCAGACTCTTTACACTTAAAGAAAATATATCCAAGTTTTCCTAGAGTAGTCATCTACAAAGATAATGTAATATAGGAATCCTCCAATGGAGGGAACAGACATAGGTCCACATAAATCAAAGTGAATAAGTTCTAGTACATTTTTAGATTTACTTTCACTATTGTGAAAGGTGCTTTTGATATTCTCCCCTAATGCACAACCTTTGCAGGTCCCTACATGTCTAGTTTTGAGTTTTGGTAGACCAGTGACCATCTTCTCTAAACTGGGTAAACCACGAAAGTGGAAATGCCTTAGTCTTCCATGCCAAATTTCATTCTCATTAGTTGACTCATGAATTAGGACTTGAGAAGAAGTGCATAGTTTATAAAGACATCCTTGTCTTATACCAATAGTGTGAGCATTTTTAATGGTAGAGTTCTTGGGCCAAGCTAGTACTTTTCCTTCCATAAATGTGATCCTGTATCCCTTGTCTTCAAGAGCCGAGATAGAAACTAAGTTTCTTTTGATCCCAGGTACAAATAGTATTCCTGTGAGTTGGAGTGAGACACCAGATTTGAGTTGAATGGTATAGGACCCAATTCCTTTTACTAGATAGTTTGTATCATCTCCAATAGTTACTTCCTCATCAGAAGTTTCCTCAATAGAATCTAGATGTTCTCGGAATCCTGTTATGTGCCAAGAGGCCCCACTGTCTATCACCCAGGTGTTCATGTTGTTTGTAACTTGACTAGATAGGGCAGAGTAAAATACAAGTTTCTTTGAATTTGTATCCATATTTTTTACCTCAGCGAAAGAAGCTTGGGATTTTGTTCTATCGGGGCACTTCATCACAAGATGACCATATTTGTCACATCTAAAGCATTGTACTTTAGATAGGTCTTTTGTTTTCTTGGATGAATGTTTCCCGTTGGTGTTTTTACCCCTTTTTCTTTTATTAAACTTATTTCATCTTGTGTGAGTTTGAGTATGTAGGATTTGAATTTCATCTTTTGGAGCATTTGCACCGATCCCTCTAGATATCAACCTTGACTCTTCTTGAATGCAGTCGGTTTTCAACCTTTCGAATTTGGGGAGTTAGGTCGAGCACCGATGCCTTGAATAAATGATTCCCAAGAGATAGGAAGTTTGTTTAGGGCAATCATTGATAATTCCTTACTATCATAATCATGACCAATTGCAGAGAGTTGATTTCTCAAATCAGTTATTCTCATAAAGTATGAAGTAATAGTCTCTCCTTGGTTCATCTTTATTTGATTGAGTTGACTTTTGAGAGTAAGGACTCTACTAGAGTTGTTTATCTCGAACATTTTTCAAGTGCTTTGAACATGGCATATGCTGAATCTAGTCTGATAATTATAGGCACTAGATGATCCTTCACTCCATCTACTAGCAAATTCATTGCTTTTGTATTATTCTTTTCCCATTGAATCTTTCCATCTTTCTCATTTTGTTCAGGTTCCTTCTCTTTCACCAATGTGATTAATTCGTTCTCTTTCAATGTTAGTAACATTCGAAATTTCCAAGCTATGAAATTAGAGGCGCCTTCAAGTCTATCCTCAAGTCTAAATCTGTTCACCGTTTTGATGAATCTAATAATTTTATCACAAAGTTTATATATATAGTTTGATAGATTAATATAAAAAATCTGATCTGGATCTTTTATTCCAAAGTTGGCTCTGATACCATGTTAAAACATCCAAGATCAGAGGTAATATACTAATTTTATTTTATACCAGCCTGTGTACTTGATGTATATGTTATTCTGTATATATAAATCTGCACTTGAGAGAACACTACCTTTTATTTCTGTGTCTAAGTGCAGATCCAAACTGCAAATAAATAATAGATCATGTCTCTACATGAGACATGCTCTATTACTTCCTGCTGTTATACACGTACCGTTTCGTGTTGTATTAAATCATCGCAGCTTATAGTATTTGTCTTGTATCTTAGTTAAGATACGTAACACATAATAGTATATGTGTTACAATACTTATCAAGTATCGTAACACATATATTATATTGTGTTACTTTACTTAGCAATAATCACATTGACCCGCACGATATATATATGTAACGTGAAACAGTCAAATGCTCTATTTCGGTCAACTTGTTAATACCACAAGTAATAATTTTATACATTATTAATTATATATATATAATATATAACATCTCAAATATATATATGTTTATAATACATGTACTTAATTATATATTTAATCAGAGATATTTCCAATAGAATAACTTACTACTGGGATAAGTCGATCTGATCGAAGCTATAACATTAACATGAATTTCTCCCATATTGCGTGCCCGATTACCTTGCTTCAAAGAAAAGGTAAAAGATTTGAATGGACTAATAAGTGACAGAAAGCCTTTAAGAATTTAAAAGAGAAATTGACCATGACACCTATACTCAAGGTCCCTGATCTAGCAGAACAGTTTGGTGTAGTCACTGATGCCTCCAAAGAAGGTTTAGGAGGGGTACTGATGCAAGATGGACAGGTGATTGCCTACGAGTCAGGGAAATTAAAGAGCTACGAGCAAAACTATGCACCCCATGATCTAGAATTAGCAACTATTGTTCATGCACTACAAGTTTGGAGGCATTACCTTTTGGGAAAACCCTTCAAACTAAGGTCAGATCATCAAGGCTTAAAAAACATTTTCTCTCAACCCAACTTGAATGCCCAACAGAGAAGGTGGTTGGAATTGATTTCAGATCATGACTTCAAGATTAGCTATATTAAAGGAAAACAAAGCCATCGATGCTTTAAGCCGCAGAAGGCATATCTCAGCAATCACAAGGGTGGGTACTGATTTCAAAACCAGAATCCTTCAAAATTTAGAAGGGGATGAATACTACAACCTAGTCAAAGCAGCATTACAAAAGGATCCTCGGGACTAGAGATATGAGGGTTTCCAAATTGAGCAAGACGAACTATTAATATATAGAGGGAGAATGTACATAGCAATTCTTTCTGAGTTAATAAGACTTGTACTTAAGGAAGCTCATTCCATACACTATTGAGGGCACCCCAGTGTCACTAAAATGTTAGTTGACTTTAAACCCTTGTACTTTTGGAAGGGAATAAAAATGATACTGCTAGGCTTGTGGCTTGTTGTCTTGAATGTCAGAGAATTAAAGTTGAGCACAAACCCCCAACAGGTTTACTTCAACCCCATGTTGTTCCGGATTGGAAGTGGCAGATATCAACATTGATTTTGTTCAAGGCCTTCCTATGTCCAGAAATAGACACAATGCAATTCTAGTGGTGGTGGATAGATTGACTAAAGTAACTCATTTCATACCCAAAAATCTAAGTAATGGAGCTCCTATCTTGGCTAGGAAATTTGTACAAGAAATTTTCCAACTGCATTGTATACCCAAGAAAATCATCTCAAACAGAGATGCAAGGATAACCTCGAGATTTTGGCAAACACTTTGCAGCATTGGGAACTCGATTGAACATCAATTTTGCATATCACCCAGAAATGGATGGACAGATAGAATGAGTTAATCAAGTTTTGGAAGATCTACTAAGGGTGTATATGCATGGACCAACATCACAAGTGGGAGGATTATCTATCGTTGGTAGAATTTGCCCACATCAATTCCTATCAATCAGCCATTAAGATGGCGCCCTTCGAGGAACTATACAATAGGAAATGTAGAGCTCCTATCAGTTGGGATAGAATTGAAGACAGAATAGTCCTTGGACCTAAGATGCTTTAAAAAATGGAAGAATAGGTACGGCTAATTAAGAAACGGTTAGCTAAAACTAATGACAGGCAGATGAAAACCTTTCTTAGGGTTAACCCCCACAAGGGTTCTATTAAGTTTGGAAGGACATCCAAGCTTGCACCACATTATATTAGACCCTGAGGTTTTGAAAGTTTTCAACCCGATTGCTTACAGAATTGCTCTGCCACCAGCTCTCGCCCGATCGCACAATGTTTTTCATGTCTCTTATTTAAAGAAATATAAATCAGATTTTGAGCATGTTATTGACTAGAATTCCTGGCAGGTGAAAGATCCAAGAGTGGTAATGATAGAGCCACTCAAGGTGCTCGAGGTAAGTAAGTTGTGCTTACGTAACCGCGAGGTGAACCAATGTAAGGTCCAATGGGATCAATATGGGGAAGGCGGTGCTACTTGGGAGGATTAGGATGAGATCCTTAGAGATTTCCTCATTTGTTTTAAAATTTTTGGAATTCACAAATTGAACTATGTTGGATTTTGTTTTCTATTGCTTAAATAATCATCGAGAACATTGAAGCAAGAGGGGGGGGGATATGTTACATCCCTTGCTAGAGACATGATTTTATAACTATAATAACCAATCCCATGGAAATCTGACTATGGTCATTAAATGGATTTCGGTTAAATATGGTTATATGAGTTTTCTAACAAGAACAGAAATGTAAATTCTGTTAACTTGGTTATGTGGATTCTAACGTATAGTTTGTCATAGAAGGTATTGAAACTTATTTTATGGAAAATAGGAAAATGAAATGTTGATGCAAATTTATTATTAGTTTGGAAATTGAGATTATTACAATGGCATGGACATCTAATTCATCCTTGTTAGTGTATGTGGGAGGAGAATCATCCCGTGAGCAGGGAAAGAGTATCATTAGCGTAGGAGCGCACAAGAAAACGGTTAAAGTGAGGAATGCCATCCGAGCTAGAATGTCTAGTTGGTCTAGTTAGTCTCTATGCCTAAGGTACCTTGTCAATTTTAATTAACTAGCTAAGTAATTAAATATTTAATTTTTTGTTGTATGTTTGTCATACCATCTAAAGTATTGTTTATTTCATGTTTTATCTTTGATGATTATATATATATATATATATATATATATATATATAAGTATCTCCGATTTATATAAGTTTGAATGTCATTCTTTTATGTTGATGATTAATACTTGGGCTCACCCATTTGATCGGGGGGCATGTTTTCATCTTTTCTTATGATCGAGAGTTACCTTGCTGACAATTTTGAGAGGTGGCAAGACTAACTCCTGTGGCAAGGAGTTACTCCTAACCGCCTATCTTATGGAGGGGAGCTCGGCTCTTGAAAGGATACGATTCTTGTTTGGTTTTGCTTCTTTTTCTTTGGACGGAGGATGTTCTATTTTGGATTATTTTGTTATGTGCTTTTGATGAGTTTTGGCTTCATTCTATGATCAACGTGCTGGGAATAGTTATGTCCTGCGATTCTCTCTCCTTTGTGATCTTTGTGTATTACTTTAGCTCTGTTTTGTAGCATACATACATTTGGAGCTTGTTCTTTAAACTCTATGAAGGTTGACGCCTTCCATCTTGCATTGAATAAAATTGCAGACACGTCTTTTCTGTTCTTGCTCAGTCTCTGAATATGTTTTTAATTTGCAATAGAAAACAAACACACTGTGGCATCGATAACTACTTTTATAAGATTAAACTGGAATGATTTTAATGTTGTACATAAAATGTCTGATTTATTTATGGCGAATATAGCTATTCAGGTCAGCATGAATGAATACAAATGGTGGCAGACATTCTTGATCATCCAGATGGATATATTCGAAAATATATCACTGGATGTATGTATCATTACATGATTTTTGGATAAAAAGGAACATACTAGTTTGATTTATATTCCTGCACTTCATGAGCTTGAATGTGGAAAGATTGGTATGGATCTGCATTCTTATTTATTGATAATAGAATAAGCCATGTGCTCTGCATGCACTGGAAACACATTGATCTCTAATCTGTTTACACAATATGAAAAGAATTTTCTACGTCATCATAGTTGTTATTGTAAATGCATTATGAAGGCACGAAAAAGAGGACTGAGAAAAGTTGCATGTGACAAATTTAACTCCTATCTCTGTTTTTAATGGTATTAAAGTTTGTGAAATCTGTTTTGCTGATAATAGATCATTAGTTCTTTTAAATACTTAAAGGCTTGACTGAGACTAAAATTATCTTACTGAAAAATAATTACCAAGTCTTCGGGGTATGTAGTAATGTCCTGTGGTTGCTCTAGTTTTCCGCCCTAGGTGAATCCAACCTAAAAGGGATGGGTATTTAACAAGAATGTCAAAACCTTATAGGTGAACCTAGGGATGGGTAGAACCCTTGTAAAACTTGTATAATCTGTGAGGGTTGATGCCATTAGGATAGGATTATCCATACTCTCAGGCCAGGAGGTCCATGGAATGAGATTGGGGTGACATTGACTGCACAAGTATGTGCTTTTTTTTCTTTAAACCATTGGCTAAGGTGGTGCTATGCTTCAGATAGTACATGTCAGTCACTAGAACCAGTAGTGCAACGTCTAGCTAGGAAGGTCACCTATTAGGCAAGGATTGTAATGTCCCCATTTTTAAGCACATGGGATTAGCTTATTTTTATGACCTTCGTAGGCTAATCAGGATGTTGAAGAGGGTCGTGTGGCAAAGCCAATGGTCAGTTTCCACTCTGGAGGTCTGTAATGTCAGGGTTGCTATTTGTTTGAGTCAGATCGACAAACTTACTATTTATAGTAAATGCTTATTTTGGGTGATCATCATGATTGTTATTTTTAGCAGGGCGTCTGGGCATTGGTATCAGTGGAGTTGTGGATTCATTTGCAAAGTTTTCACTTCGAGGGACTTACTATTTTTAGTAAGTCTATTTTGGGCAGTTGCTATTTTTAGTAGTGCAATGGAGGCACAGGGTGTTGGGCATCATGAGCATATAAGAGAGTCTATTTGATGGAGCTTCATATTATAAGTTGTTTATTAAGTTTATCTCAATAAATGACTTTATCATTTGTGTTATAATTTGAAGGTGTGTTGAAGAAGCCTTTTAAGTGAAAAGTGTCTTCATGAAGCTTTAGCTTTTGGAGTTATTAAATGAAGGATTCTAATTGAAAAGTGTATTGATGAAGGGCTTTTAAGTGAAAAGTGTGTAAGAGAAGCTATTTGCTTTTGGTGTCTTGAAGAAGATATCTTTTATTATTATAAAAACAATGCTTTGGGAGAAAGTTATTCATTCTATTATGCAAATTATTTTGGTTAAAGTAAATCGAATTTGGGAAGAGGAGTTGAGGGTTTGGTCTTGGATTGAAGAAATGACAAATTTCTTCAGAATTTTTGTACACTTTGAATTGGATTCTTTATGCCAATGAATTGTGTTATTGTTCTATTCATTATATGCTGAGTTTAGAGTCCGTACGACAATTACCTGGAAGCTGCGTTTTAATTTGGAGGAGTGCAAATTGGAGTTGTAGCTGCGAATTGCTCTTGGGAAGGCTGCCATCCATCCTTGTATTCACTGTTGCGTAAGGAATGTCCATTTACAAGGACGTTTTTGTTAATGATAAATGTTGGTGTCAAATTCAGAGGGCTGCGATTTACTTCGCCAATGCAGCCACGTTTCAAAGGTGCATATGGATAGTTAATGACAGTCATAAGGGCTGCAATATCAGTTTGGATGCAAATTTGAATGCAAGAGCTGCTACAGGTTCTTATTAGTTATTAATATCAATTTCTTGAGCATTGTGCATCATTGTAACTATTTCTTTCAAGAAATTTCAATAAGTGTGTTAGTAGATTGCTGTTGTAAATTGCCCTCCATGCATTGCTATTAAACTTTATGCATTGGTAAATGATATTAAATTGCAAACTATTCAATTACAAAACAAACTTTTGCATACACATTCAGAAAATCAGAACTTAAACATTGCATGCCAACCGTTTGACGAAATGTCAAAAGGCTTGAAATTGGGTTTCAAAAGTTAGAACTAGAAGGGTTCTTATAGTGGTATCGCATGTTTCCTGCCATCTTGTGGGGTTTGGAAATCTTGAGTTTTCACGTTTGATTTGTGAGTGATCAACACTCTAGTTTTATTTCAGTCATGGATAAATACAGAAAACCAAATAAATATGAGAACCAGTCTAGCAATGTGTCATATTTCAGGAAACAAACTAGCGTCTTGAAAATTGAAATGGAGAAATTGAGGCAAACACAGGAAAGGTTAAAAGCCCAATTGTCAGATCCGGCGACTGTTGACAAGGCAGCTAGTTGTCCTCACAAAGAATGCAAGAAGAGCAACGAGAGGTTTTCACAAGTGAGACATTCAGAAATCTTCATGATGAATTTTCAGCAGCTACTGATCATGGTGGAGATGTTCCTGTACTTAGTGGATCAGCCACTAGTCCTATTTGCACACATGATGTTGGAGACTCTTTACAGAGACATGTGGATGTGCTTGTCTTGTTGGCAGATAGTGGTACTGAGCTTCAGCATCCTGAGCCTATCATAGTTAGTGACACAAGGTCTGATTTTCAGGACAACAGTCCTTTATGTGAGCCTGTTGTTGATGTCGTGGAAATTGTGAGAGTGGAGGATGTTGTAGATACCACTATGGATTCTGACACCTTAGATGTTGGTGTTATTTTTAAGGACTGCGAGGAGTATATGAGCTCTGACAGCTCTGATGTTTATGACAACAATCATAGTGTTGAGTCAGTACAGGAGACAACAATCTTTTCCTATATTGAGGATGTGGGCATGGAGCTACCCAATGACGACACTCATGATTTGAGTGTTACGGAGGAGTCAGGGGATGTAGATTTATGCCCTAGTGTTGTTGATTCACATGATGACATTGAGTTACGTATGCAACAGCAGGCTATACTAGAGGGGTCTTAATTGAACGGTGTTGATACTAGTGTGATGGGCACCTCTGATGATTTGTATGAGGATGTTTCATGCTACAATGAGTCTAGATTATCATGTCAAACATTGAGTGATGACTCGGAGTTGTCATGGGATGATGATAGGTCCCAGGATCATGTTTTACAGGGACTTACAGTTGAGGAGGAAGCAGAGATTTGCGAGGAGTTGGACATAGCAGTGGCTTCCACTTCAAATGAGTTATTTGTAGAGGTATCCAATAGTACCTCATTGATGGACATGTGTGACGTTGTTAGCACACATGATGTTAGTGATCATGTGGTGAGCAGTGAGGATACAACTTCCTATCACAATGCAGTTAGTGAGTCAGGGAGCATACATGGGAGCCAAGGCATGCAGAGACATCATGTGACCAGTCAGTTGAAGGTGAGTGATAGTCATATATCTTCAACTCTTGAGCATTATGATGCTATTCGGCAGATGTTGGTTGTATATGGTTGGGGTGCTCCTATGTCAGTTGAGCACGGTGGTAGTTGGCTTTCCCTAGTAGAGATTCATTCACTTCGAGAGGCTGTCAGAATCTTGAAGCATAATTATTTACAGTTGGTAGCTGACAGGGATTATCTTCTTGAGTGGGGTAGCACTTGTTACGAGGCATTATTAGGGAAAGAGGAGGAGGTGGTTGAGCTCACCCGTGAACTTGAGGCGATTTCTGAGGTGTTGGAGAGCACCCAGTTGGCTCTCCAGGAGTCGCAGTTGTAGTTGAGTGAGGTGACTGTGGAGTTGGAGAGAAAACAGTCTATGCCAGCCACATATCTAGTTCAGCTACATATAGTGGTGGTTGATGGTGAGTTGACTTCCACGGATAGGGATGGCGGATGTGATGAGGGTGCAGTTACATCAATCCTTGATATGTGTGCAATAGTTACAGATGAGATGAGCACTTTAGTGGAGGACTGCAAAGTGTTTCTTGTTGTACCAGGTTCTCCAGTTGTTAGCACGATGACAAATGATATGAATCAGTTTGTTGAGAGTCCCGAGGTAGCAGGAGCAGATTCTCTAGAGAGTTGTGTGTCAGTTTCTGACACTACTCTCGTTGATTCACAGGACATGGATAGGGTATCATCTAGTTTGGGGACAAGCTCTCATGGTGATTTGTTTCCTTCTATTGGAAGCAAATCTATTTCTTTTTCTCATACAGCTGATAGCGGTCAACAATTGGCAGTGCCACAATTTCGAAGGGATCAGTTGTGGATTGCAGGGGAGCAGGTTGATGATGCTTCTTATAATTTCTATTGCACAGAGTCTTTCATGGAGTACTTGCTTGAGAGTCATGTTTTGCAAGAAGGACCTTTCAGAACCTCTGAGGGTACTCCCATCCGGGGTTCTCGCAGTATTCATCTTTTAGTGGGGAAAATTGTAGACACCTTGACTGCGATGCTTCCTCACAGGGATTTGGTGGTTGGGTTTGCTGAGCAGGTTATTCAGGATCCTGCCCAACCAGTTGTTCAGAGTCAGAGATTGGGGCCATCTCTTGATTCTTGAATTGTTGCCGATGAGCCTCTATCAAAGATTGGAGCATTTCACCATGATTACATAAGGAGTGTTCATCATTTTTCTTTTGACCCGCCGGTTGAAGACTTGGTTGTACGTCAGTGTGAGTTGGCTCCAAGTTTATATCATCCGTTATGGGATGGGTTTACTCCATCTGCAGTTGATGGGGATGGCTACTGCAAGTTAGCAGGAGATGACTTGTAGAGTCAGTACATCCAAGTTGGCTTTACAGTGGATGGATATTTGGATTACAGGAGTACACAGAACAGATTGGCAAGGTGTGAAAAGACCTCTGGTTTGTTAGATGTTTTTGGATATCCATTCTTCCTTGTTATGGATGGTTGTGAGTTTCATCTCTACCGAGATCCAGGTAGTGTTTGGTTTAGCACTGCAGATTGTGCAAATAACTATGGTTGGCATGATGTCAGTGTGCTTTGGTTAGCTCAATGGATGATGATTTCTTTGCAAGAGTTTGCAAGTGATCACAAGGACATTACTCCATTCTATCCTTGGGATCCAGGTGGACTTCTATGTTTTGTTTTCTGAGATTGCTTGGGACAAGCAATTTCAAGAAGGGAGGAATGTAATGTCCCCGTTTTTAGGCACATGGGATTAGCTTATTTCTATGACCTTTGTAGGCTAATCAGGATGTTGGAGAGGGTCAGTGGCAAAGCCAGTGGTCAGTTTCCACTCTGAAGGTCTGTGATGTCAAGGTTGCTCTTCATTTGAGTCAGATTGACAAACTTACTATTTATAGTAAGTGTTTATTTTGGGTGATCGTCATGATTGCTATTTTTAGCAAGGTGTCTGGGCATTGGTATCAGTGGAGTTGTGGATTTATTTGCAAAGTTTTCAATTTGGGGGACTTACTATTTTTAGTAAGTCTATTTTGAACAGTTGCTATTTTTAGCAGTGCAGTAGAGGCACAGTGTGTTGGTTTTATAAGTTGTTTATTAAGTTTATCTTAATAAATGACTTTATCATTTGTGTTATAATTTGAAGGTGTGTTGAAGAAGCCAATTAAGTGAAAAGTGTCTTCATGAAGCTTTAGCTTTTGGAATTATTAATTATTAAGTTATTAAATGAAGGCTTCTAATTGAAAAGTGTATTGATGAAGGGCTTTTAAGTGAAAAGTGTGTGAGAGAAGCTATTTGCTTTTGGTGTCTTGAAGAAGATATCTTTTATTATTATAAAAGCAATGCTTTGGGAGAAAGCTATTCATTCTATCATGCAAATTATTTTGGTTGAAGGAAATTGAATTTGGGAAGAGTTGAGGGTTTGGTCTTGGACTTGAAGAAATGACAAATTTCTTCAGAATTTTTGTACACTTTGAATTGGATTCTTTCTGCCAAAGAATTGTGTTATTGTTCTATTCATTAAATGTTGAGTTTAGAGTCCGTATGGCAAGTACCTGGAAGCTGTGTTTTAATTTGGAGGAGTGCAAATTGGAGTTGTAGCTGCGAATTGCTCTTGGGAAGGCTGCCATCCATCCTTGTATTCACTGTTGCGTAAGGAATGTCCATTTACAAGGACGTTTTTGTTAATGATAAATGTTGGTGTCAAATTCAGAGGGCTGCAATTTACTTTGCCAATGCAGCCACGTTTCAAAGGTGCATATGGATAGTTAATGACAGTTATAAGGGCTGTGATATTAGTTTGAATGCAAGTGCTGCTACAGGTTCTTATTAGTTATTAATATCAATTTCTTGAGCATTGTGCGTCACTGTAACTATTTCTTTCAAGAAATTTCAATAAGTGTGTTAGTAGATTGCTGTTGTAAATTGCCCTCCATGCATTGCTATTAAACTTTATGCATTGGTAAATGATTTTAAATTGCAAACTATTCAATTACAAAACAAACTTTTGCATACACATTCAGAAAATCAGAACTTAAACATTGCATGCCAACCGTTTGACAAAATGTCAAAAGGCTTGAAATTGGGTTTCAGAAGTTAGAACCAGCAGGGTTCTTACAAGGATGTCTTAGGTTGACTGGCTATGACGATTGTGGGTTCTACACCAAGTCTAGATGGCAAGAAAATGGATGTCGTGCTCATGTGCGGATGTCGTGCTCGTGTGCCCTAGGAAGGGTTGGGATACTTTCTCTGGAAGTCGTGCGGGTGATAATTGGTCACAATCAAAAGATCCATGGTTAGTTGGCAAAAACCACTGATGATACTCTTTCGCCCTAGATGTTCCAACTTTCTGGAAAGAATCAAGTGGCTTGATCAGCATGGTCAAGTTCAGTTTAGTTCAAGTTTCTATTGAAGCATTATTTATTTCCTGAAAAGTAAATTGAATAAGTTAGATTATTTCAATTTCATGTGAAAGTAGTTAGTAACTTCAATTCGGAATTTAACTGTTTCTTGTCAAGTTCTTAGGAAATTGAAAGTTAGTTGTAATTCAGTTCTTTACATTTCCGTAATTAGTGTTTAATATTTATTTTATTATGTTCATAGAGTTTGGATGTTACATGCAACTCCTATCTCTTTGTTAGTTTATGTTGGCATAGTTTTAGTCTTCCTATAGATCAAGTGCTTGATGGATTAGCAAACTGATATCATTAGAGATTTTGTTGTTACCGTTGACTAATCATAATTGTTGTCCATTCTAATCATTTATCAGATATTCCAACAGTTCCTGATATCCCTTTTGTTGTATGCTTCTGTCATCGTCGATTGTTAAGTGAATGCATTCATCTTTTATCCTTCAATATCAATGATCCTTCAGGTATCGATGGTCAATGATTCCCCTCCAATTGCTGACTGTGAAAGATGCAATCAGTAACTTGTGTTAGTTGATGATATTCGGTCACCATCTCCTTTCTCTTAATTTTATCAATCATAAGAATCACTGTATTCATATCTTGTAAGTACATCATAGATCGCTCTACATAGATACCTTATTAATCTTTATATTTGTCAATGCTTATCGACAACTGTGATACTTCACCGATCTGTCTACTGGATACAAGTATGATCGATGATACCATTTCCATGACAGTCTTGCCTTCGTAGTGATCAGTTAATTGATCAATTGCTTCTCATGGTATCAATGTGTAATGACTAGTGATGCTTGTGTTCACTTATTTGCTGATCTCTTGGCCCATTCCTCATCATAATAGATGATACAGATTATGATAGTTCTATGTCTCTCTCTTGATATGCTTACTTTCCTTTATATATAGGTTTGATCGATCAATACTAGTTTTCATGCTTGAGGATCCTTTGTCATTTGATCTTGTTATGGTTATTGCTTTGCTTGATGGCTAACTTGTGCAAGTTATGCTGACTGCCCTTTTCAATGGCTGATCAATACAAAATGGAGTGCTTGTTGATAATGAAGATGACTGTATATTTGACATAATGTTCATCATCCTTCTTGAAGGTGATCATCAACTAGAACCAACCCTTATTCTGAACCGTCTTATTTATAAAACTAAATGGTTTCCCAATATCTTATTCTTCTACTAACATATAAGCACAACTACTACTTACTATTCCTACTAACTTCTATTAGCTATTGGTGTTCAAGGACTGTCACTCCTTGATCACAAAAGTACTTAACAGCTTTAGTATGACTGGTTCCAGAATTGGGACATTACAGTTCAGCACTATCACTGTTGGCACTTTGTGACTAGCTCACTCCTTTCTACTGGAATCTGTATTGATAGAACACCTTCTTTCATGTAGTCCTTGGATGCTCCTCCTCAACTCATCCTTTTGAAGGAGAACATCAACTAAGCCACTAGAAGGAACATCTAAAAGCAATACATCAACCGTAGATTAAAATATCGCAGAAATATCAGCAATAAATTGATTTATTGCCATAAGTTTGACTGGACGATAAAACTCACAACTTTATTGTCGATAAATCGGCGATTATAAAATATCGGCCACAGTCTGCTAATAGGGACTACCGGCCCAAATGAAACTCATTTCACTTTTTTGAAGTTACCAAGTGGTGTTTGGGAGAGGAAAAAAGGATTTGAAGGAGAAAAAAATGTGATTTGCAGCATTTTAGAGCAATTTGTTGTGGATTTGAAGTGCATATGAAGAGATTTTTGAAGCAAAATTAGATTCATAGGTAAGTTTTCAAATTTGTTTTTCTTTTTTTTTTTAAATCATTTTGTCTTCTCTTTGTTGCATCTAAATTTATACAAAATCTATAATAGCATTTTCAA
Organism: Chamaecyparis obtusa; assembly: GCA_027943335.1. Classification (NCBI taxonomy): domain Eukaryota; kingdom Viridiplantae; phylum Streptophyta; class Pinopsida; order Cupressales; family Cupressaceae; genus Chamaecyparis; species Chamaecyparis obtusa. The sequence goes on from BSBK01007429.1 coordinate 129,360, forward strand.
CGTACTCTAAATTGTTTTAGAGCATAATGAACAAGATTTAACACCAGTTTTTAGCAATTTTTGTAAATTTTTTATAGTTTTCTCAAGAATTTCATATTTTCTTAAAAATTTCAAACCCTAACACTTTTTTTTTTCAAGTTTCAACTATGTTTAAAATTATTTAAAGTTTTAATAGAGATACATCCACAATTGGGTTAGTTGCAGGGTCTGTCAATGCCTCACTAGATGCATGTCCATCTGGATATGTATGCACACGTCCTAAAGAGGCTAGAGATAAAGCTTGGAAGTATTGTTTTGAAGGACCCAAAATTAATACTGTGGTTTGCATAAAATGTGAAAAGTAATTAGTGGAGGCATAACCCGTTAGAAATACCACCTTGGAGGGATCACAAAGCATGACACAAGGGTTTATGACAACACCACAGGAGAAATTAAAAGAGAAATGAATGCCTTGCTCACTGCCCAAGAAGAGAAAAAAATGCAAAGGGAAAGAGCAAAAATAGCCATGGGGGCAGTCATTTCTAAATCTCATGGCATCCCACTATGTCTCCTTATTAAGAATCATTTATTATTTTCTAATCACCATTATTATGTTGGATTTTGCTAAAACAATTTAGATTCAACTCAAAAAAGGATCATAATGAAAAAATGTGGGTTGTGACTAGGCATCCCAATCAACATTGAAGAAGAAGCGGCACTTGAGGGCATAGTAGACTCTCTTCATGGCCCACATATCCGCAAATCCACTATCCCCTCGGCCATCACTTTTGCTGCTTCTAGTAGACCACCACCATCAGTGCCACAATCATCTTCTATAGATAGTTTTTTTGTGCACAGAAACACACCTAGAGCACAACCATTATCGGAGGGTATTGGGTGGAATAGCGATGTGCATCGACAAGTAGACATTCAATGTGTCAATTTCTGGTACTTCAACAACATCCCCTTCAATGTTGTAGCAAGTCCATATTGGCTGAATTTTGTTACCGGAATTATTGTGGCAAGAAAGGGCTATAAGGCGCCTTCTCCTGCTGACTTGAGTGAGAGGTTAGCTTACTTGTTTTAATTTTTAAATGTTTTACAGTTTTACTTATTTTTGTTGAATGTAAGTTATTTTTTAAATCAAAATTGTGAACTTAATGTTAATTTTAATGTTAATTTTACTTTGTACTTGTAGGTTGCTCACAGATGCAGTTTCTAGGGACAAAGATGTGGTAGAAGAGCAAAAATTACAATGGAAACAATTTGGCTACACCATTCTTTCAAGTGGATGGATGGATGGGAAAAACCGCACCATCATCAGTTTTTTGGTTTCTTGAAGGATGAAGTGGTTTTTTTGAAATCCTTGGATGCCTCCAACAAGGTAAAGACAAAACTTTGGCTCTAATGTTAGAGCAAGATGTAATGGAGGTAAGGATTGATAATGTGGTGCAAATTATAATTGACAATGCAGCAGCATATGTGGCAGTGAATAGGATCTTCCAAGATAAATATAGTACACTGTTTTGGTCTCTTTGTGCAGCGCATGTCCTTGACCTTCTTTTGTAGGACCTAAGAAAGCTAGATTGGGTGAGACCGATTGTAGAGGATGCAAGAAAGATAACAAAATACATCTACAATCACCCTTGGGTTCTTCGCTCAATGAGAGAACACACCCAAGGGATGGAGTTGGTTAGAGCAGGAGTCACAAGGTTTGCAACGATTTTCTTGACATTGCAAAGTATTACTACTTCTTTGAGGGCTTTGAAGCAAATGTTTGTGAGTCAAGCATGGCTAGACTCAAGTTATTCAAAGGAGCATGATGGAAAAAGTGTTGCATACATTGTCTTCTACAACCAATTTGCACTAAGTGCTACAAAAATTGTGAAGGTAACTTGGAAACTTCAAAAGTTGAATATTTAATTATTTTGTATTCAAGAATCAGGTCTTCCATTATTAATTTGTAACTCTAGTCTCTAATGATTAATGATAATCTTTTTCTATTTTTCAATTGTAAGTGTCGGAGCCCTTGGTTAGAATTCTCCACTTGGTAGATGGGGATCAAACCCCGATGGGGTATCTTTATGAGGCCATGGATAGGCCCAAAGAGGCTATCAAAAATTACTACAAGGGGGACAGCCTCAAATTTGACATTATTGATAGGAGGTAGAACAACTAGCTCCACCAACCCATTCATGCGGTGGGGTACTTCTTCAACCCTCGTTTTCGCTTCTCTCCATCTTACTTGGATCCTAATGGAGAGGTCATGGAGGCCTCACTGAATGCATGCAGAGGATGGTACCTGAGGTTGAGGTGAGATGCCTCATTGTGTCCGAATTGGAAGTGTATCAGAATGCAAAGGGCAAGCTATTCTCTTTAGACTTGGAAAAGAGAGGAAGTAACACTCAAACCCCAAGTACAATATTTGGATTTTGGAGTCTTTCACATACATGATAAGTAGATAAAAACTAAGTTACTAAAATATGTTTTCACCTTTCTTTCTAACTCTTTAATATTTTATTTTGCAAATGCTTGGTGGCGAAATTGGGGTGGAAATGCCCCAAATCTGCAAAGACTTGCCCTCTAAATCTTATGCCAGCCTTGTAGTTCATCTAGTTGTGAGCACAATTGGAGCTTGTTCGAGGCAATCCACACGAAGAAGAGGAACAAGTTAGCATAGAAACGCCTCAGTGACCTTGTCTTTGTGCAATATAACCTTCGGTTCCACATAAGAAAGGCGGAGGAAACACCAACTAGTCCACTTGATTTGGATGATATTGATCCTCACTATGATTGGACATCACAAGAGCAGCCTCCATTGTTTACAGAGGATGAGATCTACAATTTGGAGAGACTAGCTATGGAGAAGGGTGGATTCGTAGTGGGATTGGATGACATTTAGGAGGATGAGGAGGATTTAGATGATGAGGAAGAGTCATTGCCAGTGTCAACACCATCTACATCCAAGATGGAGGTCAAGTCGCAGCCAGTTGTGTAGAGGGAGGAGGCACAGCCACAACGGACATCTAGAGCTAGACACCCTACCACTCCAATAGTCTTTACTAGAACTGTTGGGAAGGGGAAGAGGAAGATGTAGACTATTTTGATGTTGTACTTGTATTTACTTATAGTTTTACAAAGACAATTTGCTATTTTTAGTTTGCTTTAGAGTTCAAACTATTAGACTATCGCTACCAGCCACCAGCATTCCACATGATGATGCAATTTTGTACCCTATTTGCATTTAAATATATCTAGACTCATCTTGTTTGGTTTGTTTACTCATTTACTGACTCACTAGATGCATCTCTCATTAAATTTTGCAAAAAAAATGCATTTCTAATTAAATTTAAGCAATTTTTTAAGTTCTTGAGAAGTTGCCAATTTATCTCCGATATGTTGTTGAAGTACCAAAAATCAACACCAACAAGCTAAGCATTTCTTCCAGGTGGAGGATGTTATTTTATGTCTTCCTCACTATCACTAATGTCACTGGAAACATGGTTAGAGGTTTCCTCTTGACAACCTAAGAATGTGTTCACACCAACAATGGATTGAGGCAAACCACCATATTCCTACCCTAAGAAAATTTGTTGTCTTCACTCTCTCTAGGAGGCAGACATCAAGGAGCATTTCATCTTCAAATAGCCCACATTTACTATGAGATCGAAGGGAGATACTACAGCCTCTGTAGGGTCTCAAGCAACCATCCCTCTGCTTCCTAAAGATATCCAAACCCACAATATTTGACCCTTTATCCTCAGGAGGCCATCATCCTTCAGCACAAATCCTAATATGAGGTCCCTTGGGATTCTTGATCCTGCAAATTGGGTCATAACCCAGTTTTCTATGAAAGTGGCCTAGGTCTTGTGGATAAAATTTAATAAACAAGATTATTAATATTTTATAAAGTTTTTTTCTTGGTCCGACATAGTGTGAGTTTTATTTAGAAACAAATAAATGTTTTCTTTTTTTTTAATAAATAATTCTGGGCCGACCTTGCTAGAGCGGTTGGTATTTAGGTAGCTGTTTGGTTGTTGAAAGGCATCCAAGATTTTGGCCAATTTCCAGCATTAAATGAATGCTTGCCTGCTCAGAAGAAAACTTTGGGGGTGCCAATTGGTGAGATGCAAACCTTACCAGAATTTCCCTGAGATTCAATCATTATAATTAGCTTAGAAGATTGTATCAAATGAATTGGATCTGCTCAAATCATAATTTCGTGCAGGGGACATTCTACAGTACTAAGGAGTCCTTACACAGGTGTATGCAAGAAATTGCAGTTGGCGGGAGGATTGATCTTTGCCTTGGTCTTCGACAGGGCAGAGAATAGATATAGATCAATTAAAGATATAAATCATGGTGACTCCTCTGTCTAGCTGGAGGATTCATAGAAGAATATAGAACGGGAAGAATGGTTTAGGTAGATCGAATCAGAGAAAATGCTCAGCTGATGTATTTACTGTTGCGCCCTTTGGAAATGTAGTGCCTAAATCGACTCATCATTGAAAAAAGTCAACATAAATGAGCATAGAAACCATTTGGTAGAAGCCAGTGTAAGTTAGATTTGTAAGTGTTCAGGCATTCATTCTGGTTTGAAGTTAGATGCTAAACAGAGTCTGAAGATTGTCCTATATCAATTATATTAAGTTTTAATCTGAGCAAGCTGGAAAGACATCTTTGTCTAAAAACATTATTGCAAAAAAGAGTCAATTGTATGTGTGCATTGGAATTGCTAATTTAATTATGAATACTTCCAAGACTGCAAGTTTTATTTTCCTGTAACTAGTAATAATTATCTCTTTAAAAATCTAAGAAATATATTCCAACTACCTCCATCTAACACATTTAAGAGACTAACAACTCTAGATGGCCTTTGGATACTGCTCCTTTTATAGACACAAATAGACCTGTGAGATGGCATCTCTCACAACTTCTGCCTCAACATGTTCCTCCTCCACATTGTGGTCCTATTTCTTCCTAATAGTGCAATTTGACTTCTCATCAATATATATCTACTATCCAGCCAACTCCCCAACCATAAAGCCCAAGTGCATATTATGAGCTTTTTCACTAGTATTAGGGGTGAACCTAGGGTGGTACCCTGATGGACACTCCCAACCCTCGACACTCCTCGATGAGTATTTTCAGATTTTGTGCCAATCCCTTCACAATGATTAATGATGGCACAGATGAGTTCACCATTTCTAGTCTGAACAATGATACTTGATTATCTCCAATTTTCCTCAACATTTGCTCTTTGGGGGTTCTTGTTCCCCCTTTAGGCTATTTTGACTATTTTGTAAGAAAATAGGGAGGTAAGTAAAACCTCAACAAAACCAGGATATTGATCTTCTCCCTTAAAACAGGAAAGGTTAAATCTCCAATTTGGAAAGAATCTTCTAGAAGTGGTAAAACAAAATTAGAATACAAGTGTCTCGGTCTCGAATTTTCACGAGTAGCTCAGCTAGGAAATATGTAGACCTAATAAATTACCAAGATGAAGAGCATAACCTACACCGAGTAAGAGATGTAGGCTCTTATTCGGGTTACATGTCACTCCAGTTGTGCTTTACTGATGTGAGGTGTGGGCCAGCAACATATTAGTTCTTTGAAATGGAGGTTGATAGAAAAGATCCCAAGCATTTAATTACAAAAAATTTCAAACTCAAGCCTTCATTCCACTACGAGATACTAGTAGTAGACCTTGGGCACTTTCACTATAGAGTATAGACACAGCTGCTATGGCCTTGTTACTAAACTACTACAAAAAAGGCTGGAGACCTATCGACCAAAGGCAATAATACAAGAATAACTTTATGAAGGGGCATTGGGATTAAAGTTTAAACAAAAAAACAAATGGATAAGGTAAGGGATATTAGATTCAGTGAAAGCTCAAACGCTAACAAAGAAATCAAATATCAAGTTAAGAAAAAATTAGAATAGTCATGTGAAAATGAAAAAAGATATAGCCCAAATACGATGAGAATATATTTACGGCCCAAACAAGGACTAGCTGACGCAAAATCGGGCATAAGATATGCAAATGGTGTTAACACACGAGGATAAATAGAAAGAAAAAATATGTGTACTCAAATACCATAGGAGCAGACGAAACAAAAACATTTCATTCTGGATTTCCCAGCTTTTTATAATATTTAGGTCAGGTATATGGAACCATTTGAAGATGCTACAAGAAAGGATCTAAGGGAATTTGCGATCCAAAGCAATAGAAGAACAACCAAACTTAAGAAGAAGAGACGGTAGCCTAAATTCAGCCCCTTTTCAGGATTAAGATAGTTGGAATGTTCGTGAGCTCATAGAGAGCTGGGTCATGTGGACATAATTATAAAGTAATAAACAGCTGACTTGCATGAACATAATTAAAATCATTTCAACAAAAATAAAAACAACAATATAGCTTACTAAGTTGATGTTATGGAGTTATGAATCACAGGTTCAAATGTCTACTCGTCTAATGCTAATCTTTAAAGAAAGAAAAATGACTAACCAAGGGGTCACGTATGCAAGAACCATAGAATTGAAGTGCCTGTGAGTCCTATTGATCCAGGACCTCTCTGCTTCCTGCAATTTTCAGCAAAATAAAGGCCACCTTAAACTTACTTTAAACCTAGCCGTCAGCACCCAACATCAATTCCCAATGCAATCAGAAATTACCCATTCAGAATCAATTGACAAACTTTGTTTGTGATTGAGCCTAATTATTGAGTCATTCATTGATAGAACTTACAGCCACCACTTGTTCGTAGGAGATATGGGGCCCTACGAGCCCCCGCTCATAAACAGACAGCTCAGAGTGTGACTCGCCGACAGGCGATAATGTAGAGTCTCTCTGACGAAGCCATTGGCGATGATAAATCAGCAAGATAGAGGTTGTTAAAATGAAGATGATAGCAAACACAACAAATTTAAAGCAGGTCGAAGATTTATGTTTGCGAATTGGAGGTTTGGGAGCCGAGTGTAGTGTCTGATCAGAAGCGTCGGAAGATTTCACTCGTTTCCTGGGCATTGTTATGTTAAAGGAATTATGAACATGGGGGAGCTAAGTTGGATTATTATCTGTAACATGCTCGGTCGCATTTAGCAAATCATTCACAAAATTCTATGGTGAAATTCGCATTTCCATGCCAATTCCAAAGTTTTAGGCGCCATTTCGATTATTTTTCTACTTGATTCATTGCTGTATTATGAGAGATTAATCTTAGTGAAGTGTGGGATACATTAGATTAAACTTGAAGCTCCAATGTTTAAGATTAAATTTCAATTTTCTTTCTTCTCTTCATTAGTGATTAGGAGTCCACTAATCTAATTTTTAGTTTTAATTTTATTAATTTTGATATTTAAAGAATTTAACATGAAATTAAAGCATATGAATTATTAAGGAAAAATCTTTATAGTGTAGCATATTTTGATTTTTTCAACTACTAAAGAATGAATTTGTGTATAGATCATCTACATGTTTTTGAATGTTGTTAACTTAATATCCGCACTTATTGATTTAATATTCAATATTGTATCAATAGTTGTGACTTTAAAGTTTTTTTTGTTAATGATGACTACAATAATTGAATAAAATGTGTCCCTTATTCTAAAAAGCAAACAATTGTGTGATGCCACATCAACTATACAAGTATCGGGGTCCTTGATGCACTACGATTGGTATCACTTTTTGGGGGCTGTTTTGGACACCTTGGCAAAAAAAGATGATGATGTGGCCCTAAAACCTTAGTTATAAGAAGGAGACTTGCCAAGTAAGCTGCTGAGGAAAAAAGGGAGTGATTTAAAATTTCCACATAGGATTTTGAGAAGCGATGAGTTATGATGCTCAACTACTGGGTCCTCTCCCCTATAGTTACTCTATTAATTCATTTTTATGCATTTAAATTCATTTTTTTACATCTAGATTAAACTCATACCTAAACTATAGGAGCGTAAAGCATCTTCCAAATTGAGAGTATCAGTTTATGTACCTATGGTGATTTACTGAATATCAACAATGTTTGTTTATCAATGTTTCTAAAGATTGGCATTTTAACCCTTGTTTAGTTTAGAATATTCATTGCATATTTATCAACATAGCTCTAAATTTAATCTAGGTTAATATGTGAATTATTTTTATTTATTTAATTGTCTTTGATTATTTTATGTGAATCAATTTTTTTCTTTACAAATATAAATGGCCTAAATTTTTTTGGTTATGAAAAGACAAACTTCAAAATAAGAGTTTTTCCTTAGAGGATTGACTTGTAGTATAGGACATTGTTGCTTGTCTCATGCAAATGTAAGTTTGTTATTAGTATAGTTTAGGGTTACTTATCTCGCCCTTCTTACTTATTCATATCACTTGTGCACTTTTTGGGATAATCTTGAGATGTATCACATTAATTTTGCCTTAAATCTCACCTATAAAATAGATTAGGGCTATTAATATGGCTCTAGCATTAGTAATTGATCTTCTAATATTCATTGAGATCTTCTAGCATTGACACTTTTCATCTAATGTTCTTCAATCGAACTTGTGACAGATTATCTTCCACTTTTATAAAAATGTATCTACATATAACTAGTTCCTAGATGTGGTTGTCATCTCTTGGAGGTCTTTTAATTACAATTTTTCACAATAATTTTTCTTTTCTAACTAACTAAATTTCATCCCCAATCATTTTCTTTATCTATTTTATTTTTTAATTAAATCATTATTTCCTTTTTCAATGAATTTGAAACAATCTAAAACTATTTTTCTACCTAGGTTTTCTTAACTTTTCCATAAGCTCAATACTTTTTTATTTTAGAAGTAGTATCTTATTAATAGTATCATTAAGAATCTTGTTTATTAATAGTATTATATTTTATGAGGCACGATGTGCATGTTTCTCAAGATGCCCAGGATAATATTGAAGAGGGTAATGAGGACATAAGTGAAAGAAGGGTTAGAGAATCCTCAATTAAACTAATTTTTGAGGACTTCGATAATAAGGAGGAAGTCACTATTGGTGCCCTTAAAATAACAAAAGTTGAGGCTTTGTACTCTTTTAGATTCAACAAATGGTGTTTCCATGAGATAAAGAGGCTAAGCCTTAAGTGCAAGAAACTGGAGGCCACTAATGCCAGTCTTCAAGAGAAGCTGGAAAAAGGGTTCAATGAGGGCAACTTGACTCAGAATTTGAACTTTGTTATCACTGATGTGCAGAACAGGATGGATAATATGGAGAGCATGATTTTGGATATTCTCCAGCACAGTAAGGACAGTATGAAAGCCTCAAGCAATTATTTTGAAAACCCTGGTCAATATGTTGGACAATGGTATTGGTGAGGAAGATGATCATAAGAATGATGCCTTAGAGGCCGATGGTGGACCAAGCTCCAGAACCTGGGCTAGCAACAAGAAGAAATCCCCCACTGTTAAGAAGAACGTAGAAGAGCTTAAAAGGATCATTGGGAGGATGGAGAACATCCACGCCAAAATAGAGAAGACCCCGGTTGAAAAAGCTAGAATAATGAAAATTGTTAGCTGAGTTGGTGTTTTGGTTGGTTTTTTTGTCTCTTGTGTTGGTTTTTTCCTATTTTTTGTTTGTAGTTGCTTGTGTTGCCCTCCTGTGGGCCGATCATTGATTTTGTCTCTTTTTTTTGGCTCTACTTCTTTCTATCTTTAGTTTTTGGCTTTGTAATGGGTTTTGAGTCCCTCCAAAACCTGCTTTTACCAGTAATCAAAACAATATCATTAATAATGATTAGATTGTGACACATGTAATGTGGGTTGCACATATAGGTTGTTCATCAATAACTACAATTAAATGTTGTAAAAGTGCAACCCTACTCTCCAAGGTACTCTCTATATTATTTTTATTTGTTGGTACAAGTTGGTAGCTAACACTTAGAAATAGTGGATATCTCCTTCACATGTATATGGGACCAAGACACTCTAGTAATATTGTATTTCTACCACAATCATATATTGTTTATTTTTATCAGTAGTGGGCTTGTCAATCTCAACATATTTTATGCCTAAGAAGTGTTTATCATCGATCTCAAACCAATATTAGTTTGCTTAGGGGTTGGAAACCTTTGTACCAAATTAGTGAGAACAACAAGTTTAGGTGAGAACACCTTTAAAATATTCCTTTTATTTGTCTCCATTTGTGGCACCTAAAGTGGAGGTAAACTAGAAATAATCATATGAGAATCAAGAGTAGTGGCTTTATCTTGATAAAAATAAGAATCTTCCATAGTATTGGGTTATCTAAGAATAAAAATACAAAATTTCAAAGTAGGTGAGAGAGATGACACATAAGTATAATCTAATGGTTTTGGTGGGATGAGTGGAGGAGCTATAATATGAGGAACATTTGGAGAATTTTGAATATAATTTAGATCATGTGTATAGGAGTTTATTGGATGTTATTTTCACCTTATTAAGAGAGGTCAACATTTAGGGAAAAAACTAGACATATTTGACTAAAATATTGGATCTTGATGATTCTTTATTTAAAATTTCCTTTTATGGTTAGTATCACCACTTTAAGATTCTATGGTAATTTTCATCTTATTGGGGTCATCATAACCTCCACCATCTAATAAAATACCCTTCACTTGAGTTGTATAAACTATAACAAATTATGAAACTAAGTGGATCTCTATTTGACTTAAAATTTATGATGATCCTTATTTATTGGAGTTTCTACTAGCAATGTATTTAATAACACTTTTATTGAGTCAAACCTTTGATATTTGTAACTGTATGGTGGGAAATTGGTATGCAACACCATAGAAGATACTAGATAAAAAAATCCCAAAATTCATTAGGAATCCAAACCCAACCTTAAAGAAATCTGATTAGCAACACCAAAAGGATGAACGGGTGATAATGCAAGATCTGTGTAAAATGATGGATTTGAATTCCCTCAAGAGGAGAAAGTAATGAAATGATAATGGAAAGGAAATGATAATATATCTTATCTATGAAAGTAACTTCAATAAAAGAGGAAGAAATGTGCACCTTGGAACTAAATGGGGAAACTTGAACTTTGGATCTAAATTGACTATCGTCAAAATTTTAGAATCTGTTGTAACTCTAAATCTGGAAACCTGAGACCAAATTATATTTGTTGTGGAAATTTCAGCCAAAAAGTGTAGGTACAAGTCAAGATTTTAGGTACAATTTGACAAGTCGACTTGTTGCCGATAGCTCTGAATCTAATGAAGATTTTTGAGGATCTACAACTGGGTATGTACTTTCTAGATATGAACCTATAACTTTGTAACATGTTCCTACACACCGAAAAGAAGGGAAAGAGGTTGAGGAAAGGGGGTTTCCTTGGTCAAACCCCTGTATAGGAATCAACCTTGAAATGATATCGAAATTGCATAAAAGAAAGTAATGCAAACAAGATAAATGTTAGATTCACCTTGCATGAAAAACCCTAATGAAAGGATGTAGTAATCACTCAAATCCATGAATATGCTTGAATGCATTAATCTTGAAATGAGATGTAGAATCAATGATGCCTTCATAAATGCACAGATCTACACTTGCCAATCCTAGATCTTGAATGTATGTATGCTTGACAACCACATAAAGAAGAAGAGAGAAAGAAAAATGAGTGTGTGGATCTTCTTGCTTGAATTGAGAATTCCTCTACTTGGCTATCATGAGAGAGAAACTTGCATCAATTGGAGAAGGTTGCCTTTGCTTGAATGGGTCTTGAAGAAATGGATACTTCTAGATCTTGAATTGGATGCTTGCCTTTAAAATTTGAATCCAAATCCTCAATTGCACAACTTGAATGCTTGATTGCTTGAATGCTTGTACTTGAATTGATATCTTTCTTTCATAAGGATTGTCATATCATATATCATCTTATGTCAAAATGAGAGGAGAGGGTCTTCTTTTATACTCATTTCAGGATTCAAATTTGATCAAGACCAACCACATATATAGATCTGTGAGGAAAACCCTGGCATCAAACCTTGGACCAAATTTGGGCTCAAAATCCCATGTACAAATCATATTTTGACTTGTATCCAATGACAAGTCGATAGGTTGACTTGTCCCAAGAAAATCAAGCTCAAATTTTTTTGGGATCTCGGGGAGAGTGATAGGAAGCGGGGAGAGAAAATATAAATTATTAGGATCAAGCATAATAGACATTCAAACCTTGAAATGACCAAAATGGGGTCTAATAGGTCTTGGAGCCTACAAATATAGGTGCTAACTTTTCAAGACAATATAGTAACACATTCACATTTATTTATATTAGACTTGGCATCTCTTTGTCAACCTAATTAATTAGTAATAATGGTAACACTTGGATTTTTTAAAATCATATGAATTAAGTCTATTATATCATCTATAATTAATTGGGCTATCCATTCTGAATTATTCAACTTATCCAAAGTCATTAGATCATCAAATATCTTCATCTAACTTCAAAATCACTCACAATCCTCTTAATAACTCTCTATATGTGGGATGAAATGATATTGTGTGCAAAACTTAAGATTGGTCTTTACATAATATTTGTTGTCAAATTATAATATTTAATTATAAAAATTTATGTTTTAATTTGATGAGAGTCCTTTCAACATATTGTACATCCTAGGACCAATTGGGGAAAAGACCTAACTATCTTCTTTTCTTTACATTTCTTGTTGATTTCCACTATGTGTTTGTATACTTAAATGTAATGGTGTTTCATTAGAATATAAGTAAATATGAGGAATTAAATAAAATAACATCCATGCTTCTTGATCAAGGCAATTTCTTCCTCAAGTATTTTGGTAACAATGTCTACATTCAACTCCATTACAATTAGCATAGTGGATGCATTAGCCATTCTTCTATAATTATTGTTGCTCTCATCTTATAGTAATTAAGGAAATTATCATACTCTCAATTTTTTTCATCAAACATGCTTGGAGTTCTAAGAGCAAGCCATGTATTGTTTCTATTTATTTCATAAAATATATATGGGCTCATATAGAAACATTCTCTCATATAGAAGTAATCAAAGAGGTATCAAACTCTTTTTGGAACATAATTCTGGAAAGAATGAAATGTAAGCTGGTTGGATGGAAGGGAAAACTCTTGAGTAGCAAGGGTAAGCTACAAATCCTCAAACATTCATTGTAGGGTATCCCTATCTACTTCACCTAAGTTTTTAGAATATCTAACGATTGTGGTGATAAGATGAAGAGAATCTAGATAAATTTCATTTGCTCTGAAATGGAGGAGAAGAAGCAAATGACTTTGGTTGATTGGGATTCAGTTTGTTGGCCACAATCTATGGGAGGTTTAGGTGTTAGGAGAATCTCTCACCTCAACAAGGATCTTCTCGCTAAGGTTGGATGGATCTTGCCATCATAAAGTAAAATGGTGTGATATTATGTATGTTAAGTACTTGAATAAGGAGAAATTTTATCACTTGTTGAATGTGCAAGGACTCGCCACATGGTCCAACATTTGGAATAGCATTATCAATTGCAGGTTTCTCCTCCTTCAAGGCCTTAAGTGGAGAATTGGTGATGGGGTGAAAATCTATTTTTGGTATGATAGTTGGCTTGATGACACACCCCTTTCCTTGACCCATGCCTATAACAACCTTTATGGGTTGGTTAAACAGTTCTTTGGGACCTGGGTTGAGAACTACATGGACCAATCTAGATCCTAGAAAGACATCTAGATTTTTTTTTTAAGTCTTCAGGACTTGAAGCATGTGGTACTATATTTAAAAAGGAGAATTAGAGAAAAGATAATCATGATTTTCCCAAAAGAGGATAGTTTTTTCCAGAAATCAATATCAATGGTGAATTCATAGTGAGATCAGGTTATCTTATGCTTATTCATGATGGTGACCAATCTCATCAAATATGGGTTCTAATTGCCAAACCATTGTGTCCTTTGCAAATAGAGTGAGGAGTTGATTACCCATTTGCTTATACATTTCCCTTTTGCGTATGAGTTGTGGTAGAGAGTCCAATAATTACTTCAAATCCATTGGTGATGAATATGGGTGTTCAACATATTTCCTTCAATAGGAAAGGGACATCCTCTAATCCTGATATCAAGTAGTTGTGGTGGAAAATCGCTCCACACCTAGGACAGGTCACTTGGAAGGAAAGGAACAACAAGATCTTTTGTGAAAAGGAAAGCCTGACAAAGGTGGTTTTTGGGATATTTCACTAGATGCTATTAGAAAATTTAAGTGTCACTAGGTGGTCTTGTCCACCTACTACTCCCTCCCTTGGTGATCATCAAATTTCAAGGAATAAAGGCTTACAAGACCCCTTTGGAAAGTTCAATCCTTTGAAAATCTCAAAAGGAAAAACACAAAATAGACCCCCCTTGTTTAGGCTGGTCCAAATTAAATTTAGATGGTGCAACAAAGCATCTTTAGGGTCTAGCTAATGTGGGAGATATGATTAGAGATGATGTTAGGCTGTTAGTGATAGCCTATAGTGGTGGGTTTCCCAGGCATATGAACAACCAAGAAAAGAGAATGACCCTTTTGGGGGGCTCAAGATTGCGCTCTCCATTGGGATTAGAGAACTTTTAATCAAAGGAAGGAGATTCCAAGATCATCATTGATGATGTTAAAGGGTTGTCCAAGGCTAACTACTCCATGGAAGGAAATTTGGGTGATGTTCACAAGCTCTTATAGGGATTTGATTATTTTACTATCAACCATGTTTACAAGGAGGGAAACGTTATGGAATATTTTCTTTTTTTTAATGGATATAATCTAGAAGGGTTGAGGTGTTCATGAAACCCTGTTTCCCTCCTAGCTGATGTGCAAACTCTCCTAATTAGAGTGTGTCCAAAAACCAAGAGAGATGGTGTTACTCTATACTCTAGGGTTTTGGGTATCCCATTACCCTTACTTGTTAAGTTCTGAGTGAGAATGGGGAATGGATCTAAATATATTGAATTTGAATATTGGACCAATGATGTGGTAGGCTAGTGATACCTATTAGGGAGGAATCACCCAAAGAGGCATTAATTATTTCTTATGGTGTAGTTGTATTCCTAAACAACCTCTGCATAACCATTTTAATTATATTAATTTCAAAGGGTACATCAAAATTACGATATGGAATTACACATTAATATGACCAACAATATTTGTATTTATAATTACCCCTTTCATAACAAAAGTTACCCTATATGTGTCATATTGAAAAGACTCCTTGTGGGAAACTATAGCTCACATGAGTCTATTTTTTTGGGAGAATGCTTAAATGATTTCACCTAGCTAGAAAAATAGTTATTTTCTCACCTTTCAATTTCTTAGTGTCAACAATGACTTTCTTTTGTCATATCAAGAGTTATAGTTCTCATTCCAGATCTGACTGCCCTTTGTATTATTTTATTATTATGGGGGTGACCATAATTGCATTGAGACAAGGAAATCAGATGACTTCAGGAATGACCCCATAGTGTGGCACATCTTCAAGGAGGGTGGTGTTGTTTATTTTATTGACTCTATTAAGGGGTTTGATGAGGGACTCTTTGTCTAGTTTTCTAGCTCCTAAGATAAAAAGATGGGTTTGATTAGGGGCATTTGTTTTGAGATTAGTTAAGAGGCCATTTCTAATCCCACTAGGCTTTCCACTAAGGGAAAGAATGGAAGATCAACCAAGTAGTCGACAATGACAATCATAATAGGTTCTTTATGGGAAACAAAACTATAATTTAGAAGCAATGTAGTTATGACATGGCTGAGTTGTCCCCTCCTTGGGACCAAGTTTGATTTAATGATCATGAGGTACTTTATTCTAGGAGGGCATTTTAATTTTTAATATTATTATCATATGCCACTTATTAATCACTTTAGGGATCATTAATTCATCTCGTTTCTATTTTTCATGTTGAATTTTCTTGAAAGCTATGTGTTTGATGTCAAGGATAGTTTCTTCTAGGGTAAAAAAATAATTTACTTACACCAGGGCCTTATTTCTAGGCTTTATAATTTTCATTTGGTTCTCTTCCCTCCTAAACCAATCATTGTCTATGAGGCCCCTATGTCAAAATACCTCATTTCAACTAACATTGTTGGCATACCCGGTCAGAACAAGAAGAAATGTATTAGAAATTCAAGGGCTGTCAAAATTGTCTTCTGTCTAAGCACCTTATAAATTTTGAACTCTAATGTTGTTTCCCCTGAGGATAGCCTTAATTGAAAAAAATTGCTATCTACCTCTAAGAGTAAAGGTAAAATACCATTCCCATTGCTAGCATTAGTAATGATGAGAAGGTGCAGGAGGAGCATAACACCTCTTAAAGATTCAACTAATATGCAAGTAGATTTGCTAAAAAAGGGAAAAATATACTTTTCGATTATGATTCTCTGGAAGACACAGAATAGGAGGATTTGGAATCTAATAAGGTGACTAAGAAAAATGAGAACATAGAGGATGAGGATTTACAAATTGATAATAGTGGTATCTCAAATAAATTGACCTCCAACAACTTGACCCATACTTTTGAGAAAGTGAAGGAGGGACTTGCCAATCCTAGTATTGACATCTTGCTAACTGAGGAGAACCCTATTTTTTCTAGCTTTGACATGAATTCTACCTCGGATTCAGAAAATCTTATAGAGTGATGTGGATAGTCTTAAAAATAGAGTGAGTGAGATGGAAAGAAAACTTGGAATCATTTCTAGGTTCAATCTTCGTTTGATGCACAACTTGACAAATTCTATCTTCTTTATGCAACAAAAAATTATTGGGAAGGATGAACAAGAGGAAGGAAACTATAAATATTTGTTCAAATTCCTCCCTAATGATTGGTATCATGTACTACATCATTCTGGCTTCAATATTAAATCATTGCACAAGGTTTAATAGGGATTTGGCTCCCTACCCCTCTAGGGTTTTCCTGTATATTTTTGCTTATAGCTCGTGCGTGTTTTTGAAATTTTGTTGGTTGTGCTATGGATTTGACTGTACTAGTAGTATTTTGGATAGGTTATTATTATTTTTTCTTTTGTTTGGTACTAATCTATACTATTGTGCTAAATTTTATTGGTATAGGCTACTAAACTATGACGCATGTGTTGGAGATTGTTAAGAATGTGATGATGTTTTCATTAATGGTTGTAATTGATATCAAGATATATTAGCTAATTATATTAAGTTCTATTTTGGTGCTTTAGTGATTTGATATTATCGTGCTCTAGATGTTGTGCTATAAGGATTTATTCTTTGTCTGTGTTTATCCTAGTGCCATTCATATTGCAACTTAATAGGATACACTCTTTGGGTCTGGACTGATCTATAAATTGGTTAATATGCTTCGAAGACATTGTATGCATTATAGCATATAAATTCTATTCTTTTCCTTCAAATATTATGGTAATGGGTTAGTTTGTTGTTTTGTGTGAGAAGTTTTTGTGTGGTCCATGTTTCATTCCTTTCCACCATATTAATGTTTTGTAATGACCTAATTCAAATTGTATTTGGTCGACTTAGAAGATTGTGAATTCAAATTGTGCTTGGTTGACTTGGAAAATTATGAAGACATGGAATGGCATAAGTAAAAGGTGTTTTTGTTCAATATGTGAGTGTGTGAAGAATGCAAATCTAAAAATATAAATCCAAATAAGTGTGCTATCAAAGGAAACAAATTGTTTGGTTCTTTCAATGTTTTAGTTGAAGACAATCATTTCAGAGATGGATTTCCTTTTCATTATTCTTCTTTTGGTAGTGAGCCTTTTTCTGTTGGTTGTGATAGCTAGGTAGTGAGCCCAACTGTAGTGAGAAACTTGTTAGTGAGCTACCTTGTAAAAATCACCTTAACTGGTGTTTCAGTATTGAGAATTAGCATTCTTTGTGGTTTTTCCCATCTTTGGTTTTTCATGTAAAAATATGGCATTCATTGTGTATGGTGTCGTTATGTGCTTTCATGTTCATATCTATTTTAATTATCTCATTGATTTAAGGTTGCTCTAGATTTAAGAATTTTTTTAATGATAATTCATTCACCCCCCCCCCCCCCCCTCCTAATTATCCAAATTGTTCAATAATAAGTATCAAAGCTTTGGTTCCTAAAAGAAGAACTTATTTGCCTGAGGTAGATCTAATGGTGAAAAAATTGATAATTCTTGTATTTGATGGATTTGACTATAGTTTCTAGAAAGTGTTGATGAGAGGTTACTTGATTTCCCTTGTTTGCAATACTTGGAAAGTTGTTGATATATTTTGTACCATAAAATGGTCCTACTACCACAGATTAGATTTCAACCTATGAAGATAGTGAAAAAATGTGTTATGCTATCTATAGTGCTTTAGAAAATATCATTTTTCCATCCACATTTATTCTTCCTTTATAGAAAGTATTTATCAAGAATAACAATAATTAAGATCTAGGAGTGGTATTCATAGATTCCTACATTTGTAAAGGGAATCCTTGATTCAAAGTCAATGTTCAAGCAACATGCAAGCATATTCATCTATATGTGTGATTTTTACATCCATTCATGAAGGTATAATCATTTACAAGGTAGATATAACATGTACCTTTTCATTTACATACTTTCTTTTATATAGTTTT
Organism: Chamaecyparis obtusa; assembly: GCA_027943335.1. Lineage (NCBI taxonomy): Eukaryota > Viridiplantae > Streptophyta > Pinopsida > Cupressales > Cupressaceae > Chamaecyparis > Chamaecyparis obtusa. Next base: position 147,910 of record BSBK01007429.1, read on the forward strand.
ATTATATTTTTAAGGTTAATTTCTAAATAGGGTTTTGACCAAGGAAAACACCTTTCCACAACTGTTTCCCTATTTTTCAATGCAGGAATAGGTAGTGCAACTATCAAGACTTAATCCAAAAAGTACAAGATCTAAAAAATTATCCTAATGAATTTTAGCTAGAATCACTCAGAACACGACGTGCTAGGCATTCTATTTCTAGGAACACAATACCTTGGGCATTTTTTACCTCCAAATCCACTCTAGATTCAAATTGCAGGTTAGTATAACTATCTAGTTTCTATTTTAATTCATTGCAGTTTTCTTTCAGTTTTTTGTATATCTTTATTTTTTGAATGTTGTTAATTGTGCTTATTGGCCTCCTATCTTGCTTCACCATATCATTTTCCCCTCAAATCCACTTTTCTATCCATATTTTTCATTATTTATGAAAGCAATGAACACCCTCATTAACCCATTTAGTGCTTAAATCCAATTTGATCCTATTGGTTCATTTTCCTTCCAAACATGCATTTTGAGGAAAGGAGGAAAATTCTCTACATTACATTATTGGTCCCCTTTTCCACCATGTTCAATAGAAAAAACCCCACATGATCATAAATTACATCTACAATACATGTCATTACATATAACTATCCATACCTCCTAAGTATAACCAACATCATTAAACTCATATCAAACATATATCAACCCATAAACTATAATAAAGCTCCCTACACCAGTTATGTCAATGACGTACATACATATCTACAAAATTCCACAACATGGGTAATATCAAATTTGAAATTAATCTCAAATAATATCAGATCTACCAATAAACACTCATATAAAGGTGTGATAATTAATCAAAATACAAAGTACCTATTGGGAGATTGTTGGATAATCATGCATATATGTGCTGACATTGATGTTTTTTCATTGACGTCAACATATTTCTTATTTCTATCAATGTTCCTGATATGTTAAGTGAGAAGGTTGGTTCAGAATGGCTACAATATTGAATATAAAATGTTACAAATGTACAAATGGTTTCAGGGATGTCTTTAGTTTACTTTTTTCAATTTATAGAGGTTTGCATGGTGATCTAAGTGAGCTATGGATGTTTGATTAGAGGCTAGTATTTTGGTTGTTCAAGAAGTAACAATGTTTTAGTTTTTGGATCGGTGTGGATTGGTTATGTAATATTTTTTGTAGCTAACCTGGTGGTGTATTTAGGAAATGGATGTGTGTCCTCATCTTGAGTGGTTCATGATTTAGATGTTGGCAAGATATTTTTCTTGAGTGACAGAGGTTACTAATTGGTGTTCTTGATGAACAATACAAAGATATTGGTCAATTTTGAGATAGATTTGTTTTGGTTGTTACTGAGGCATTTCATGTTTCTTATTGATATTTATAGATCATTTCCTATTTGTGTTTCTATATTGCATTGGTTTATATGATTGGACTGGGTGATTTTCATGTGGTGTGTTTGTGTTCTTATTGTTCTTGGATGACATAATAGTGTAGCATGTTGTGATGGATCAAGGCATGGTTTATGGATCTAGAGAGTATTTGATGATGAAGATTTGGATCCTTTATATGTCTTTTCTGACATGTTTTAGATCATATTGATTATTTTATTACATTTGAATAAATATTTTGTAATTAAGGTGTTAAGGTTAATGTCGACCTTGTTTATCTTTTCAAGGTTGATGAATTGTATAAATGTAATGATGCAATATCCATTTATGTAAGAGATCAGTGGATCACGTGCATGTGTGAGATTTTACAAAGAGGTATGAGTGGAATCTATAATTGAGGAAGAGATCTGATGTATTATATACTTCATTAGAAATGTATTGGAATAATAAAGAGTCTATCAATTAGTTCATGTTTTTTAATTTTAGTCCACAGTGGATTGTTGTCCATCTAATTGTTGCAAGGAAGTGTTTCTTCCTTTGGGTTGTATCCCTTTTTTTTATTGAGCACTGAGCTCTAGGAAATGTTCCTTAATGCATGTGCATTCCCCTTGTAATAATCCTAACATGGTATACTACTTCTAACAAAGTACATCATCTCATGGGTTTGATCCCTAACAAGGTTTCCACATCAAAAATCTTGGTATTATGTGATGGTTATTGTGTTTTGTTCTTTTATTTTGTGTTTATCATTTAGATAAGATATTAACTTTAAGATTTGTTTGATGTTTTGAGTTTTAGGACACAATTGATTCACCCCCCAGTTGTGTGTGTTGCCTTGTTTCTAATAATTGGCATAAGAGCTAAGTCCTATTTTGGGAGCTTGATCAGTTGAGGAGATCCAAGATTGATGCCTTTAATAAGGAAAGTCCAAGATTTGAAGGTACTAACTATTCCATATGGAAGGCACATATGATTACTCACTTGAGATGCATCAGAGAAGATTACTAGGAAGTCACTAAGAAGAATTACAATCCTCCTGTAGATATTTCTACTATTACTGTTGATGAGAAGAAGAAATTTGAGTATAATGTGGTATACCAAGAACATAATCATCAACCTAAGTTGACATCAATGACAAAAACATAATTGAAAAAACACATCATCAATTCATCAACATACTTACTCATCTCATCTTCACTAGTTATGCCAACAGTTAAAATAACAAGTTGAGGAAGATAATTGAAAGTGCTAATGTCAAATTGTATGAAAGATATTAGAAACAACCTAGATCTTGTTGGATGGTGAATCAGTAATTCTTGATTCTCTGTACCTCAAAAACTTTTCTCTGATTAACTCGGTTAAACACAATTCACTATTTATCGACACTAGTAAATAAACTTTATCAAACAAAATAACAATCACATAAATTATTCATCACATATAACACCAGTATTTAACATGGAAACCTAGCTTTGGAAAAAACCATTGTGGGAATTATCACCCATTAACAAAATACTCTTCTCAAGTACGTCCAATTAAGAGCCAATCCAGTTAAAGATTACAAAACACACTATTAGGTGTGACCTGGTCAAGGGATTTACCTCAGATCTATTAGGATCTTCACTTTGTTAGGAGTGGCCTAGTAAAAGGACTTTGAACACTCTTTAGAATGTTACCTTTTGCAAGGATTTTACAATAATACTGTTAAGTCCACTCTGTTAAGAGATTTCTTTGTTACAAATGCTAGTAAGCAACAGTAAATATATTAACTTGTAAACTTGCAAATATCTTTGCATAACTAGATCCTTTGTGCGCTCTTCTATCTTCACTTCAATCCTTCCCTTTCTACTAGCTTCAACACTTCACCAGATCCTACTTTCTGATTCAGAATGTCTCTATTCCTTCTTCACTGTATCAGTCAATGGTTCTTCAACTCTTCAATTTGCTATCCATTTGTTCATACAAATCTGTCCTTTATATAGACAATTTTTTTCCACTTAATCTCCTCTATTACAGTTTCCTTTGATCAATATAAGCCATCAAATTAATTTTACAAACTTATTCACTATATCTGGATCTCAATAACACATTTTCTTTTCACCTCAAAACTTGACCTTTCTTGAAATTTGTTCCTCTTATTTTAATCGTTTAGATCTAAGTCGTAGATCAACATCATGAATTTTCCTGATCATAGATCTCACTAACTAACTTTCCTTGTCATCATGATCATCCATCTCATTGTAGCTAATCATTAAATGTCATTATAATCATTATATTTAATATATGTTCCTTGCTTAGTAGATCACTCTGAATTTCAGTCAACTTCACTCGGTGCCTTGAGTTCCTTTGCCTTTATCAAGTGACTTTTCCTACTTGGTAGCCAACATAGATTTGCTTACCGATTTGACAAATCTTCATTACCATACTTACCAACTTAACATAATTATATGTTAGGTATAAAATAATTATATCAATATAATCTTAACATTGTCTGATCTATATTAGTTGCCCAATTAAGTTCTTCAACTTCACAACATCTCATTTCTTATTCTCCTTAACTCATTCAACTTATATCATATACCAAATGATATGGAAACATAATATAAACCAAAAATCAATTTCTTGACATCAATGAAAAGACAATAATTGATCTAAACTTTCTACTATATTGTATTCCTCTGATCTTGCTCATTCTTCATCATCATCACCATCAATTATAGTAACAATATCCCTCTTTGGCATTGATGGCAACACTAGCAATATTCAAAGTTCAATTGATGATGGTAACACTTCACTATCATTCTTATACTCCCTCTGAGTTGTAACTTCTTAGTTCATATTCTCCCTCTTTCAGTAACAATCATCTTCTTTAATAGATCTTCTATATTGTCCCTCTTTGTTAGCTTTTTATTCTTCCTTTATGCAATCAGTGCATCAACAATATTAATCTTCTACAATCATCATTGATATTCTCCCTCTTTGATCTGTTTATTCATCTCCCTCTTTAACAATAATTCCAAAGACATATATACTCCTAAAAACTTTTCTTAGTCAGTAAATTATACCTCAAATGTATAGATTTCTCATTGTGGTCATAATCATTTTCACAACTTCAGGCTTCTCCTAAAGAGTGATCATTGGTATCAACTCACAAGATAGATATTCTATTGAGTACTTGAATTGATGTAGCATGCATCTTGCCTTAGTGAAAATTGGATAGGGGAAGAACCCCTAACTTACATTGGAGATACTCAAAAGCATTCTTTGGTAGTGGTTTGGTAAATATATCAGCTATCTATTCTTTAGAATTCACATACTCCAATGTCACATGCTTATCTTGTACTTTCTCTCTCAAGTAGTGATTCTTAATAGATATATGATTTGTCTTTGAATGCATCACCAGATTCTTAGATATGTTTATAGCACTGATATTATCACAATAAATTGTAACTGGATCAATAATCTCTTCTTTCATACCTTCAAGTAGTTGTTTAATCCACACTATGTTTGGTCAATTCATAGCTACATCAACACACTCATCTTCGACAGTAAATTGTGAAATACAATTGTGTTTCTTGGTTAACCATGTCACTTATCTTTCTCCTAAAAATAAACCTCTATCACTTATACTTTTTTTGTCATCAATATTTCTAGCCCAATTAGCATCAGTATATACCTTGAAATCAAAATATTCTCCTTTTGTGTATAATAGACCAAAATGTTCAGTCTCTTTCAAATATCTAAATATTATTTTCACTGCAAACATATGTGTCTCCTTTGGGTTGGCAGAAAACCTTGACACAATACCTACTAAACATGCAATATTAGGTCTACCATGTACAACCTACTATAGTTTACCAATCATGGATCGATAAAGTTTCTCATTCACTTCCTTTGTCTCATCTTATTTTGACAATTTACAACCAATAGCCATTAGTGTTCCAACTAGTTTTGATTCTTCCATATTGAAAGTCTTTAGGATCTCCTTGATATACTTTGACTGTGTTATGTAGATCCCATCCTTTACTTGTTGAATTTGAAGTCCAATAAAGAATTTAATCCCTCCAATCATAGACATCCCAAACTCTTTTCTCATCTCTTCAATAAATGATTTAGACATTATATCATTTCATCCAAATATAATGTCATCAACGAATACCTTAGCAATCAAGATCTTATCAATACTATCACATTTCAAATATAAATTATTGTTATCACTTGTCCTTTGAAATCCAATCTTAACTAAATAAGAGTGTAGCCTTTCATATCATGCTTGGGGTGCTTGCTTCAATCCATAGAGTGCCTTGTGTAGTTTGCAGACCATATCCTTGTTAGAATTCTGAACAAATCCTTCAAGTTGTTCAAGATAAACTTCTTCTTCAAGAATTTCATTTAAAAATGTAGGCTTAACATCCATATGATAAACTTTGAATCCTTTATAGGCAATATATGAGAGTAATATCCTTACACCCTCTAATTTAGCAATAGGAGAAAATGTCTCACCATAGTCAATACCTTATTCTTTCACATACCCTTTGCAAACTAATCTTGCTTTATTTCTGATCACATCTCCTTTCTCATTGAGTTTATTTCAGAAAATACACTTTATTCCTATCACATTCTTATCCTTAGGTCTCGGTAATAGTGACTAAGTGTTGTTCTTTTCAATCTAATCAATTTCTTCTTTCATTGCATTAATCAAATCTTCATTTCCTAGTGCATCCTTGACTAATCTTGGCTCAAACTCAGAAATTAAACATGTGTTATCTTTCAACTTATTTCATGCCATGACTCTTGCATTCTTGTCTCTAATAATTCTTCTCGGTGAGTGGTGTCTTCTCACATATTTTTCTAGTACAGGCTCAGTAGGTTTTTCATCAATGTCTTCATCTCTCAGGAGAGGCTCATCTTTCTCATCAGTTCCTTCTTGTTGCAGCTTAGTTGTATCAACCGAATTAACTTCATGTACATAAACAAATCTTTTGTAATCCTTAGGTTCCTTTTTTCTATCTTCTTCATTCCTTTATGCAAATTCATCAATCTTCACATTTTCACTTCAACAATTTTGTTAGTAGCCTCAATCAAACATTTATATGCTTTTCTCTTGAATAACCTAGGAGTATACCTTCATCTCTTTTTGAGTCAAACTTTCCATTTCTAGTATCTTTCAGTATATAACACCAACTTCCAAAAAATTTAAAGTAACTCACATTCGGTGTATGCCCATACCAGAGTTCATAGTGTATCTTGTTGGTACCTTTCTTCAATTGTACTAGGTTGAGAGTGTAGAAAAAAGTCCTAATGGATTCTCTCTAGTATGTTTGTGCAACTTCTTTGTCAATCAACAATGTTCTAGCACAATCAATAATTGATCTATTTCTTCTTTCAGCTATGTTATTTTATTGTGGAGTCAGCCATGTAGATACTTATCTTTTAATTCCATTCTCATTGTAGAAGACAATAAATTCATCAGAGATAAATTCACCTCCTCTATTAGATCTTAATCATTTCATTTTCTTACATGTTTCCTTCTCAACTCTTTCTTTATATCATTTGAACATTTGGAATGCATCAGACTTTTCTTTTAGAAAAATAACAGACATAATTCTTGAGTAGTCATCAACACACAAATGAACTATCGATCTACACAATAACTTTGAATTCTGATAGGGCCACAAAGACCAGTGTGAACTAATTCCAAATACAATTATTAGAATAAGATTTTCTTGAGAAACTTGACTTAGTCATCTTACCAATCTGACATTCCTTACACGTCACTTTATCAGGTTTGATTAATTGTGGTAGACCTTTGACTCTACTATTTTTACTCACTTTAATCATGTTATCAAAATTTATATGACAAAGTATTTTATGCCATAGCCATACATCCTCAACTTTAACAAACATGCAACTCTTTGCAGTAGTATCAAGATAAAATAGGTTACCTTTTGATTATTCACCAATTCCAATTAGATCTCCATTAGTACCATAAATCTTCACCTTTCTATTTTGAAATTACAGTCAGTGGCTAGTATTGTTCAGTTGTGCAAAACTCAATAGGTTGTAGTTTAGACCTTTAACCCATTATGCATCATTGTATCTCATCTTTTCATTCAATGCAATTGATCTATTTCCTTTAACTAGACATGGAGCATCATTGCCAAATTTGACAAATCCCCCATCATACTCTTGTAGGTTCTCAAACTTTTGAATATCATCAATCATATGATGTGGACATCCACTATCAATAATCCATGGGTCAAGTTTACTTACATGAGAAACAAGTGCTTTTTCATCTCCATACTTTTATTCATCTGAGTCTTCCCTTACAACAACATAAACAATTTCATTTTCTTATTTTGTATCATTAGGTTCATCATCGGTTACACCTTCCTTAGCTAGCTAGCAAGACATCTTACCTTTGTCCTTGTAATCTCTAAATCTTCAATGTCAGTTTTCTCTTTTGTCATTCTTATCATTCCTATCATTGTCAAGACATCTAGATGCAATATGCCCAATCTTATTACAACTGAAATATTTCAAGGGTAATTTGTCTTTGTACTTTCCTTTACCTCTCGGTAGTTTCTTAGCCAATAGTTCTTCCAATTACTCTTATTCTTTCTCTTCGGTTAGGATACTATCATATTTATTTACATATGAATTACTGTGATTCTCTATTTCTCTTCTTGAAGGTCCAATACTCATAAATATTTGAAGGCATATTCAATGGTCAATAGACTATTATCATAGTTACTAAGATCAAATGTAGTCATCTTACTAATTAGAGCTTAAAGAGTAACAACATTGTTTGGTATAGATCTCAATTCCTGAATATAAGATCCTCTAATAGCATACTTGGAAGAAATAGTTATCAAAATTTTACTTACCACTTCTTCATTGATCAAAGTTCCACCAGCACCTCTGATGGCACTAACAACTTCCTTGATTCTGCTACTATATTGAGTGATGTTCTCTTCATCTTTCATTCGCATTTCATCATACTTTCCTCTAAGACTATCAACCTTAGATTTTTTTTACATTTTGATCTCCTCCATAAATAAGTGTAAGCCTATCCCACATCTCTCTTGAATTAATACAGTCCTTAACATCATTGAATTCAACACCTGTGAGGGAAGAAGTAATCTCTATCATTACAGAGTTGTGTTCCTTATTTTCTCTCATTTGATCATCTGTCATGGGTTTGGGAGGTGGTGGATTGTAGTCATTATCCAAAATATTCAATGCATATTCTCCAATCCCAGATAGATACTATCTCATCCTTCTTTTCCATGTTGAGAAACTTTCCTTGTCCAGTTTAGGTACTTCTCTCCTATACACATCTTTGGATCTTTTACTTAAGTCTTTCAAACTTATCCTTTTAAAGTACTTATCTTTGATACCAATTGTTGGATTACAGAGAGGGGGGAGGAATCATTAATCCTTGATTCTTTGTACCTCAAAATTATTTCTCTGATTAACTTGGTTAAACATAGTTCACTATTTACTAACAAAAATAAATAAAATTTATCAAACACAATAACATTCACATAAATCATTCATCACATGTAACACTAGTATTTAATGTGGAAACCCAACTTTGGTAAAAACCACAGTGGGAATTGTCACCCACTAATAAAATACTCTTCTAAAGTATGCCCAGTTAAGAGCCAATCTGGTTAAAGATTACAAAACACATTGTTAGGTGTGATCCAGTCAAGGGATTTACCTCAGATCTATTAGGATCTTCACTCTATTAAGAGTGGCCTAATAAAAGAACTTTGAACACTCATTAGAATGTTACCTTTTGCAAGGATTTTAAAATAAGACTGTTAAGTCCACTCTATTAAGAGATTTCTCTGTTACAAATGCTACTAAGCAATAGTAAATATATTGACCTATAAATTTGAAACTATATTTGCATAACTAGATCCTTTGTGTGCTCTTCTATCTTCACTTCAATCTGTCCCTTTCCATTGTCTTCAACACTTCATCAAATCTTGCTTTCTGAATCAGAATCTCTTTGTTCCTTCTTCACTGCATCAGTCAGTGATTCTACTCTTCAATTTTTCATCTATTTGTTCATACAAATCCATACTTTATATACATAATTTTTTCTACTTAATCTCCTCTATTACATTTTACTATAATCAATCTCAGCCATCCAATTCATTTTACAAACTTATTCACTGTATCTAGATCTCGATAACAAATTTTCTTTTCACCTCAAAAATTGAACTTTCTTGAAACTTGTTCCTTCTGTTTTAACCATTTAAATCTAAGTCGTAGATCATCATCATGAATTTTCCTGATCATAGATCTCACTAACTAATTTTCCTTGTTTGTTAGAATGATTTTAAAATAACTGAGAGGTGGGGTGAATCAATTATCCTTAGGTCCAGATGTACCAATTCAACTTTCTAGCTTTTCAACAAACTTAGATCTAATCATTTTTCAACTCATTCTCTATAACATATATCAATAACATAAAACTTGTAGTCCACTATCCAAAAGTAATTAACTTGTATAATATAAAACTTTCAACATCATTCACATCAAATAACATTAACACAAGTATAACACCAGGATTTGTAGTGGAAACCCAATTTGAGAAAAACCACTTGTAACATGCTACTAATTTTCACTCATCTGAAGTGATCTCTGTGAGTAGCTAACCTGTTTAAAGGTTTACAATACACATTGTTAGGTGTGACCTGGTTAAAGGATTTAATAACCCTATTAAGAGTGGCCTGGTTAGAGGGATTAAGAACATTCCATTAGAATGTCACCTTGATTAAAGGATTTAGAATGATACAGTGGTTAGAAAGTAACAGTAGGTTATGATATGAAAATATACAACTTACTTTGCAAATACAGATCCACTTCGCACATATGCTAATTTACTGACTGACTGTTATTTCCATCTCCATCTCTGATCTGCTTGGAATTCTCTTCAAGCAATCACCACAAATCTGTTCATCTCTTCATAGCTTCACCTTCAGCCTTCTTCTTAGATTCATCAGTCAATAACATCAACCTCTTCAACACATACTGTAACCTCACAATTAGGTCATCCTTATACCTCCTTGATCAGATATATTAATCTTTTTATGCTTAATCTCTTTTGGAGATCTTAGGTTCAGGTCAGATTCATCAAATCCTTTCATCATTTTGTTCTCCTTCTTTTACTTCTAAATACATCTCCAAACTTCTCTTTGAATCCATAAGAAAATGATTTACCATGCATTAAATACTCCATACTATTCATTAATAATGTCAACACATTTTAAATATCCCAAGAGTTCAACTATGTTGGCTAGGATTCTCAATTCTTTCTCAAAATGTAAATTACTGACACTCGGTCAATACTATGTTCATCTTCTCAGTCATCACTGGATATCTCGGTCATCGCTAAAACTTTCCTTCTTGGAAAACATTATCTTTTCTCGGTAATTATCTATCACTCAACAACTATTGATGTTCGGTCGACACTATATTTTCTCAGCATATACTGTTGCTCGGTAGACACTAACATCACTTGGCTTAAACTAGATTTCTTCACTTTTGCTCGGTTAAGCCTACGTTTCCAGTCTTTCTTCTTCACTTGGTGTTAAAGATAAACAACACATTACCTTGTCAATGTGCCAACTAATCAAGTACCCATTGAAGTATCACATAACTCAACCTTTCCTTAGGTCCTCTTGTTATCTCCTCTTTTCAAATCCCCTTCATCAATCAAAATATATAATACTCTCCTGGATAGAAACTATCTTACCAGTAAAGGTTTGACATCAATGACAATATAACAATTGTTTCAATTGTAGTTTCTAACAATCTCCCTCTTTGTCATTGATGGCAACACCACATGAACATCACATGATTCACCATACAATCTAGAATATCTATGTATTAGATCTTCATTAATATCCTTAGCTTCATTCTGATTCACATCCAACACATCCAAATACCAGCTCCCTCTTGGATAAATTTATCTTTGTCTATTCATTGAATCTCTCCCTCTTTGTTGTATCTCTCTGGTTCATTGAATCTCTCCCTCTTTGATCCAAAGAAAATTGTATTTGTCACTTGCATCTTTACCATGTAAATGTCTTCATGTCAGTTCTCTATGATGTATACTCCCTCTATCATCTTACTTATGACTGATTAACATATTTTCTTTACTTCTCACAACTCTAGGCGACTCCTAAAGTGTGACCTCTTCTGCATTAATTTTGTCAGATATTCTAATTAGCACATTTAATGTAGTACTCCTATATGTTTCTAAGTATCCTCAGTTAGGGGAATCACCTTTAATTTACCTCTAAGATATTCATGAGCATCTTTAGGTAATGCTTTTGTGAATATATCTACTAATTATTCCTTTGCATTCACATATTCCAATCTCACTTCTTTGTCTTGAACTAACTCTCTCAAGTAATGATACTTGATAGCAATATGCTTAGTCTTAGTGTGCATAACAAGATTTTTTGATATTTTAATAGCACTTGTGTTATCACAAAAAATAACAACCGAATCAGTGATTTCATCCTTCATACCTTTTAACAATTGCTTGATCCACACTAAATTTGAACAATTCACTCCTGCTGCTACATACTCAGCTTTTGCTGTAGATTGGGAAATGTAGTTATGTTTCTTACTTGTCCAAGAGACTAATATCTTTCCTAGAAATAATGCACCACCACTTGTACTCTTTCTGTCATCAACATTTCTAGCCCAATCTGTATCAGTGTAGACTTTTAGTTCAAACTTATCGTTCTTCTTGTAATACAATCCATAATCTTTTGTTCCTTTTAGATATATCAATATCCTTTTCGCTACCATCATGTGACTCTCTTTAGGATTTGCAGAGAATCTTGCAACAATCCCAACTGCTAGGGCAATATCTGGTCTGCTATGGACAACATATTGTATCTTTCTAATCATGGATCTATACAAGGTTTGATTCACTTCAGTTGTATCATCAATTTTAGATAACTTTTGTCCAGTAGCCATAGGTGTACTTACTGGTCTGGAATATTCTATCCCAAAAAAATTTAGTATGTCCTTAACATATTTAGATTGAGTAATATAGATACCTTTCTTCATTTGATAAACTTGCAAACCAACAAAGAATTTGATCTCACCAAACATAGACATTTTAAATTCAATTTGCATCTCATTTGAAAAGGTTTGACATAGGACATCTTATCCTCCAAATATGATATCATCAACAAATATTTCAGCTAACAAAATCCCTTTACATTTTTTAGTCTTCAAATATAGATTATTGTTGTCATTTGTCCTTACAAATCCAATCTTTATCGGATAGTTATGCATTCTCTCATACCATGCTCTCAGGGCTTGCTTTAATCCATACAGTGCCTTGTGTAGCTTACAAACCATATTCTTCTTTCTTGGGTCAACAAACCCTTATGGTTGTTCAATGTATACTTCTTCCAATATCCCATTCAAAAATGTAGATTTAACATTCATTTGATATACTTTGAATCCTTTATATGTTTCATATGCAAGTAGAGTCCTCACTCCTTCCAATCTTGCAACTGGGGAAAATGTCTCCCCGTAGTCAATGCCTTTTTTTGGTGCATACCCCTTGCATACCAATCTAGCTTTATTTCTAGTGAGTTCTCCATGTTTATTAGTTTATTTTTGAATACCCATTTTGTTCCAATAACATTATTGTCTTCTGGTCTCAGCACTAGTGTCCAAGTTTTTTTCTTTTCTATCTTCTCCAATTCTTCATTCATGGCTTGTATCCAATTTTCATTCTCTAAAGCATCTTTCACTGTCTTAGGCTCAAACTCACATAGTAAACATGTATGATATTTCAACTTACTTCTTTTCATAACTCCAGATTCCTTATCTCTAATGATTTGTTCAGGCTTGTGATGTCTTCTTACATACTGTGCCAATGTAGGTTCAGATTTCCTTTCTCGTTGGTCTTGATCTTCAAGTTCATCTTGCAAATTCTTTGTCTCTTCTTTTGATTGCTCGGGAAAATCCTCCTAATGCTCAAAAATATCTTTTTGTGGCTCGATAGGATCATGCAGTTCCTTGACATCTGGTTTAGGTACATTACTAGCCTCTCCTTCTTCCATATATACAAAAGATCTATAATCTTTAGGCTCTTTCTTGCACTCAACTTCATTATTTTATGCATATTCATCAACTCTAACATTTGCACTTTCCATAATTTTGTTAGTGTTAGAATTCAAACACTTGTAAGCCTTTCTCTTAGTGGAATATCCTAGGAATATGCCTTCATCACTTTTAGCATCAAGTTTTCCATTCCTATTGTCTTTCAATATATAACATTTACTCCCAAAGACTTTAAAATATTTCACATTAGGTGCATATCCATACCATAACTCAAAAGGTGTAGCATTTGTACCTTTCTTGATTTGTACTAGGTTCAAGGTATAAACACATGTACTTAAAACTTCTCTCCAGTAATTTTGTGCAACATTCTTCTTAATCATCAGTGTTCTAGCACAATCCATAATTGATCTATTTCTTCTTTCTGTTATACCATTCTGTGGAGGTGTCATAGTTGTAGACATATGTCTCTTTATTCCTCTATCATTTCAAAATAGATTGAATTCATTTGATATAAAGTCTCCTTCTCTATTAGATCTCAAACATTTAAAGCTTTTACCTGTTTCTTTTTCAACTTTTTCCAAATACCACTTAAACAACTAAAATGTATCAGATTTATCTTTTAAAAACATTAAAGTCATCATTCTAGAATAGTCATCAACAAATAGAGTGAAATAATTCTCACCACAATAACTTTGTATACCCATAGGTCCACAAAGGTCACTATGAACCAATTCCAAAATATTGTTAGAAGACTATGTCTTGCTCTTAAAACTAGACTTCATCATTTTTCCCAATTGACACTTTTTACACATCACATTATCAGGTTTCTTCAATCTTGAAAAACCTCTAACTTTCTTTTAACTTATTGATATTTACAAAATTATCAAAGTTCACATGACACAACCTCTTATGCCATAACCATACATCATCAAATTGTGCAAACAAACATGTTTCTTCAGATAGGTTTAGATAGAACAAATTATCTCTTGTTTGTTCTCCACTTCCAATTAGTTCACCAGTGGCATCAAATATTTTAGCCTTTCTGTGATGAAATTCAACTCAATAACCAGTATTGTTTAGTTGTGCCACACTCAGAAAATTATAGTTAAGACCTTCAACCAAATAAGCATTATCACATATGATCTTATTAGTCAATCTTAATAATCCTTTTCCTTTCACAAGACATTGTGCATCATTACCAAATTTAACACTTCTACCTTTGTAATGATTTAGGGTCTCAAACTTACTTTTATCACCAGTCATGTGATGTGAACAACCACTATCAATAATCCATTTATCACCTTTACTCACATATGAAGTAAGTGTAGTTTTCTCATCTTCATCGGAATCATCTTTCATAGCAACATAAACAACTTCTATATCACATTCATCAGATTCACTAGTTTCAATCTCAGTTTCCTCTTCAATAATATAGCAAGATTTCTTACCTTTGTCTTTGTAGTCTATGTACCTTATGTGATCTCTATCATTTCTCTTGTCTTTGTACTTATTTTCCCTTATTTCATCTTTGTCAGTCTTGTTAGGGCATCTTGTTGTAATATGGCCAACTTTGTTACATGAAAAATAGATAATAGGAAGTTTACCTTTGTATTTCCCTTTTCCTCTTTGTAGCCTTCCAGCCATAAGTACCTCAAGATCATCTAGATCTTCATCAGAAGTGTCACTATTACTGTCACTATTTACACATCTTTCTTTTCCCTTGTTAGGCTTATGAAGAACCATTTGAGACTTTAATAAAGATTCAATGTTGTGAATAGTGAAATTATCATAGTTAGACCGCTCAAAAGTAGTAAGCTTGCCAATAAGACTTTCCAAAGTTAGGACATTACCAGGGTTACATCTTGATTCTTGTATTGTACAAACTCTAATGGCATAGATAGGAAGAAAAGATCTCAATACTTTACTAATAACAGTTTCATCATCAATGTTTCCATTAGCTCCTCTAATATCATTTACTACCTCCTTAATTCTACCGCAATACTGAGCAATATTTTTACCTTCTTGTATTTTCATTTCATTAAAATTACCTCTCAAGCTTTCAAATTTGGCTCTTAGTACATTTATGTCTCCCCCATAGATAGGTGCTAGAGTGTCCCACATTTTCTATGCATTAGTACAATCCTTGATATCTTCAAATTTAGGATAGCTTAGGGAAGATGCAATTTCCAACATTGCCTAATTGTGTTCTTATTTTTCTTTCATCTCCTCGGCAATGAAAGGTCCTGCAGGTGTTACATAGGCATTTTTCACATAGTATTTCGTTGAATCACCAATACCAGCTAGATGCAATTTCATCAAACTCTTCCATGAAGGGAAGTTCTCCTTGTTCAACTTTGATACCTCCTTTTTTGTACATCTTGATCATTAGCTTCAAGTAACTTAAAAAAATTTCTCTACAAGCACCAACAACTCTGATACCAATTGTTAGAATGGTTTTAGAATAACTGAGAGGGGGGGTGAATTAGTTATCCTCAAGTCCAAATGTACCAATTCAAATTTCTAGCTTTTCAACAAACTTGAATCTAATCAGTTTTCAACTCGGTCTCTATAGCATATATCAATAACATAAAACTTGCAATCCACTATCCAAAAGTAACTAACTTGTAGAATATAAACCTTTCAACAACATTCACATCAAATAACATTAACACAAGTATAACACCAGGATTTATAGTGGAAACCCAATTTGGGAAAAACCACTTGTAACATGCTACTGATTTTCACTCTTTTGAAGTGAGCTCTGTGAGAAGCCAACCGGTTAAAGGTTTACAATACACACTATTAGGCGTGACCTGATTAAAGGATTTAAACACCCTGTTAAGAGTGGCTTGGTTAGAGGGCTTAAGAACATTCCATCAAAATGTCACCTTGATTAAAGGGTTTATACCATGACTGTTAGGTCAACCTTCATTAAAGGATTTATATAGATACAATGGTTAGAAAGTAACAGTAGGTTCTTATCTGAAAATATACAACTCACTTTGCAAATACATATCCACTTCACACATATGCTAATTTACTGACTGACCTTCATTTCTATGTCCATCTCTGATCTGCTCAAAATTCTCTTCAAGCAATCACCACAATCTGTTAAGCTCTTCACCTTCAGCCTTCTTCTTAGATTCGTTAGTCAATAACATCAACCTCTTCAACATATACTGTAACCTCACAATTAGGTCATCCTTATACCTCCTTGATCAGGTAGATTAATCATTTTCCACTTAATCTCTTTCGTAGATCTTAGGTTTAGGTCAGATTCATCGAATCCTTCCATCATTTTGTTCTCCTTCTTTTCCTTCTAGATACATCTCCAAACTTCTCTTTGAATCCATAAGAATATGATTTACCATGCATTAAATACTCCATACTATTCATTAATAATTTCAACACATTTTACATATCCCAAGATTTAAACTATGTCGGTTGGGATTCTCAATTCTTTCTCAAAATGTAAATTATTGACACTTGGTCAATATTGTGTTCATCTCCTCGGTCATTACTGGATATCTCATTCATTGCTAAAACTTTCCTTCTCAAAAAACACTGTCCTTTCTTGGTAATTATCTATCACTCGACAATTACTAATGTTCGGTCGACATTAGATTTGCTCGGCATATATTGGCTCTTGGTTGACACTAACATCACTTGACTTAAACTACAATTCTTCACTTTTTCTCAGTTAAGCCTACGTTTCTAGTATTTCTTCTTCACCTAGTGTTAAAGATAAACAACACATTACCTTGCCAATGTGCCAACTAATCAAGTACCCATTGAAGTATTACATAACTCAACTTTTCCTTAGGTCCTCTTGTTATCCCCTCTTTTCAAATCCTCTTCTTCAATCAAAAGATATGGTACTCTCTTAGATAGCAACTGTCTTACCAGTTAAGGTTTGACATCAATGACAATATAACAAATGTTTCAATTGTAGTTTCCAACATTGTCATCATGATCATCCAACTCATCATAGCTAATCATTAAATATCATTCCGATCATTGTATTTAATATCTATTCCTCACTTAGTAGATAAATCTGAATTTTGGTTAACTTCACTTGGTGCCTTGAGTTCCTTTGCCTTTACCGAGTGACTTTTCTTGCTTGATAGCCAACATAGATTTGCTTACTAACTTGACACATCTTCATTACCATACTTTACTGACTTAACATAATCATATGTTATGTAGAAAATAATTATATCAACATAATCTTAATGTTGTTCGATCTGTATTAGTTTCCCAATTAAGTTCTTCAACTTCACAACATCTCATTTCTTCTTCTCCTTAACTCATTCAACTTATATCACATACCAAATGATATGGTAACATAATATAAACCAGAAATCAATTAAAAGACAATAACCGATCTAACATTTCTACTATCTTATATTCCACTAATCTTGGTCAGTCTTCATCATCATCACCATTAGTTATAGTACTAGATATTGCAAATGTGAACCAGATGATGAGGAAGACATTCAGGGAATACAATTATAGAATCAGAGTCATAGTCACAATGGTTTGGTAGATCAAGATGAATAAGTTGCAAATGAGGAATAATTTGAGACACAAGAGTTAGCTACACATGAAAATCCAAAGACTTCAAGGTATGTAACGTTAAGTGATTATGTAAATTAGATCATTGGTGATAGGAATCAAGGTGTTCAAACTAGAGTAAGGCTTGCTATAAAAAGAGATGATATTTGTTTAATTTCTAAGATTTAACCTAAGGATATTGATGAAGCATGAAAAGATGAAAGCTAGGTTAAAGCTATGGAATAAGAGTTGGAACAAATTGAAAAGAACAAAACAACGATCTTAGTTACCATACCCAAGGATAAGAATGTGATTAAAACTAAATGGATATTTAGAAACAAATAGAATGAAGATGGTGAAGTGGTATGGATAAAGAAAATGTTGAAGGATGTTAGAGTAAAAAAGTATATATCTATCAAGTATCATTTCTTGAGAGATAAGGTTGGTGAAAAGGAAGTCAGATTGGAATATGTCTACTAAAAAGCAAATTGTAGATATATTCATGAAGACCTTTCTAAAGGATAGTTTTAAGTATCCTTGAGGTAAGATTGAGGTGATTTCCCCTCCTAATCAAAGCTAGAGATGCATTTATTTGCATCATTCTAGTGTTCTTATAGAGATTATCATTAATCTAGATTGATGTTTTCGTTTCTTCTACTCAAGGGGAGTAATTATTCTTGTGATAAATGCTATTCAATTTTTTGGAGAGATATTCAATTGTTTTTGTCTTCTATGACTTAGGGAATATATGTGCCTTTTTCATTGATGTCAAAGGGGGAGAGATAGCCATGTGAAAAATTAGTATGAGACTAAGGGTGAGATTTTTTTTCAGGTGGAGAAGGTTTGTTAGAGAGACTTTGAAAGATGATATTATGGATATTCTTGGTATTATTATTGATATGGTTTATTTGTGCATTGATTTAGTTTTTTACATCACATGTTTCTATCAATTCCAAAAGATGAGATAGTTGTGAGATTGTTGGATTATCATGCATATACATGTTGGCATTGATGTCAACATATTTCTTTATTTCTATCAGTGTTCTTGATATGTTTAGTGAGAAGGTTGGTTCGATATGAATACAATATTGAATATCGGATGTTGTGAACATAAAAATGGTTTCATGGGTGTTTGTACTTGACTTCTATCAATTTATAGATGTTCACATGATGATTTGAGTGAGTTATGGATGTTTTATCAGAGACGGGTATTTTGGTTATTCAAAAAGTAATAGTGTTTTAGTTTTTGGATTGGTTATGCAATATTTTTGGTTGTATGATATAGAAAATGGTGATCAATGGTAGACCCAAAATTTATATATGCATTAGAATACTAAACCAACCCTTAAACCAAATCTAATTTGTACAACCCAAAATGATAAAGAGGCGCAAATGCAAAATCTAGATTAAGGGGGATTTGGATATTCCCTATACGAATAGAAAGTCTAATTAAATGCAAGAAAGATCATATTCCATGACTAAGGAAATGATTACTAATAATGTATGATATCAAATCTAATGTAGAAAAGTAAGTATAAGATGAAAAGAGGAATAATTAACTCACCTTGGAAGATAGAAGTGGACAAGTGAACTTAAGATATGGATTTGACTATCAAAAGCTTATCAGAATCAGGAACCCTTCTGGATCTAGAACTCTAGGATCTACAAATCCTGACTATAAAATTTGTAGATCCAAAGGAACATGACACAAAATTTGGCCTAGTCCCAAAAATTTAGCCTAGTCCTAGAAGAATAAAAATTAATGAGTTCTGTAGAGGATCAATCCTTGGTTGTGAAACCCTAAAAATTTAGATTTGCAACTATGCCACCTACTCTTGCACACAAGAAAAAATGGAGAAATTTTCATGGGAAGGATCTTTCCTTGGTTGATCCCCTTTATAGGAATTAACCTAGAAATTTAATTGAAATTGCATGAGGAAATGTAATCTAGATTTGAAACATAAATTACCTTATACCTCAATAATGCAATGTTGATTTGGAGATGATCACAAGTGTTGATGTAATAGCTTGGAATCCATAAAAACTCAATAAGAAATCATGAAACAAAAAACTTTAATGTTGAATGTTTTATATTACCACAATGTTGGATTGAAGAAGAAAGAGAATATGAAGAACACTTGAAATGCTTGAATAGCTTCCTTGCACTTGAATGCTTGATGGGCTTGAATGCTTGCTTGAACTCCTTGAATGTGTAATAGCTTTCTTGATAAATATTGCATGAATATGAGATGTAGGTATGTAATAGAAGTCAAAATTAGAGGAATAGGTCTCCTTTTATACACATTTTTGGACCTAGATTTTGCAAGGCCAACCTAGGAAAATAATTAGGAGAAACCACGTTCGCATCAGGGTGAGAGCCCACTTAAAACAAATCCCTAAGAAATGTCAACCTAGGTCAGCCTAGTCTAGGACTAGGTTAACCTATGTCAACCTAGGCCCCATATGGTTAATTTTGGAGTTATTTTGGGGCTAGGAAAGTGGGAAACATTCCGGGGAAAGAGCATGAGAGGTGTGGAAAATAAAGCCTAAACACCTTCAAATCTAGGAACCATTAAGATGGGATCTAATAGGTCCTAGATAGGAGATTAATTATGTGGTTTTATTAATAAATTGGGAATCATGAATAGAAATTAGATCCATTCTCAAGTTTTAAACAAACAATGTTGATTTGAAGGATGTAAAAGGACTAGAAATAGATGAAATCAATGTGGGAACCCATGCATGCTAAAATGGGGCTAAAAATGAGCACCTAACAAGGGTGCTAAATTTTGAGGATGGTACATTTAACCCCCACTTTAGTGGGAGTATTATTCCACCTCATGCCCATAGTAAAGTAGAAGAAAGAGAGTGAAAGATGAAGATCATGAGAAAACTACAAGGAGATAATACATTGCTAAGTTTAAGGTCATAAGCCCCCAAACCAAGGATCTTAACTCGTACATCCATATGAAAGGATACAAAAAGTAACAACAAATTCCTAGAGCTTAATAAGATTCAAAGCATGTTATTTTATGGAACCATGGAGGAGAGATCAAGACAACCATGGATGACACGGCTAGGTAATTATGTTGCACTAGGAAATCCATGATAGAGAGAAGAGAGAGAAAGGATAATTGATGGTATAGAAAGTTGTGTTGTGCTAGCCAACTCTACCTTGAGAAGTTTACTCCAACTTATGGCTTTGTGTGTATGTGTTGTTGAACCTTCATGAATGGATGTTAATATCCATTGTATTCATGAAGATTATTTGCATGTGCGCCCCATGGATGGATGTTAGTATCCACCATATCCATGAATATTGTTTGTATGTGTACCCCATGGATGGATGTTAGTATCCTTCATATCCATGAAAATTATTTGTATGTGCACCCCATATATGGATGTTAGTATCTATCATATCCATTATGATTGGTTGTATATGTGTACCTCATGGAGGGATATTAGTATCTTCCATATCCATTATAATGGGTTATATACTTTGTAATAATGTGCAAGGGAGGCCATATGTATTCCCCTCTCTTAAGATGGAAAAATAAGTATTGTTTTGTCATATTAAGGAAATTATGGACAAGGATATAGAGATTTCAACACCAAGATAATTTCCACAAGAAATACTCAGTCCAAACCAAAGAGGTCACATCTCCTGTGAGGTCATGGAAGGCATGAATGCAAAGAGATACTATGCAACTAATCTAAAACAGATCCTTGTGAAGGATGACCCACTCTCTCATCTCAAAGGTAAGGGATTTATCTACCATGGAAACCCAATAGAAAATATTGAAAAAAGTTATGATCAAGGATGCATATCCTTAATGTAAACCAACATTTCTATGTATGATTGGATATCACATAGTAGGCAAATAGAACTTAACCAAGGGAAAAGTAGATCCTTGAAAAATAATTAGAGAGATTGATATAATACCCTTTCCCCCCAAGTGTGGAGACAAGGATAAGATGAAAGATGACCTATTATTATACTCACAAAGTATGTTGCACCATGCATGACAATGAGACCCCAAGGAATAGGCTAACAATGTTGCATAGTGTGTAGCAACATAATAGGGACTTATATGCTATTTAGAGGAATTAGTATTGCAAAATAACTGATTGCAACATGATATGTGAATAATAAAATTATCAATGATTTGTTAAATTTTTTAATGTAAAACTTGATATTCATTAGTAGAGTGATCATGATATCAATGGTACATGAAGAAAGGAAGAGTCATAAGATGTTGACTACATTTGTTTTTACATTTAGGCCTAGTAATCACCTTAGCTCAAAAATTTTTATGCAAATAATTTCTTGATTAAAGGTAAATGTAGAATAAATGTTAGATGATGAAGGTGAGGATGTGGACAAATAAAAATAATCAAAACCAAATGCTTCAATAGATTTCTCACTATTCTTAAATCTTTGTTGTGTACATCCAGAACAATGGTCGGAATTAGGATTCACAATGGTGTTATTAGTAACTACTTATTGATGCTTGTAAGGATTAAATCCTAATCCATAAGAATGTTCATGCCTCTCATTTCCTAAGGTAACTTTAATTCCTTGTTCTTGTTTTCCACATCCATTCCCACTGAATCTATATTTTTCTAATAAATGATAACTAGAGCCATGATGAGAAGCCATATTAGAAAGAGTTAATGGAGCTTCATTAATCACTATGTCATCACAATCAGATTTGATAGATTCTAAATATTCTTTAGGAGTAGAAGCAACAAAAAAATTGTTACTAATCTCATCAAAAATAGGAGGTGTGTTGGATTCTTTATCAAGTTTAAATTGATCAAGGTTCAATGTTGAGACTTTGTATTCTCTAATATAAGTTGGGTTGAAATCTAAGGGTCTCCAATCATCATTTAAAAGGACACTAGTGGAAGGAGGATCATCCTTAGGTTATTGATCTCGTTCTTCTTTAATAGAGACATGTTTAGTGCTTGATTCAATATGCAAACAACTGTTTAGTCTATCATCTATCATGATTGTGTACATATACTTATTGTAGATAAACTTGACTTTTTGATGAAGAGTAGAAGGAACAACATGCATATCATGTAACCAAGGTCTACCCAAAAGAAGGTTGTAATTAAGATGTCTAGACATCACATGAATGGGAGTGTCTAGAATAACTGGACCTACTTTAATAGGTAATGTGATAATGTATAATGTTTTCTTAGCAATATTATCAAAGATACATATAGGAACATAACCAAGTTTAATAGTTGAAATACCAGCTTTGATCTCTTTCAACATGTCCATACTATAAAAATTTAGTCCAGAACCATTATCAACTAAGGTTCGACAAATGAGATTACCATTGATAAGGACAACTACCATAAGGGAATCATATCAATCTTGGACTTCTTTAGAAGGTGAATCATCTTGAGTAAACACAATTTAAGGTGGGACAAGAGTATCATGCATGAATTGCAAAAAGGAATTGATGTTGTCTTGATTGGGTGGTGGAGTAGAAAGAGTAGTTAAATATTTTTTCAAGGCTTCATGATATGTAGGAGAAGTTTGAAGAAGTTCCCAAAGATATATCTTGGAAGGGGTATTATAGAGTTGTATGATAAAGTCATACTCCTTTCCAAGATTTTGAGGAAGACAAGGTGGTGGAGGAAGCACATGTTGAGAAGGTGGGAGAGAATATAGAATAACCAAATTAGTACATTGAGGATTTTTCCTTGTGAAATAGGTGTGATCCACCATATGATAATCTTGAGTAAACTCCAAATGAATTTTTGGTTTTCCTTTCATGGTTATAACAGGCTTATTTGGAGTTTGAAAAGAATGTTTTTGAGTATATCCTTTAACCATAATCACAAATGTAGTAAAAGTGTGAGAAGAATTTTGAGGATAACCCTAGACAATAATCATAGGTTTGTTAGGTGTTTGAGGTATTTGAGTGTATCCTTTGGCGATTATTATAGGCTTGTTGACTACCATAGAGTGAGCATGAATATTGACTGATATTAACTTGATTAAGCTCTTAATTTGTCATGGGCTCATCACTATAACAAAGAGAATTAAGGAAATTGGTAATGATGGGATCCTCTTCTTCAAAGATGTCCTTAGAATAGGGATTAGGGAATTCCTTTAAGGCTTCATATCTAGTAGGAGTGTTAAACGAAAGCAAAGTGATATTAAAGAAACTATTTATTATGTCTCCATCTTGCTCTAAAATATCTTGGTAAAGGGGGCATGTCTTAGGAGAAGGAGAAAAATCAAGAATGAATGTGTAATTAGTAGAAATTTAAACCATTATATCATCTTCTTTTATTAATGTTGTTTCGCGAGGTAGAGAATAGTCAACATTATCATCTAATGGTTCATCACAAATAGGGAGATATTTGTAAACTTTAGGAGAAGTGGAATACTGATTCACTAAAGCCTCATTCCTAAAGGGGAAATCAAGCAAGGTATGGGAATGGGAGAATAACATATCAAGAGAATAGTTAACATCAATCTTCAACATTTCTCTCAAAAGAGTGAGATTATTGAAAGAAGGGTTATAAACATCTTATTGCACTGATATGGCCTCATGGAAAGAGGGATCTTTAGGAGAGGATAAAGTGACAAGATCTTATATCAAATATGATCTATCAAATTAAGTACAAGATGAGAAGAGGAAAAATGAACTCACCTTGAAAGATACAAGAGGACAAGTTAACTTAAGATCTAGATTGGACTATAAAAACCTATCAAAATCAGGAATCATTCTAGATCTGGAACTCTGGGACCTGCAACTTTGGATTGTAATTTTTTTAGATCCAAAGGATCATGTCACAAAATAATTCCTAGTCCCAAAATATTGTCCTAGTCTTGGAAGCATAAAAATTGATGAATTATGTATAGGATTAATCCCTTGTTTTGAAACCCTGAAAATCTAGATTTGCAACTACGCCACCTATTTCTAAACACAAGAAAAAATAGGGAAATTTTTGTGGGAAGGGGCTTGCCTTGGTCAATCCCATGTATATTAATTAACCTTGAAATGTAATTGAAATTGTATGAGGAAATGTAATCTAGATCTGAAACATAAATTACCTTATACCTCAATAATGCAATGTTGCTTAGGAGATGATCACAAGTGTTGATGCAATAGCTTGGACTCTGCAAAAAACCAATAGGAAATCATGAAACCAAACCCTTGAATGATGAATTTTGTATTTTTCCACAATGTTGTATTGAAGAAGAAAGAGAAGAAGAGGAATTGAAATGCTTGAATGGCTTCCTTGCACTTGAAATCTTGATGGGCTCAAATGCTTTCTTAAACTCCTTGAATGCATAATATATTGCTTGATAATTATTGAATGAAGATGAGATGTAGGTATGTAATGGATGTCAAAATGAGAGGAATAGGTCTCCTTTTATATACATTTTGGGACCCAAATTTTGTAAGGCCAACCAAGGAAAATAATTAGGAAAAAACACCTTTTCATCAGGCCCAGGGCCCACTTAAAACCAATCCCCAAGGAAAAGGAAGACCTAGGTCAGCCTATTCTAGGACTAGGTCAACCTGTTCCCCATAGGGTTGATTCAGGAGTAATTTTGAGCCTAGAAAAGTGGGAAAAGTTTCAGGGAAAGCGCATAAAAGGTGCAGAAAATAAAGCTCAAATACCTTTAAATATAGGAACCATTAAGATGATATCTAATAGGTACTATATGGGAGATGAATTATGTAATTCAATGGATAATTAGGGAATCATACATAGAAATTAGAGGTATTCTTGATTTTTGACTAAATAATATTGATTTGAAGGATGCAAAAGGGCTAGAAAGATGTGAAATCAATGTGGAAACCCATAGATGCTAAAATGAGGCTAAAAATGAGAACCTAACAAGGGTGATTTATTTTTAGGATGCTATAGTTTTCTAACCTGGTGGCATGTTTAGGACATGTATGTGTTTCCTTAGCTTAAGTGGTTCATGATTTGGATGTTGGCAAGTTATTTTTCTTGAGTGAGAGAGGTTACTGATTAGTGTTCTTGATGAAAAATACAAAAATATTGGTGAATTTTGAGAAAAAGTTATTTTGGTCATTATTGAGGCATTTCATTTTGTTTGTTAATTTTTCTAGATCGTGTCATATTCATGTTGTTGGGTCACATTGGGTTATATGATTGAACTTGGTGATTTTCATGTGGCATGTTGGTATTCTTATTTTTATTGGCTAACATGATGGTGTATCATGTTTTGATGGATCAAGGCATTATTTATGGATCTAGAGTATGTTCGATGATGACATTTTAGATCCTTTCTATTTCTTTTATGACATGTTTTAGGTCACATTGATGATTGTATTGTATTTGAATAATTATTTTTTGTTAGAGTAAAGTATTCATTATGATAATTAATCTTTAATCCCTTCTTAAGATGTCAACTTCCTTTTTCTTTAGTTAAAAAGCACATGCACTACTTGTTCTAAACTCATGCATTAGTCATGTAATAGTTAAACTGATTATTACATGCACTAGACTTTGACTTTCAAGGATTTCGATCTCCTTTATAAGGATGATCCATTGTACATTCTATTCATTCATTATTTGAGGATATTTTCTTCTTCATATTCTAAGTCAAACCCTTGCCCTCTTCTTGTCTCTACTTCCTTGTAACAGGTTTTTGTATGTAGGTGATCTTCGGGTTTTGTGGATTTGTATTGCTCAAATCCTACATGGTATCAGAGCTCTTTCTAAGATTTTATCAAATCTGATGGTTTCATGTGGTTTTTTGTCCTTTTGTTGATGTCACCCATCCTCAAATCCTTGTAGACACCTTCTTTGGGCCCTCCAGCACAGCTGTTGATTTTTTGCTCATATCTTGAGCATACGGTGTCAAAATTTGGCAAATGAGATATCGTCGGAAAGCTGATTCCAAGATCTTTCTAGATCTAGAGGTTATATTTTCTAGTTTTATTTTTTTGATGGTGTTTTTCTCTATCAAATCCAGATCTTTAGTTTTGCACTCTAGGAGCTCTATCTTGCACATCCGGTCTCTGTTTTTGAAAAATGATATATCATTGGAAAGCTTGTTCAAAGAGATTTTCGGTGCTATGAGTCATTTTTCCAGATTTTGCTCTAGGGTCATTTTATTCAAATTCTTGCTTTTTTGTAGTCTGGTGGATATCTTGGTTGTTTCAGGTCCTAGGATCTCTTCCCTTTGAGGCATGGCTCGTCTTAGGTTGTTCTTTTGGTTCAATAGCTTTTGATCTTCTTTGAGCAGTGCATATTCATTTTTTTAGCATTCTTTTATGCACGCACACTGAGATAAAGTGCCATTCTATTGCTTTGATGGGATCTTGCACATGTTTGTGCTATTTGTACTCGCACTCCATTATAAAGTGCTGGGGGGGTTTGATGTTTTCCTTTGTTTGCCATATTCTTTTGTCACGTGAGCATTCCTCCAACAACATTAGCCTCAGGTATCTCTATATGTGTTTGTACTCTCTCTACACATTTGATGTTTCAGATTCATCTTCATCATGCAGTTCATATTTGATGATCTTTTCAGTGTACCTGTCATTACTCCCTTGTCAGTAGTATGGGGAGTTGCTACTATTGGTTCTACTGCTTCCTTGGTTCGATAGTGTGAGCTATGTATTTAGTATTTGATCCTATGTACTAGGTGGTTGTAGTGGCTGGGTACCTATGCATTTCGATGAGATGGATCATTTACCATATAGACACTCTTTTCTTTCCTATTTTGGATGCAATCTTCCAACTTTGATTGATCAACTCTTTAGGCTTTTGGTGTTTATGCCATCTGTATCTTCGAGTTCAGGTGTTTTTCCTTTGTTTGCCTCCTAATTTGAGTAGTGTTATTTGAGGGCACTCATACAGATTACAATCTTCTCTACCTGGTCATATTTCTGTGGAGGATCTTCAGTTTCTCCTTGACAAAGTTTGTAGTTTCATGCTTCAAGTGATGTTGTACATGTTCATCTTTGTTCCTATTTTCTAGAACATTCCTAGTTTTGGAGGCTTCTTTAGTCCTTCAAAATAGTCTATGTCTCTTTCTGGAGTAGATTTTTTCCCACGTGGTTTTCTCTATTTCTCTTCTTTTCAGAGACTCTCTTTTGTACTTGGGTACCTGATCATGCCTTTGTTGTCGGGACTCATTTTCTTTCTTCTTGCATTGTTTGTAGATGCATCATTGCTCATCTTAAGGGGGGGGTGTTAGAGTAAAGTATTAATTATGTTAATTAATCTTTACTCCCTTCTTAAGATGTCAACTTCCTTTTTCTTTAGTTAAAAAGCACGTGCACTAGTTGTTCTAAACTCATACATTAGTCATGTAATAGTTAAACTGATTATTACATGCGCTAGACTTTTCCTTTCAAGGCTTTCGATCTCCTTTATAAGGATGATCCATTGTACATTCTATTCATTCATTATTTGAGGATATTTTCTTCTTCATATTCTAAGTCAAACCCTTGCCCTCTTCTTGTCTCTACTTCCTTGTAACAGGTTTTTGTATGCAGGTGATCTTCAGGTTTTGTGGATTTGTATTGCTCAAATCCTACATTTTTTAATTGAGATGTTAAGGTTGATGTCGACCTTGTTTATCTTCTCAAGGTTGATGAATTCTCTAAATGTAATGATGTAATATCCATTTATTTAAGAGATTGAAGGATTGGGTGTGTGTATGTTAGATTGTATGAAGACGTATGAGTGGAATCTGCAATTGAGGCAAATATATAATGCATTATGTACTTCATTGGAATTATATTGGCATAACAAAGATGTTTTTAATCATTTCATAATTTTTAGATTGTAGTCCAACATGAATTGATGTCCATCTAATTGTTATAAGGTAATGTGTTGGTTTCTCTAGCTGATTTTTAAGGTTCACCTAAAGATTTATCCTTCTCATATGAGCAGGGATCTGAGACCACTAGAAAATCACTCAAGAATTACTTATAAATATGGAATATCTTCTTCACTTTAGGCTCTACAAAACTGAGGTAGGTAAACCTTCAATGTAAAGAAATATTTAAGAAATACATGGACATTTGTTGTCACATACTCAACACATTTCTTCCAAACCCACAAACCAGAGCTTACTTTAGGTATTCTCAGAGATGGCTCAACTTGACATTTATGAGGTTTACAATGTGATAGAAGTTGCAATTTCAATCCTCATAATCATAAAATAGAAAGTAAAATAAATTTGGGTATCTTGAGTATGCCTTGAAAATAGGAAAGGGGATTCATAGATTAGTGCCTAATCTTGGTAATAGAGTCAAAACACCAAACTATAATGAAATTTTAAAAACATTCAAAGTAAGTTTTCATTGGTCCCTTAAAGTGTTAACTCCTAAAATCAACACAACCCATCAATGTTTTCCATGATATTTTCCTTAGGATATCCATTATCATACACTAAAATTATTATTGTTTGTGCAAGGCAATATTTAACTCTATTATGAAAAGAGAGCCATGGACAAACAACACAAATTACAATAGAAATTAGCAAATAAACTGAATGAAATAAACCCTTGATCTATTTGTTAAAATGACTCCAAGTACATTAATGGAGAGAATATCATGACATTTTTATTACTATAAAAATGAAAACCTTTCCTTGTAAATAATTTACATATGCATATATCCCTTGTCCCAGAACCTAGGATTTTCTATTTTTCCCTCTTTTCCAAATATTTTGTCCCCTTGATTTAGCCAAAAAATCCATTTCATAACTCAAGGGATGCAACCAACTACTATCTGATAGTGTGTCCCCAAAGTATCTTTAGCTCCCGATGGTTATTTTGCAGAGGAGTGCGTTTTCCTCAAATGATTGTCCACTCCCTTTTGTCTTCTAGAATGGTTGTTGTATTGGCTTATTGTTGGCTAGAAATAAAAAGTATCATAGTGTCCTTGGGAGATTATGATCCCTTCCACTATCGCACCTAGTGGGTCATCATTACAATTGAGTAACAAATGTAATATTTTCATTCTCATGTGACCAAAAGAAGGCCCCTGGTAGATAATATTCATGTTCTGCATTTTGAAAGGGGAAGGATTTTTATGAGTCTCCAAGGGTGATGAATATCTGTGAGTCCTCATTTCTTCACCATTTAGCCATGTCCTCATAATTAACCTTGCCTTCTTATCAAATTACGGGGAAGCGAAGAGAAATAGTTTGCTTCAACAAGAAACTAGGAGAACCAATTCTTGAACCTAGGTGTTTGGACACCTCTATAGCCATCACATATCCTTTGGAAAACTCTATAGAAATAAGATAATGTATCTTTGTGGCTAAAATCCTTTCAAACTTCCTACAAAACTATCAATACTAATCACATTACTACTTGGGTGGAACACTTCATTCTAGCAATTCACATGGTGAATTACAAGTTTCATAAATTTACTTTGGAGCACAAGTGTATAACCCAAAGGGGAATTTATCCATCCCTTCTTGAATCCTTGTCCTCTGGTTTCTATAATTAAACTTCATAGCAATGAATTTATATTACTTCCCAATGTAAAATTGCTTGAGAATATCCTTCAACAAAAATCATGATTGTTATCAGAAACTTGGTCATAACTCAGCTAAAATTTGAGATCCAAATTCCTTTAATGGAAAAATGTATTGATCACTCTTCTACCTGAATGGAAAATCATAGTAATTTAGCTTGAAAATGTCATCTCATTCCTTGGGATCCTTAGCTGTTAGATCTTCTTCATGAATGCTCCGCCAAAAGTATTTGACCCTATCTACTTGGCACCATTCTTTCTTATGTGGCACCATGTGTCATCTCTGGATAAGATTGACCATGCATTGATCATGTTGGATTTCCAACTTGTATACCCTTCCAATCCTCTAGGATGCCCAATGGTTCTTCTCCTTACTTGCAAGAACGTAGGGTCTTGTATATTCCTCTAAAAAACATATTTCACACACACAAGCATGTGTTCTCATGCTACACGCTCACACGCATGACCCCACAATGATTGGGGATCATTGCTAATAGGGTTACATTATCCCATCATGAAACCACAAGGTGAGAAGACCTCTTCGGTTTCAATAAGCATGGGATAAGAACCCCATTCCTCTGTTGCATCACCCCAGGTAATTGAAAATTTCCCATGGAATAAAGGGGCTTAACTTTCCTTAGATTACAAAAAAACCAGCCCACACCTCTACTAAACTTGAACTCATATCATTCTAACCTCCACAAAATCCTAGAGTCCACTTATTTGCATTATCAATTTCATGTCATTTGTTACCCCTACAATCCATTGGCACCTTCGAGTGTTTTCCATAACCATAGTGGAAGGCCAGAGTGAGCGCCTTTCTCCATACCCCATGCTTCCACATCTTCCATTGACTATTCAACATTGGTTATATAGAAACCTAGGGACACACAATATCCTATGTAACTCTACTACCTTTCCCTTTCAATGCATCCTTTAACTATTTCTTGATGGCCATACGAAATCATGAGGTATATATTTCTAGCTAAAATAAATGCACCATTTGCAAACATGGGAAGAAAATTTGAATAAGGTAGGATGGTATAAAGATAATCTTGACATAAAAATCACAAATAATTCCTACCCTACACATCCTAAATGAAATTGTGTCATCTAGTATCACATGCTTTTGCATTTTCATTAGAAATGCATGGCTGAAATATTAGTCCTAATAGTGGCTCTAGTTGGGGATGGGTAAATCTCAAGTTAGCATAAGAATCCTGAAGACTCTAAGGAGAAGACCACACAAAAGAAAACACACACCAGATCTACATATTGTACATATTAAAAATAAAGTGACTAGCTTATACAAAGGTGGTCCTAGGAAACCAACAAGTAAAACCAATATTTTCGTCTGTCATACATTCAATTTTTATCACATGTCAAAATAATCATTTAAAAATATTCACTGAAAAGTATTTGACCATGCATAAAATAATTTACATCATTCATCATTTTGCTATACTTATTACTACTGGTGCACTTAGTAGCCATTGGAATAACAAACTCATGCATATATTGAAAATCATAATCTACAACACACTTTTCATATTGACAACATGGTGAATGTTCATGTGCAATATGGCACTCTTGATTTTCAGTCCCACTATTAGGCTCAACAAAATTTTCAACCAATTGCATTAGCAAATGAAAGCATTCAAATTCAACCATGTGACTAGGATCATTTTCTCTTATCTCAAAACTTGTTTGTGAATCAAAGAATAATTTGTCATACTCAAGCTTTTGCACATCATGAAAGTACTCTAGTAAATCATTAAACACTTCAAATTTTGATTTCATGTTTAGTTAATCATGAGAATTATTATTCATATATATTTCACAAGTTCTATGGAAGCTATGTTTGTTTTAGGCACACCCCTTTCAATAAATATATTTACAACTTCATGAACAACATTGCGGTGATCTTCATTACTATAATAATCATGCTTAATTTCACCCACATTGTGCTAGTCTATATCAAATTTATCATCACAATCATACACATAATTGTAAAAAACCAATAATTTTGATATGTCTATTTTATCAACTATTTGATCTTTCTTTAAAAATAATATAGTATTCTCATCAGTTAGAGACACCTCATCAAGTCATACAATGAGTTCACAAAATGGTAAAAACTTTATTCAACTACTCCATGGTACAAAATTATATAATTTTCTTCCATTTAATCATCATATATAGGATTTGAAAAAACCTAAAACTCACTTTTAGATTCATTGTAGTAGTCAATTAACTGATCCTCTTCCTTTTCCTTTTCATAGAGTGGATTTAGATACTCTTGAAAGAATTTTTCAACTAGACATTCATCTTGTATTTGTTGATCATAGGACTTAACTTATGTTAAGTGACATCTCCTCTTGAAATATATTCATCTCTTCCCTCTAACCATTATCATGATAATACTATAAGGTCCAAGATAATTGAGAGGGGGAGGTAGGGGGGGTGAATTAGTAATCTATCAAATCATAAAATTTTCATAATCCTTTCAAAAGTATCAACCTAATTCATTAACTTTAAATTTTATACATAAAATAAACAAAGTGACCATACAACCATCCAAACATGCAACAAAGTGACACCAATATTTTATCATGGAAACCTTGATTAAAGGTGAAAACTATAGTGGGGATTAACACCCACTAATAATCTACACTCTTTTGAAATGCACCTTGTTAAAGGTCTAACCCTATTAAGAGCTTACAATGATGCCCAGTTAGGAGCACAACTTGTTAGGAGTCACCTGATTAAGGGATTTACCTCTATCCATGTTAGGAGCTTTACCCTGTTAGGAGTAATCTTGTTAAAAGATTTCAAACCCTAGTTAAAGAGTTACCCTATTAGAGGATTTACAAATCAAACCTATTAAAGTTTACCTGGTTAATGAATTTTCTTAAAGAAACTATTAAGGCCTTAAATATCACCCTAACTCAAGCATTAGGGTACGCAAATATTTCATGCTAACATGGAAACCTTCTTGAGTTGTGGGTATACTCTGACTGAGAAGGAGTCTCTAGATTCTAGGTCGGTTCCTATTGGATTTGGAATATCACCTGAACAAAACTTTGATTGGGAAAAGGGAAGAAGGAAAAGCTTTAAAAACTAAATGAAAAGTGGTGATACACCAAAATTGAGCTCAGACTTATTTGGAATCTAACCTTGCATCCACAATGCACATACTAATGAGATTAGCACTATCATTCACTGATCAACATATAGGTTAACTTATCATCACTATTAGGGTATAAACCACAAATAGTAAAAATCTATTAACAAACATACAAATTCCACACAAGATTTGATTTTTGATCACTTAGAGGAGGAATAGGATTAATTCACTTCTCCTTGTTACAAAATAGATAAACACTTAATTTCATAATGATGAAAAGGATCGAATTCAATACTAAAAAAAAGGAGAAAATATGGGATACTTGCATTATTTTCCTCAAAATCTGAAAGTAGGTTACAAAACATAAGCCAAAGGCACAAAGGAACAAAATCATTCACTAAGTCCTCTTCCCCACAATCTTGAACCCCTAAAACTGATAAAGAAAATCAGTCGTATAGCCTCCTAAGGCCTCCAATTCAAAAATCTAGCCCCCTTATTTAGCCCTAAATCAACTCTAATTTAGCCCCCTTAAATTTTGCCAAGAAACCCTAACTACAAGCCTCTAAACCTGCCACTAAACCTGCCCCTAATGTTGGTATTCTAAAATTTATATCTTTTACAAAATACACCAACATATTACAAAAATTGAGCTTAACTCAATTCCAACCTAGCTTATACATGATCAAAACTTAGAAAACCTAAGTCTTAAAATTATTGCTAACTACATGGAGGGTCAACCTGAGCACTATGCAAACCACAAGCCATGAAATATTTGAGGTAAAAGCAAGGTGGCACTTTACATTTTTTATGCACTGGCTTTTGTATGCCTGCTGGAGTTAAGACATTTACTGCCTTTGTCATCAGACTTCAATGGTTTATCAAAATTGGATTGCACTTGGTTTTTGAGATATGCTTGCATTTTGGGGAAAATATTAGGGATAACCCTAAATCATGGTGAAACCTCTAAAAGAAAATTGACTAGAACTATGGCATTTTCTTGGTTCATCACCGGTATGTTGAGGTTTATGCTGGTTTGAAAAAATATCCTCTAGTTGTGACTGTGCTTGCTATCTCCTACGATCATTTCATTTGTCTTTCACTCGGGCTGTGAACTATTGTTTACTTTGAGAGCTTGGGGAATGAACTGAGATTCTAATGTGACAAATGAGCTCAGTTTTGAAAATGAATGCCGGGTCTGTGACAAGAACTTAGCTTATGGTTGTTGATCTTGAGCTCTGATGGCACTTGTGCTCAGCTTTAGACGTTGGACTGTGATTATTTCTCAGCTTATGGTGTTTGGGTTCTAGATCTGGAGTTGGATTTTGAACTCAAGCATGAAGCTCGGCTTATAATAGTGAACTCAACTCTCCTCTTTGCATAATCCATGAGCATGAAGCTCGGTTGTATATCTGGAGTTGGGCTTTGTTACAAACATAAAGCTTAGGCTGAGCTGTGACTGGAAAATGAGCATGAAGCTCAGGTTGTAACAATAAGCTCAGGTTGTGACTTAGAATATTTTAGTCACAACTTCATATTGAGCTTGGAATAGCTGGAATTCAGGTTGAAGCTTGGCTTGTGACATGAAACTTAGGCTCCACAGTAAGACATCAATCCCACTAAGAGATAAGTAACACATTTATTTCTTTTTCTTAACCCAAAAATGTTGCTGAGTTCACTCTCTTTCACTTGCATAAATTTTGGGGTTTATCCTTGCTGTTGTTTTAAATGAAAAACTGAGAGTTTATTACTTCTCTTTGTGGCTCAAAAAGCTGGAGAAATTTTGTTGATACTCCATTGCTTTGTTAGTTATCTTCAACTTTGGTTTTGTCATTTGTTGTGTTCACTATTGTTCCTTGTGGCAATGATCATACATGTGCCTTCTTCATTATTTGTCTCCAACTGTTGATTGACACTTTACATTTTCTCACTAATATCTAGCTTGATTTTTGTGTTTCCAGTTGGAATTTGGGTCTTCTTTTGTATGCTTGTCCATTGTTCATAGTGACAACTCGTGTCTTGCTTTGTTTACTTTGTTTTGTCATTGAGAGTAGCCAACCACCATGTTTTATCTTCAAGGCATGACTATGATTTAAACCATGTACTCGAAACTTGAATACAAAAAGATGTTAAAACTTTATGTTTCCATCTAGTTTAAAATATATAAGATTTCTATAGTTTGTAAGGTTCGAGCACGGGCTCGTGACACTCACAAATACTAGGCTTGAAAAATTTGCAATATAAATTTCTTTTGTACATGCAGCTCTTATTACCAAGAACTAATAACAGTGACCATGAATCTTTGACTAGTTGAAAAATGCTCGACAGTAACCAGTGATTGAATTGTTTTTTCCTTCTTTGCAAAAATAACAGTGACCAGTGTATAAAAATATTTTCATCAATATGAAATTCAACCAATGTAAAAATGTTTAGTCTACTTGTTTAAGAGGTTTGAGCACGGGCTTGTGACACTCAAAAACACTAGAATGTAAACATTTCTTGATATTTTGTATTAAAATTCTTATAGCATTTCTTCAGCACTATACTTTAAAAATGAATCTTTTGGCATACAACACTGTTGTTTGGTCACTTCCTGTAGTATTTTGGCATTTACAACATGGTTGTCTCTCTTTCTTGTACCTGTAACAAAGCACATTCATTATGAATTCATAATTTAGATATGTAGATTCATTTTTCATTCTTTGAAAAGGAATAATCCTTCATTATAGTGCACAACACTTGTGAATTCTTTTTCTTTATAAGCACAAGTTCTAACATCTTTTAATGCACTTTGGTATTGCATCATCTTCTTTTGATTGTGATATGAAAACCAATCAATTGAGCACTGCATCTTTGACTCTGTCAAGCTTAGAAACCACATCAAACTCATCTTATTAGGTTAGTGAACATGATCAAAATATCAGTTTTGTGTGAATGCCAATTATGGTGACATTTATGAATTAATACCAGTCTATTGATGGTGTTCACTAACCTAATAAGATCCTACTGTTTCTAAAAAAGGTTTCTCAGCTCCAAGAACTAAGTCCCTTTGATTCAAATATTTGGTTTAAATATAAAAACAACATGCATAATGATGACCATAAATAGTAAAAGGTTTCATGGGGTCATGTCTCTTTAATACTACTTTTCAATTTATGTAGGTGTATATTTTCCTATTGCATTGATATCTCAGATATATGTGCAGCTCTAAAAGTTTTTGGTTGATGTATGATGCTTTGGTTTTATGCATTGCTTAGATCCAATTGGATCTAACATATTTTCCACTCTCATGATGTAGGGAAAACCCTAAAGACCCCTAGGAGATGAAGACACAAAAAATGGACCTGAAGACTTGACAGACAACCAACCATCTCCTAAATGCAGATGACCAAGGCAATGCATGGGACTCTACTCATACTTCTATCATGCTTTATATTATGCAATTTGTACTCTATTTTGACATGAAAGATGAAATATGAAAGAACATTTACTTATTACATTCAATTTGAATGCACAATATAATGATCAATTATGAATTTGAAAACTTGGAATGTGATCAATACTTAGAGTACAATATAAAAAATTGATATGAATGCAATAACAACATTTTAATCTACATCACCTGAAAGTAATGTTGAATATATTCTTATATGCAATATTTTCCTCTTTATGTTCATCATCCTGCATGCTGAAAATTAGGATAACAAGAATATTAGGAATCAACAAGTACAATGTTCTGGGTATAGCACTTCTCCTTTTCTTTTTCAAATCCAATTAAGCTCAAAATTCTTCCTCTTATAGATGATCTTCACTCTTTACTAGACCGCACCTTTGCATCCATGATCTACAACTTCATAATTCATCACTTGACATATAAATACATCTTCACTAACTAGGTCATACACCACCTTAAACATGACCTAATACATTTGAATTTTATCATTACAATTCATTCCCACTCAATCCTTGAACCCTAAGAATTTCAAGTCCATGTCGACCTTCAAATCTATCACACATTCAATTTAAATCAAGAATAGTCAAACCTTTTGACTTCTTCAACACACTTCCAATAGTTGATTAAATTTGATAACCTCAAACAATGTAACACAAACTCAACATTACAATTCTATAATGTCACATCACCTTGACACCTGGATCATGAAAACATCCACTACAACTGATTGCATCATCACCTCTCATCGATCTAACATCAACTGGTCAACCTATTTAGAAAATTTGCAATCTTCCATAGAATAATATTTTGTCCCCTAAAACTATGTCTTGTTGCACTCCAAACAGCTTTCAATCATAGTATCAACAATATATCCTATTCAAGATAAACATATCATAACCACAACACTTGGATCCACACCGATTGATAGAATAATCAAATCCTTCATCATTTGTCACTATCTGTGCTTCGTGTTCCTCTATCACCATTCAATTGATCATAACTCTTTCCATACTTATTTCCAACCATTGTAATCATACATACAATATCTAGAGACATCTATAAGTCTTCCATAAGAACCACACACTCCAGTTCCATCACAAATTGTGCTCACATTGGATCCACCAGCGCAAACACTTCTCAGATCACTGCCAACCAACACAACACTTAGCTGAAATCAATGAAAACATCAATAACTAATATCCATATCATCAAACATGTACCAAAATACTCTCAACAATCTCTATAATATCTCTGCATCATTTATGTCAATGATGTCCCCCTTTGGCATTGATGGAAACACCACATCAAAACCACA
Organism: Chamaecyparis obtusa; assembly: GCA_027943335.1. NCBI lineage: Eukaryota > Viridiplantae > Streptophyta > Pinopsida > Cupressales > Cupressaceae > Chamaecyparis > Chamaecyparis obtusa. The sequence goes on from BSBK01007429.1 coordinate 186,384, forward strand.
TTGATATAATAATTAAAACTACTTCAAAGTATTATTTGTTCTTGTCCACTTTGCCTTCAACTGATTCTTCTTCTAGTCTTCACCTGATCTTCTTTCCTCTTCTCCCCCTCTGAAAAAAATGCCAAAGGTTCCACATGGGTCACTTTCTACTACGACAACTTCCTTTGCCTTTGATTCCTCTCCCTAAGGAGTAGTCCCCTTAACATCAATCCAATAGTGAAAGAGATTCAATGAGTCCATTGGATTGATGCTTACAACAACATCTTAGTTTTGTTTAGGTATGGGAATAAACCCTAACTTACCTCTCAAATACTCAAAAGTATCATTAGGTAGTGGTTTAGTGAATATATCTACTCTCTTCTCCTTGGTTGGCACATATTCCAACTTGACTACCTTTTCCTACACTTTCTCTCTTAAGAAATGATACTTGATTGCAATGTGCTTAGTCTTAGAATGCATCACTGGGCTCTTAGAAATTTTGATTGCAATAGTATGATCACAATATATAGTCACAGGTTCAGTTACCTTCTCTTTGATACCCTCCAATATCTACTTCATCAATGCAATCTGAGTACAATTGATAGCTACTGCTAGATACTCAGCTTCTACATATGATTGGGAGATGCAGTTTTGCTTCTTACTTGTCCATAACACAATTATTCCTCCTAGAAAGAACTCTCCTCCACTTGTGCTTTTTTTTTCATTAATGTTTTATGCCAAATCTACATCAGTAAAAATACTCAAAGAGAAATTACCTTTGTGAGCATACCAAATACCATAGTCTTCTATTCCTTTCAAGTATTTGAATATCCTCTTTACCACTACCATGTGAGATTCCTTAAGATTAGCTTGAAATATGGCTACTATACTAGCTACTTGTGCATTGTCTAGTCTTTTATGAACAACATAATGCAACTTACCAATCATGGATCTATATAGATTTTCATCTACTGCACTTGACTCATCATCCTTAGACAATTTGAATCTAGTCGCCATGGGGGTTCCAATTGATTTGGAGTCTTCCATTCCAAAATTCTTCAACACTTCATTTATGTACTTGAACTGACTAATATAGATACTATCCTTTAGTTGTGAAATTAGTAATCCAATAAAGAAGTTAATTTCTCCTATCATTGACATCTCAAACTCCTTCTTCATCTCCTCATCAAATTCCAAACTCATTTCATCATTTCCTCCAAATATTATGTCATCCACAAACACTTCAGCTAATATTATCTTATCACCTTCAACCTTCAAGTATACATTATTTTCCTCACTTGTTCTTATGAAATTAATCTTAGCAAGATAAGAGTGTAGCCTTTCATACCATACTCTACATGCGTATTTTAGTCTATACAATTCCTTTTGTAGCTTGTACACCATATCCTTATATTTTGTTAATGCAAACCCATTTGGTTGCTCTATGTAAACCTCTTCTTCAAGAATATTATTTAGAAAAGTAGATTTGACATCCATTTGAAAAAATTTAAACTTCTTATAGGAAACATAAGCAAATAAAATTCTTACCCCTTAAAGTCTTTCTGCAGGAGAAAATGTTTCTCCATTGTCTAATCCTTCTTCTTGTGCATAGCCCTTGCATACAAGTCTTACCTTATTATGAATCACTTCTCCATATTCATTTAGTTTGTTCCTTAAAACCCACTTTGTATTAATCACATTCTTTTTTATTGGTCTAGGAACAAGTGTCCATGTATAATTCTTCTTGATCAATTTCATCTTCCATGGCTTTTATCCAATCATCATTCTTGAAGGCTGCCTTCATAGTTTTAGGCTCAATATTGGAAATAGGACATGTACTTTCTTTGATCTTCCTTCTTGTTTGTACTCTGATATCTTTAGCTCCCATGATCTGATCAACATGATTCAAATTTACATACCTTGGAATAACCAGTTCAAGTTTAGGTACTTCTTCTTGTGTCATTGATTGAACCACTTTTTCCTCATTGTTCTGTTCAATAGATTCTTTTACTTGTGGTTGCACATAGATAAATTCCTTATTATTTATTGGTTCTTTCTTGCTTGTTACATCAGATTTCTCTAGAAATTCATCTATCTTCACATTTTCACTTTCAAATATCTTGTTAGTCCTTTTATTGAAAAACTTATAATACTTGCTTTTAGTATAATATCCCAATAAAATACCTTCATCACTCTTAGGATCAAACTTTCCAGTGAGATCATCTCTATTTATATAACATCTAATACCAAAAACTTTGAAATATTCAACTCTAGGTGAATGACCATACCATTATTCATAAGGTGTCTTACCGGTTTCTTTCTTCAGTAGTACTTGGTTTAATGTATAGACTGTAGTGCTAATGGATTCTCTCCAATATGACTTGGGCATATCACCTTGAATCATCATTGTCTTGGCATCATCAACTATAGTTCTATTCCTCGTTTCAATAAGACCATTTTTCTATGGATTTCTCGGTGCAACCATATTCCTTTTGACTCCATTCTCCTCACAATATTGGACAAAATCCGATGAAGTAAACTCTTCTCCTCTATCCTTGATAATTTAAAGATCTTACCTATTTATTTCTCAACAAGTACTATGCAATCTTTGAGCTTATAGAAAGCTTCAAAATTATCCTTTAAGAAAGTTACCCAGATCATCCTTGAGTATTCATCAGTAAATAATATGAAATATATATCACCATGACAACTTCTCATCCTCATAGGACCACATAAGTCAATATGCACTAAAATCTAGTATATTATCAGATGAAAATGACTTGCTATTGAAAGTAGAACTAGTTAACTTACCCAACTAATATTCCTTGCACATAATGTTGTCTAGCTTAACTAATTATGGCAAAACTCTAACTATATTCATCTTGCTAACTTTGACAAAACTATAAAAGTTCACATGACATAACCTTCTATTCCACAACCAAATATCCTTAACTCTATCCACCAAACAACTATTTATAGTAGTATTCAGATGGAATAAATTACCTCCAATCCACCTACCAATTGCAATCAGATCACTCGATCTTCCAAGTATCCTACATACACCTCCTTTGAACTCAACTCTATAAACTTTCTCATTTAACTCACCCACACTCAACAAGTTATGTGCTAGACCTTCTACAAAGTAAACATCATCATAATTTCTCTTACCATTCACATAAATTGTACCTTTTCCTTTTACTAAGAAGAGTGTATTATTACCAAACCTGACCACACTGTCATCAAATTCTTCAAGCTTGGTGAACTTACTTCGGTCAATGGTCATGTGATAAGAACACACATTTTTTATAACCCATTCATTGGCTTGATCCATGTGAGATACTAAGGCATTTTCACCTTCTTTTATATTCTTTCACTGCAACAAACACTATCTCTTCATCTTCATTGTCTTCAGATTCTTCATTAGTCACACCTTCATCTACTACAACATAACATTGTTTATTTCCTTTTACTTGGAATATTTTGATCTTCTCTTTTTTTTTCACCATTAGGACACTTAGCGGAAATATGTCATATCTTATTGTATGAGAAACACTTCAAAGGTAACTTGTCTTTGTACTTACTATTTCCTTTAGGTAGTCTCCTTGCAAGTAATATTTCAAGTTCCTCTTGCTTCCTCTCTTCATCCAAGATAGAATAAAATTCCTTGGAATAAATTAACATGCAGGAAGATTCAAGACTTATCTATTTTCCCTTGTTATATGATGCTAATGAAAAAGAGGCCTTAAAAGTTTCTTCAACTCTATGAATACTTTTATCAAAGTTACTCAACTCAAAAGCAATAAGCTTCCCAATCAGACCATCAATTGAGACATTATCTATTGTTATCAACTCATGAATAGCATAAACTCTAATGGCATAAGAAGGAAAAAAAGTTATCAACATTTTACTTACCACGTATTCTTCTTCAATGGTACCACTGAAACTCTTAATAGCACCTACAACCTCTTTTATCATTTGACCATATTGAGCAATGTTTTCTCCTTCAACCATTTTCATGTCATCATATTTTCTCTTCAAACTATCTACCTTGGCTTTTTGCATCTACTTGTCTCCACCATAGTTTCATTTAAGCTTTTCCCAAACCTCATGAGCAGTCTCTAAACCATGTACATTAATATATTCAATATCAAATAAAGTACTTACTATATCCTCCAATGCTTTCATATTATCCCACCGCTCCTTCAATTGATCTTCATTAAGAGTCCCAATAAGAACAACATATTTGATCACAACATGATACCAAAATTGTGGCCCCATACCTTTTAGATAGATCTTCATTTGGTCGCTCCATATTGTGTAGTTATCTCTTGTGAAATTAGAACCTTCAATCTTCAACATTGGATCTTTCCCTCAAGTTGTTAAGCTTACCACAAAGAGGACCAAGACCTCTGATACCAATTTTTAATACTATAAGGTCCAAGATTACTGAGAGGGGGGGGGGGGGAGGGGGTTCACAATCCTTTCAACAATATCAACCTCATTCATTAACTTTAAAATTTATGCATGCAATAAACAAAGTAACCATACGACCATCCAAACATGCAACAAAGTGACACTAATTTTTTATTAAGGGTGAAAATCAGGGTGGGAATTAACACCCATTAATAATATGTACTCTTCTTAAATGTGTCATGTTAAAGACCTATCCCTATTAGGAGCTTACAATGATGCCCAATTAGGATCAGACCCTATTAGGAGCCACCCAATTAAAGGATTTACCTCTAGCCCTATTAGGAGTAACCTTCTTAAAGGATTTAAAACCCTAGTTAAAGAGTCAACCTATTGGAGGATTTACAAATCATACCTATTAAAGTCTAACCAAATAAGGGATTTTCTTGCAGAAACTATTAGGAACCAACAAGTATAATGATCAAGGTATAGCACTTCTCCTTTTCTTGTTCATATCCAATTAAGCTCAAAACTTATTCCTCTTGCAAATGATCTTCACTCTTTACTCGACCACACCTTTTCCTCCATGATCTACAACTTCATAATTCATCACTTGACATATAAGTACATATTCACTAACTAGGCCGAATACTGACTTAAATATGACCTAATATATTTGAATTTTATCATTACAATTCATTCCCGCTCAATCCTTGAACCCTAATATGTGTTACTAATAATTGATTACAATTTCAAGTCTATGTTGGCCTTCAAATCCATCGCACATTCAATTTAAATCAAGAACAGACAAACCTTTTGAGTTCTTCAACACACTTCCAATACTTGATTAGATCTAATCACCTCAAGAATTTAACACTAACTTTTCATTACAAATCCATTATGCGAAATCTCCTTGAGACCTGGATCATGAAAAAATCCACTACAACTAAGCACATCATCACTACTCACCGATCTAACATCAATTCGTCAACCTATTCAAACATTTTACAAACTTCCATAGAATGATGTTTTGTCCCCTGAAACTATGCCTTGTGGTACTCCAAACAAGTTGTGATATAGTATCAACAACATGTCCTAATCAAGATAAACATATCATGACCAAAACACTTGGATCCACACCAATTTGATAGAAAAATCAAATCGTTCAATCTTTATCACTATTTTTTCTTCATGTTCCTATATCACCATTCAATTGATCATAACTCTTTTTATATATTTTTTCACCCATTGCGATCATACATACAACATCTAGAGACATCACTAAGTCTCCCATAAAAATCACACACTCCAATTCCATCACAAACTCACCGCACATTGGATCCACCAATGCAAAAACTTATCAACTCATTGTCAACCAACACAACACTTAGTTGACATCAATGAAAACATCAATAAATTATCTCTCTATCATCAAATATGTACCAAAACACTCTCAACAATCCCTACAACATCTTTGCATTAGTTATACCAACATATCAACACAGGAAGGCCTCTCAATATCACCATGAGCCATAATTGATTCAAATTCTTCTCCATACAACTTTTCAGGCATACTAGGATAGAAGATGTCACTTGTCATATCATGAAGTGAAGTAATATAAAGCATACCAACAAAACTTGGGTTCTTGTAATCCTCATCATTCAACTGTTGTCCATTTTTAGATGTATGCAACTTTTTGACAATATCAACACCTCTTAAAATTTCACATGAATAATCTTCACTGCAAGGCTGCCCCTGAACATCAACAAATGAAACTTCTTTATTCTTGGCCAACCTCATTGTCTTAATATCAATTAATGCTTGAATATGTGCAGTAGATTTAGCAAAATCCTCATACTGGTGATAAAAATCTTTAAGCTCAATCTTATTTATATTGGTGAGTTGTGCATAATCAGGGACAACAAATTCATTTTAATTCTAATAATTTTTTGAAACTTCATAATTTTTATGTTCTACTTCATACACATCCATGTGAGAGCTCATGGTATCAATGTTTTGAAACTTTACTATTCCAAACATCATCATGCCCTCTATGTCCATAGCCACTTGAAAATCCCGATGCAAGTTTTGTGGCTCTTTATTTCTTAGTCAACAACTCATTTTCTTATTGAATGCACCCAAGTACACCACTAATGCCGTTGCATCTTGGGGCCTATAATTATCAAGAAAATTCTTTAGAGATTTCATGAACATTAGATAGAACTAATGAACCAACTCTTTATTTCTTATATTAATATTCATGAAATCATCTAACATTTTGGAAGCATAAACCCTTTCACCATATTTCTCTCTGAAAGTTGATTTAAATTCCTTCTAAGGGTCAATTGATGCTAGTAGTAAATTTGAATACTACTCCTTCACATCATCCCTTAATGACTGCAAAAATAATATGATTATGACATCATCATGATCAATATCACAATCATTCATTAGGTTACTAAATCTTTGTAAATGTACCTCTATTGATTCATTTTGTGAACCATTGAATTTAGGCAACTCTTTACTTCATCCAATATAATATTTGGAAATCCATGAATATGACTGAAATCTATGGGCATATACCTTTGATCATCGAAAGAAATTTTCTAACTACATAATTGAAGTTTATTACATGGTGTGATCACACTTGGAATCCCACAAGGATGCACAAAATGAAACATGCTAACACTTATGCTTTTACAAAAGCTATTATACAACAAGAGACCTTAGTGTTACAATACAAATCATGACTTACAATAGAAAATACTAAGATCTTTTCTAGAAATTATAAATATAAAATACACAAAAAATTCCTCTCATACAAAGATACAACATATATATGAGGAGTATATAAAAATAACATCAATCTTTCCCTACTATAGTGATTCTTAACTTTAAAGGCAATAATTAATATCTTACATAAAACTTTGAGGAATAACTGGAATGTTGTACCAGTAGTATTTGTATGTTTTGAGATTTCCTCAAATCTTCAGTAGGCTCCTTATCTCAAAAATCCACCTCCTTGAAGAGGAATTTTCAAATAGAAAAAGAGCTATTTAAAACACATGTTAGTTTCTGGATCTTCTCTAGCCAAAAAAGTCACATACTAACTTTTATTTTGTTCTACAACTCTTCCAAATCTGAGAAATTTGAAACTAATTTTCATATTACAAACCATTTAAAACTCTTTCCTCAAATGGACTTGGCTAGACTCTCCCTAGAAGATTTATCATTTTCTTGGTTACTCCAAGTTATGTCTTAGGTTCACCTAAGGATTTAGCCTTCTCCTATAAGAAATAAACTGAGACTATTAGCCAATTGCTTGAGAATTCCTTAGAAATATAGAATATCTTCTTCACTTTAGTCTCTACAAAACCTAGGAAGGTAAACCTTCAATGCAAAACAATATTTAGGGAATACATGGGAATTTGTTGTTGCATACTTAGTAGATTGCTTCTAGATCCACAAATTAGAGCTTACTTTAGGTATTCATAGAGTCAGCTCAACTCTGGCATTTATGAGGCTTACAATGTGCTGGAAGATGTGATTTCAATCCTCATAATCATACAATAGAAAGTAAAATAAATTTGGGTATCTTGATTATGGCTTGAAAATAGGAAAAGAGGATTCATAGACCAATGCCTAATCTTGGTAATAGAGTCAAAATACCAAAGTGTAACAAAATTTTACAAACATTCAAAGTAAGTTTTCATTGGGCCCTTAAAGCATTAACTCTTGAAATCAACACAACACATCTTTGTTTTCCATGATATTCTACTTAGGATATCCATTATCATACACTAAAACCATTGTTATTTGTGCAAGGAAACATGTAACTTTGTTCTGAATAGAGGCATGGACAAATAACACAAATTGCAATGGAAATTACAAAATAAACTGAATGAAATAAACCCTTTATCTATTTATTCAAATGACTCTGAGTATATTAATGGAGACAAGCTCATGACATTTTCATTACTGAAAAAATGAAAACCTTTCTTTGTAAAGGATTTACATATGCACATATCCCATGTACCAAAACCTAGGATTTTCTAATTTTTCATTTTTTCCAAATCTTTCATCCCCTTTCTTTGGCCTTGAAATCCATTTTATAACTCAATATATACAACCATCTACTAGTCAATAACGTGTCCCCAAAGCATCTTTAGCCACCAATGGTTAATTTGCAAAGGAGTTCATTTTCCTTAAATGATTGTCTACCCCCTTTTATCTTCTAGCATGGTTGTTGTGTTGGCTTTCTGTTGGAAAACAAGCCTAAGTGACTTAATGTCCCTGGGAGGTTTATGAGATTTTCCACTATCAAAATTTATGGGTTAGAATTGTAATAGAGAAGAAAACACAAGATTCATATTCTCATGTGACCACAAGAAGGACCCAATAGATAATCTTCATGTTCTGCATTTTGAAAGGGAAAGGATTTTGATGAGTCTTAGACGGTATTGAATACCTATATGTCCTCATTTCTTTTCCATTCAACCAAGTCCTCCTACTTAACCTTGCCTCCTTATTGGATTAAGGGGCAACAAAGAAAGATATTTTTCTTCAACAAGAAACTAGGAGAACCAGTTCTTGAACCTGCACATTTGGACACCTCTATATCCATCTCATAGCATTTGTACAACTCTATAGCCACAAGAAAATGCATCTTTGAGGCTTAAATTTTTGTAAACCTCTTACAACACTATAAAAAACAACCACATTACTACTTGGGTGAAATACTCCATTCTAGTAATACACTAGATTAATTATAGGCTTCAAAAAATTACTTTGGAGTACAAGTGTATAACCCCAAGGGGCATTCATCCATCTCTTCATAAAACCTAGTCCTCTAGTTTCTAGAATTACACTTCATGGCAATGAATTTACATTACTTCCTAATGTAACATTTCCTAAGAAAATCTAGCAACAAAGATCATGATATTTATTGTAAATCTGATCACAACTCAACTAAAATCCAACATCCAAAGTCCTTTGACAGAAAAATCTATTAATCACTCTTCTACCTAATTGGAAAATCCCAGTAATTTGGCCTACAAATGTCATTTAATTCCTTGAGATCCTCATCTATTAGCTCTACTTCATGAGTGATCTACCAAAAATCTTTGACACTATCTAACTGGCATATTTCTTGCTTATGTGGCACCACATGTAATCTCTAGATAAGATTGACCATGCACTGACCATATTTAGATTTCCAACTTGTATACCCCACCAATCTGTTGGCATGACCATTGGTTATTTTCCTTACCAACAGGTTCATGGTCTTGGATATTGTTGTACATTAATAGTGAGCACATATCTTCAGTTTCAAAAATAAGGGAATAAGCACCTTGTTCCTCATTGCATCACCTTGGGTATTTAAAAATTTCCCATGGAACAATGGGGCTCACCTTTCCTTAGATTGTAAACACACTGCTCCACACCTCTGCTACACTTGGCCTCACATAATTCTAACCCCTGTAGAAGCCTAGGCTCCACTTGTTTGCATTGTCATGTTCACGCCATGTGTTACCCCTTCAATACACTAGCACCTTCAAGTGCTTTTTGTAACCATAACTAAAGGCTGGAGTGAATGCCTTTCTGTATACCCAATTATTTCACACCTACCTTTGATTACTCAATGATAGTTCTACAAAAACCTAGGGGCACACAATATCGTGTGCAAATATGTTACCCCACTCCTCTATTGTATCCTTTAATTGTTCCTTGATGGCCCTATAGAATCACAAGATATATCATTTTGGGTAAAATAAATACACCATTTTTGTGTATAGTTGAGTTCTTATGTTAGATCATCATTTTTGTGTTGTCATTTCTGAAAACCAAGTGATTTGTGAGTGTTAGTGTTGGCATAATTGATGAAGATGAGATGGATAGATGAATTGAGAGTTATGTTGTGAATTGTGGTGTGTGGTTTGACACATATGTATTAGAGATGTTTATAATGCTATATCTATGATCACATATGTGTATGATGAGTTTTATGCATGTTACAGTCAATTTGGTGAAAATAAGAAATTAATTTATCAATGAATGAATAGAGATGAAAGATTTGATCAATATGTCCCACAAGAATGGAATTAGGTGTTGCGATCAGAGTTGTGTGATTTGGATGATATTATTGGATTGTTATTGCAATCACATCAAGATGGTGATTGGTGGATAGAGTTATAGCATTCTGAAGTTCATACACTAAAGAAGGAAATGGCAATGAAGAACAATCATATTAGTTATATGAGTGATAGGACTGATCAGAGAGTTGAAATGGTTAACTATAGAATGTATTGGGTAAAGGTAGATAGTTTCAATAAATTGGATGTGTGGTAATTATTCTGATGAATTGTGATGAATGGTTTACAAGATATTACCTATGGAGACACTTGAAGATATTTGTGAAATAATATTCACAGAGAATCTATAGGAAACAAGAATTTGATAAAGTTTACAAGACACTGAGTGAAGAATAGTTAACCAATAGTGTATACTTGTAAAGATTAGGTAAATTGGTTAACTTTATAATGTTGGTTAAAAAGTCAAAGTGGTTAGGAGAGATTGGACAAACATCAAGGCACAAAATTCAAGGTTATGGCACTCACTCATGAAATTCAAATTACTTTTGAAGTTGAGTAAAGGTAACATATTTAGGGTTTATCAATCGACTTAAGAATGTTGGAATTATAGAATGGTGTATACTAAGAGGGGAGGGGTGAATTAGTATCCTCAAAAATTTTCAAACTATTCCTTGTAAACATTAACTTCAATAACCGACTATGTAGATTGCATTCACCATACATTCAATACTATAACTGAAATGTAAATGCATGTAAACAAATAAATAAAAAATACATGAAACTTCAATACACATGACACACATGTATTTTGGTATCATAGAAACCCTTGTTAGAAGGTAAAAATTGCAGTGGGGATGGAACCCACAAAGCTTCACTTCTGCAAAAATAAAGTTATCAGTTAAGGCTTACAAAGATTGATCACTTTTGATGATCTTAACCTGTTAGGAGTAACAATAAGATCAGCTAGATATACATGGTTAGAGGATTTTAGAAATACAACACATGTGTGCACTCGGTTAAGAGATTTTACTAAGGACGGTTAAGTCCACTCTATTAGGATATTTTGAGTCTTCTACAATTGTTAGAGAGTAATAGTGATATATGACCTGAATGAAATACAACTCAAATTTTTGATATCAGTTCCTTTAAGTACAATAAATATATCACCATGTTGTGATGAGTATATCCTTCTGAACTTCTCATAAACCTTATATCTATTCTCATAAACTGAATGCTTCTGTCTAAATCCTTTTGTCAAAACCCTATCTAATCTTCAAATGTCCTTGAGTGCAGCTACTTCTTGTTGATACATGTCAAAATGAAATCCTTACAAATTTTATATCAAACTAACCTTGACCTAATTAGGGTTTTACATTATCTTATAAAACCTAAGATCAACGGTTCATATGATTAATCTAGATCATCATTACATAGGAATCATCATTCATTAAATGATTACATCCATAATAAATATTCACCTTGATCTTGGTAAACCATTTTCTTGCTCAAAAAAAAGTTGTTCACCTTGAACTATGTGCTATTCCAAAATTTTATGCAAACTCTGGATTACTCGATAAATGTTGTCTCTTGGTCTCGGTGTTTATTGGCACTCGGTAATCCTGTGTACTTGATAACCTCTTTGCTTGGTGACTACTACATGTTGATAACCAACTAAACTATCTTCCTGTGTTTACTGAATATACAAATGAATACTAATGACAACACTTCATCCATTTAGGAGTAACATTCTCCCCCTTTGGCATTAGTATCAAAAACTTATATGTATGCGACTATAAAAGTTTGAATTCTCAAAAATTTCACAAAACCAAAAAATGTGTAAACTCAGTGACTCCCCCTATGAACATGCTCTCGATAGATATACATATGTTTCCCCCTTTTTTTAAAATAATGAAAAATAATATACTTATAATTTGTCAAAAATATTAGGATGGTTTTTCTTGAGATTATCCATAAGTTTCTCCCATTCTTCCTTTAGATTATATAGAGCCAACTTCTCTAAACTCACTTGAGAATGCATATCAAAAATATTTTTGGTGACAGAAATATCAGGGGTGGCAATAAATTTCTTTTCCTTTGTCACATGTTTTTGCATCACTTCCAAATGCAGTAGTAACTCGGCCTATAGTTCGGTTACCTCTTCTATGATTCAGTCCTCTTCCTTTCTCAACTCAAGTCTTAACTGTTGTATGTGTTTAACTTTGGAATAATGTACTTGAAATGCATGTTTCTTGGTTGTAAGATGAGTAGCACTATCTTTTAGATCTTCATCTAATTTGTTTATCTTTTCACTAACCTTAGTAGTAAAGTGATCTAAAGTGCATAGCCATTTCAGAATTGTAATAAATTTATCAATAATATTTTCTGATTCGGTTACAACTTCTAAAATCTTGACCTTGTTCAATGCCACTGCTTGGATGATCTTTTTAGTTAATTTATACTAAATCTTTTGCTCGGCTCTCTCTTCAATCATCTGCTCGACATCAGTAGTGGGGCCATTGGTTGTTTCTATGAGTAGTGCAAGTTGATCAATGATAGGGGCAAATTCATCAACAGTTATGTCTAGAGAAACTTGCATTAGGATCTCATTGACATCTTCTAGCACCTTTATGTTCTTATTTTCTTGTCTCAACTTTTTTTGTGCTGCCTTTCAGGTGCATAGATCTCCATATTTTATGAGAGCTTTAGGGTCAAGTGTCCTTGGGTCAGATGGTATTTTTATGATTTCATCAAGTGTGATTGGACCCTTAGTTCCTCACTTCCTCTTCTTCTTCTTCTTCTTCTTCTTCTTCTTCTTCTTCTCTTGCACACTATATGATGGAGATTATATAGTGGAAATTTGAGCCTTGTGCTCGGTATCTACCTTTGGTGGCTTGGTGGATTTGATATCTTCCTTATTTTTCCTAGTAAGTGATTCTGCAATATGTGGTGCAAGGACTTGTGACCTTGTGTCAGTGGTAGAAGTGTCTACCATAGACTCTGTTTGTAGTTGTACATTTTCTTTCGCTTCAGTGGTCCTTGTAGGTGTGTTATCTTGTGTAGTTCCTCCACTATGCTTGGTATTTTTACCTGTTTCCTCACCCTTGTCTTCATTTGTATATGTTACCTACTCAGGTGGAGTGTTCTCATTTTTTGTTTTAGTAGCTATCTCAATATCTTGTACCAGTATAGGCAAATTATCTTGTACCATTACTCAGGCTACCTCAGTTGGTTCTTCTTCACCAAGGTTCTTGATAGCACCAGTGATCATTTCATCTGCTTTAGCCTCATCATGGGGTCTCCTTCTATTATGTCTTCTAGCAATATTTGTTCATCCCCTAGAGTAGTCAACATCTCCATAATTCCTTCCTTCACATTGTCAACAATAGTTATGAATTCTTCTTCATTAGTTCTTCTTCAAGTTTCTCAGTATTCGAGATGTGAATAGTCTCATCATCAAAATTGATAGGCTCTTCTTCTTGTATGCTTAGTTGATGTTCCTCGGTATTGATTTTCTCTGTAGGACTTAGGAGTTTAGTCCATATGTTCCTTCTTTGATCATCTACCTCTTGCAGTCTCCCTTGTAGAATCTTGAATGCTCTAGCCTTCATAAAAAAATTATTTGCATATTGTTTTCAAGCTTCATCTATCTGAGAAATAGAATACTTAGATCTTACCAAAATGAGCAACCTTTCTCTCATCCTTATTTTAGTTGTAAGCACATAAGTCCATCTAGCAGAAACTTTATCATATAGTTACTTGGGTATGCTTCTAGTGAACTCATCTGGAACTATTTTGAAGGTAATCATCATGCTTATTATTGCTTCCTCAAGCTTATCCTTCTCCTTGGTACTCAGATGAGGATACCTTTTAAGTTTAGGAGTACCAAGGTTTCTAGTAGTTTTTATTCTTTCTACTATCTCATCAATGGTCTGAGGTCCTTTATTCACCAAAAATTAGAATTGTTTTATGTCCTCTTCTGAATCTTTATCATCCTTTTCTCTAATAAGTTTTCTTCTCCATTTTGGTTCTGGGAGCTCGGTGGTGGTCTTTGATTTTCTCTTTTGATAAGTATGAGTCGGTGTGGGCCTTGTTATCTTTGCAACACCTTTCTTCAAAGGTGGTGAAGTAGCAGTTTTTGACCTAATCCTAGTTCGGGTTGAGGTATCAACCTGTTTACCTTTACCTTTTTCAGCCTTAGGTGGCTCTTCTTGTTCATGTTCCTTAGATTCGATGGCCTCTTCATCTATGTTCTTATTGACTGGTGTCTATTCCTCATTTTCATCTTCAACTGATTTCTCAATATCTTCATCAATGACACTAAATTGTTTCTTAAGAGTTTTAACCATTTTCTCCTTTTCCTGCCCATCTTTTCAACTACAAGTCCCATCTTGATTATGGAATTAGATTCATCAAAGGTTCCAAACCTTGTAGCCTTCTTTTCCTAAGGCTTGAAAATTAAATCCATTATTTCTTTTGTAGCTATATCAATATCAATTTCATAATCCATAGGTGGTAGCCAAGTTTGTTCTTGGCTCTACAACTTTGATTAGGTCGGTGTTGGTATCCACTAGAAAAAAAATATCATCTTTAAATTTCTCTATCAACTATGCTTATATCCTTGTTCTTTTCTCCATTATTTCTTTGAACTTACCAAAATAATCTTCTATGATAGGTTCAAAGTTCTTTCCTAAGTTCTGAATGAATTCACTAATTTGAACAATAATGGTCAGTTGATATCCCATTCTAAACTACCGAATGATGGGAAAAAGTTCTGCAAAGAGAAGAATGTACATACCAATAATGAGCCAAATTTGCAAGTGTTTGATCTTGCTACTCTGATTGTTCTCATATTTTCCTCTAACTATCTCAGCATCAACTCGACTAGGTCGAGTTGCAAACCCTTTTTCACAATCTTATAGGCAATGTCGACCGCTCCACATGCAATGCTACTCGGTCTGCTTGATTGTAAAATCTTGTATGCAATAACATATGCACCAAATCTCATTTCAGGGTCGCTAGCAGTGTTTATTCTCAAGCCTCTACCATCCCATTCTGCTCCGGTTAACTTCTCAATCTCAGTTCATGTCAGGTGCCTTAGGGCTTTAGCTTTGTCATTTGTGGGATACCCTATTATTGCATGTATGGCATCCTTTGTGATCTTCATTGGTTCATCTAGCCATAACTTTCCTTCATGTACATGGCTCAATACGACACATATCCATTCAGTTTTGAATTCCTTTGCGAAATATAGGGCATTGGTTAACCCTTTTACCTATAAGTGCTTGTGATCATCCTTTATCTTGACATTGATGCAAAGCTCTTGATGTGTAGATTGGAGCTCAAAGTCACCGATTTCATTTATTTTATAGTGGATGTATGACCTAACATCTTTCACGAGTAGAACTATAGGCAATATTCAGGAAAATGTGTCCTTGTTGTCGAGTTGAGCTGCAACTTCTAGATGAAGTTTATAATGGGGCTCAGTGCAGGTCATGTTCTTGATCAAAATAACCTTCTTTCTCTTATCTTCCTTGCTTTGAACAGTTCATGAGGATGAAGCCATTGTGATTACTAAATTAGGTCTTTAAACAAACTAGATATGAAGAACTCGGTTAGTTCAAAACTTACTTGATTCGGTCTTCAACTATTTGTAATGCACTTAGATCTTTGTGAAATGCTTGGATTCGCTCTGCTCAATTTTTGCTCAAATCATTTTGCTTCGCTCTTGATCACTGTGTGAATAAATGAGTTTATTTCTTGCTTATTTATAAATAAAAACCTTGATTGGTGCATTAAATGCTTTTCCAACTACCACTACGTTCACAATCAAATAACTCAGTTAACACTATAGATACCACAACTCGGTGAGTACTATCAATACTTGGTTGACTATGCAATTCGGTTGTATCTTACACTTTCACCAGCTGGAATTTCTTGCTCAGTCCAACTTAACTGACTAAACTTGTTTCAAGTTATCAACATATAATACCCTAGTGCATCTTAATTCATGTTGATTTGGTATTCACACAATAGATATAAGGAACTATTATAAGATATAACCTTTTGAAATCCAGTTCCATACTTAAGTGAATAGCTTAGGTGGATATGGTGAAATCACCTAATCCAATGGATGAGGTGTCACCGACTACTATGCTTGGTCCAACATTATCATTTGATTCTTTTCTCCACATTTGATTCCTTATCCTCATGATTTCCTCAATTGTGTTTCCATTTTCACTAGTACTTGGTTTTGGTACTCGGTCTCTGTAATATTTACTTAAGTGACCAACCTTATGATAGTGCAAACATGCCGTTCCAGAATTTGACCAATTTCAAGATTTTCCTCTCTAGTACTTTCTCATACAATTAGCTTCTATATGTCCATACCTACCACATGTTGTGTAGTTAACCAAGTGTTGTAATTCCAAGTGTATGCATTACCTTTCCTTCTTAGTTGATATGTCTTATTTTGTCCTCTCAGTTTCCAGCTTTGTTTCATCTTTGTCCTACATTCTTGTGATATGTATCATATGCTTGATGTTCATAATTATTACAGTTATAACAATAACCTTAAACTTAGGAGTAGATTTAGGAATACCTTTTTCTTTGCTTTTGCAAACATTTGATGTGTGGCCTAGTTTTCCACAATAATAGGATGAGAGCTTCTTTGGTCTTGGATTTTCATAGGCATTCTTCTATTTAGATTGTCTTGATGACTCTCCATGCTTGGTATATCCTAAACTAGTAGTGTTGTCAAGTCCTCTTTGACTGCTTAGAAATTCATCCATCCTTTTTGTACTTTCTTCTTCTTTCTTAATCAAATTGTTATGTTGTTGTTGAATCTTTACTTCATTCTTTAATCTTTCATTTTCTTCTCTCAATTCACCAATGTCTTCCAATCTTCTAGTAAGTTCACTGTTCACTCAGTTTACTTCTTGAATCATGACAACCATATGATTGGAGATTTCAAAATGATGCTCGGTAAGTCTCATTATTTCAGATTCCTTTTCTTGTATCTTATCAATCATTTGTCTTCTATCATCAATAGCTAGATTACTTTCTTGTTCAGTTTTCCTTGCATTGTTCATGACATCAATCATTCTGACCACAAGTGTATCCTGACTGATTTGCAATGCTTTCACTTGTTTAGTAAGATGTTGATTCTTTTCAAATAGATTTGATATGGTTCCTTTAGATGCATCAGATATGCTACCAGATCTAGATCCTTCAAATGGATCATCTATCTCTTCTTCATGATAATTAGTCTCATTATACTGAAGTTCCATATCCTTCCTTTTGATAAGTAAATCTCTCAGTGTTTCTTTGGCTTCCTTGAATTGTTCAATGTAGATCTACAACTACAATTTCTAATTCTCAATAGTCTTATCAAGCTTATACCTTTCCATCCTTAGATATTTTCTCTTCAGTGATTAAACTTCCTTAACAAGAGAACTAGCTCTAATACCAATTGTTGCAATTATAGAAAGGTGTATACTAAGAGGGGATGGGTGAATCAGTATCCTCAAAACTTTTCAAACTATTCCTTGTAAACATTAACTTCAATAACCGCTTGTGTAGATTGCATTCACCATACATTCAATACTATAATTGAAATGTAAATGCATGTAATCAAATAAATAAAACATACATTAAACTTCAATACATGTGACACATGTATTTTGGTATCACAAAAACCCTTGTTAGAAGGTAAAAACTATGGTGGGGATGGAACCCACAAAGCTTTACTTCTACAGAAATAAAGTTGTCAGTTAAGGCTTACAAAGATTGATCACTTCTAGTGATCTTACCTTGTTAGGGGTAACAATAAGATCAGATAGATCTACCTAGTTAGAGGATTTTAGCAACACAACACATGTGTGCACTTAGTTAAGATATTTTACTAAGGACAGTTAAGTCCATTTTGTTAGGAGATTTTGAGTCTGCTACAATTGTTAGAGAGTAACAGTGATATATGACCTGAATGAAATACAACTCAAATTCTTGATATCAGATCCTTTAAGTACAATAAAGATATTACCTTTCTATGATGAGTATATCATTCTAAACTTCTCGATATCCTTATATCTATTCTGATAAACTAAATGCTTCTATCAAAATCCTTGTGTCAAAACCCTGTCTGATCTTTAGATGTCCTTGAGTGCGGCTACTTATTGATGATACATGTCAAAATTACATCCTTAGAAATTTTATATCAAACTGATCTTGACCTAATTAGGGTTTTATATTATCTTAGAAAACCTAAGATCAATGGTTCGTATGATTAACCTAGATCATCATTACATAGGAATCATCATTCATTAAATGATTACATGTGTAATAAATATTCACCTTGATCTTGGTAAACCATTTTCTTGCTCAGAAAAAAGTTGTTCACCTTGAACTATGTGATATTCCAAACTTTTATGGAAACTCTGGATTACTCAGTAAATCTTGTCTCTCGATCTCAGTGTTTACTGGTACTTGGTAATCCTATGTACTCGGTAACTGTTATACTTGGTAACCTCTTTACTCAGTGACTACTACATATTGATAATGGACTGAATTATCTTCCTATGTTTACCGACTATACAAATGAATACTAATGACAATACTTAATCCATTTAGGAGTAACAAAGAATAATATATATGATGAAAAGATCAATTTGTGGTATTATTGATGAATGTTTGAATGTAATTTTTTATTTTGTGGATGTAGTTAAGTGTGTCAAAATAAATCTAGTGCAGAGTAGTGATTCAAAGAATAAAGGATCTATCATGCATTGAGTGTAATTTTTAGATCAACCATTAATTGTTAATTTTAACATGTTGACAAGAAAAAATTCTCTAGCAAGGCCACTCTTAACCAGGTGTGTAGGATCCTAACAAGTCCAAAGGAAAAACCCTCTAACAAGGTGACTCTTAGAAGGAGTTCTAAATCTATTAATAGGGTAGATCTTAAAAGGTCTTATTTGTAAAGCTTATAACAAGGCTTAAATCTCTTAACTAGGTGGATGTAAAAAGATCCTAACAAAGCAACTTGATTACTGCAGTGGAGAAGATTTCTGGGTGATAATTCCCAACATGGTTTTCCCCTCTAACAAGGGTTTCCAAAATAAAAATACTTGTGTCAAGTGTTTTATGTGTGGATGCGTATTTCTTTTATTGTGTCATAGTTATTTATTATGAATAGTTCATGATTGTTTAAGTTGATGGTGAATATTGTTTAAATTTGAAGTTACATTGATTCACCTCACCTCTTAGTGTTGCCTAGTATTAACAATTGGTATCAGAGCCAATTCATTTGAAAAATCCTAATAGCTTGGGTGAGATCCCTAAGGGAGACATGGAGAGATATAAGTACAAAAGGCATCTTTATGAAGCAAAGAAGGTAATCAATGAACATAAATATCAATTGAAGATGTCTATTTATAAGAGGCAAGAACTTTATGAGAAATTGAATGAAAGATAAGACTATATTGAACACCTATCAAAACATGGATCTGAAGAATCTAAGGAAGCTATTGCATATTTGATCAAGTAAAATATGTAGCTAATACAAGATAAGAAAAATCTCAAAAAAGAGTTGGAAGCATTATCTATCAAGATGGATCAAGAAATGGAAGAAAGGAAAGCTACAAATGAATCTAAGAAGATGGCAGAAGATACCCTAAAAGAAAAGTGGATGAACTTTTTAGATCTCAACAAGAGGTTGGTAACTTGCATGAACATCTACATAAAACCAATGAGGAAATGTAGGAAATAAGAAGTGAACTCAATCTTGTGATGATAAGAAATGAAGGCCTATGCAAAGAGAACGAGAGATTGCAAAAAGAAATTAATGATGCAAACAAGTCACTAAATAAATTCAATGAAAGTTCTGTAAAATTGGATGAAAAACTAAAATATCAAAGGATGCATGGTGAGACTTACAGTCTTGGGTATACTAGTTATGAAGAGGGAGAATCATCCGGATCAAAGAAACCTAATCATGCAAACAAATCTCCACCAAAGGTGAAGAAGAAAAGTCCTAGTAAGAAAGCTTACAAACCTATTTATTTCAATCATCATAAGGTAGGCCATTTTTCAAGAGAATGCAAGTTTAGACCTATTACCCCTACATTCTCAATCTGTCATGAGTCAAGACATACTGCTAGAGCTTACAGGAATAAGCCTCACATTTTTTATGATCATTGTTACAACTGTAATAAGTTTGGACATAGAGCTCATGATTGTAGGATTAGACTCAACAATAATAAAAGAACATTTGTAAACTGGGTAAGCCCACCTAAAAGAGATAAGCTTGATGGAATGTTACTTTCTCATACTATCAAAACTATGGACATATGGAAATCAATTGTAGACTTAGGGAAAATAGAGGAAATGATGGACCTTGGAGATCTACTAGTATGTCATGTTTTCATTTTCATAAGGTTGGTCATATTGCTAGGTTCTGTAGGGAAAAGAAAAATGGTAAGAAACTGGTAAATCAAGAAATGGGTAGGAAAGGAAAGGAAGTTGCATCAATTTAAGAAACAAGGAATCAAATGAACAAGATCTAGGAAAAGGAGGATGAAAACAAGTTAGAAGAGTCTACATCTCCATCAAGCGCATATAATTCATTAGCTAACTAAGAGTTTACAAGATTAGGGGGATCTTCATTTAAAAATCTATACATTAACCCCCTAGATGCATGTGCAATAAGATATATTAGCATGGTCAAATGATTTATGATGTAATGTATAATGGTATGTAATTTGGTAGCTTGATGTTATGTTCTTATCTATCGGGCATTAGAATTTGTTATGTGAACTATGACTGGTTAGCTCAATCATTGAAGCATTGAGTGATAATGTGTGATGGGTTATAATAGTAAGTTTTAAGTCTTATTTGTTACTCATGTATTTAAAGAGCTTCTAGAGAGATTACAGAGGTGATTTTCAAGGTGATTGAAGTGATTTCATTTATTGGGAAAATAATTTATCATTGATTTGGTAGAAGTTGAGTGTTGTGTTTAAAGAACTCGTGAAGGAACCCTAGTTCACAAAGTTAAGAGGTATTTTTCTATAATCCTAAGCTTAAGTTTGTTATTAAGATCATGGATACTCTAGTATTAGTTGATATTACCAAAAGGCCCCATCCTAAATTCAAGAAACACCATTTCTAGTCCATAGAGGATATTAGAGCCTATATCCATTGTAAGATTGAAGACTTAGGAGAAACAACCTTTTTTGAATAGTACAAGGAATTGAGAGATGATAATTTGGCTATCAAGAATGAGTTTAAGGTTTTGAAAAACACCATTAGATTTCTAAGACAATTCAAGGATGAAAAAGTTAGATATGTTTTGAGTCATGTACATGACCAATTTCTATCATTGCAAAAACTGTACAAGATCACAAAAGATGCAATTCATGTTGTGACTAGGTATTGTGCTACTGGTAAAGTTCCTACTGTAAGAACTTCTCAAAAACATGAGGTTGCCTAATTGACTAAGTTGAAGTGGGACAAGAGAGAAATGACTGTGAACGATATCACTGACAAGATAGTAAGATTTACATTAATGATAATTGGTTACAAGGTATTCTAATCAAGCAGAATGAACAATATACCGATAAGTACTATATTGAATTCTTACAAAATAGTGAATGGAGATGCTCATGAAACCTATGATAGAAAAGAAGATTAGAAAGGAGTTTATTGATTTTTATCTAAGGCATGCTTTTACAGAGGAGGCAATTTCTTGAGCTAGAGAAAATAATGATGCACAAGAAGCATGTACGTATACTACTACAAAAGTTGAAGAGGTGTTCCAGGTTGAAGATGAAGAACCAGAGATGGATGAAGGAAAATAAGAGATATATCCTAAGCTAACCCATACTAATGTAGGATGGGATTTTGGAGGAGAAATAATATCTTTTGATGAGACAGGATTCCAATAGGTTCAGGAGGAACCACTAGAAGTTTTAGAGTTGGTAGGAATAAAAAATTTTATGAAGGAACTTGATGCAACTATTGATATGGCTACCGGTGAGCATAAAATAGTCATAAATGAAGATACTAACAATGATAAATTAAGGAAAGATGACAATCACAATAGACCAACTCAAGAAGTTCAAGAAGAAGGAGAACACGACAAGCAAGAAGGAACATATGATATTGAAGGTGAGGTAGGAAAAGAGAAGGAAGCTAGTGCTAATGATGATAACATACCAGAAAGAAAAGGGACTATTGATTTGATATTAGTGAGTCTAGAGGAAATAATTAAAATGGAAATGACAATCAAAGCCAAATCTATGAGAGATCAAAGGAAAAAGGAGTAGTGGATAATATAATCAGTCAGAGACATACTTGTAGATATAGTTTAGGATGTGAACTTTGATGAAAAGGAAAGACCTATTGAGTAATTGGGTCAATTGGTGTTTGCAAATGGTGAAAAAATTAAAAGCTTAGAGGAAACTACTATTTGAGTGTTGAAAGGGAGTATGAGAAGAAAAGGTCCCATACACTTGCACAAAATATTGTAATAGATAAAGGATATTGATATGATAAGGTATGAAGCTCATCATGAGCTCAAATTTATTGCCAATAAATTTGATCCTTATAAAAAATCAGCTGCAAAGTTTGGAAAATTAGTGAGTGTAGTGAATCATAAGCTCAAGGTGTTGAGTCATGAGAAGGAGAAGAGGAATAGTAACCTTAATGATTTACCAAGTCAGTTGATACCTAAGGTAAATATGTTGCAAACTAGAATCAAAGATGTTGATATTGTCTTAGCACTTCTATAGATGAGCACAATGGATGCACTTGAAGAGTTGGCATATCAAATTAGAAGTCAGATCATAATAGTGGAAACATTACAAAAGGCATTGGACTCTAATTTTCAAGTGTTGAAGATAAATTTTGGAGAGGCATTCAAGAGGATTTGAACCCCTACCAGTTATACATTTTTTTTTAAAAATGACAAGTTTTGTATACACCTTTGTGATTGTTGTCAAAGGGGGAGTCAAGTACATGAGAAAATTTTGTAGATTATGATGTAGTAGTATTGTATACCAGATATTATTAGTACAAGTCAGGGGAGTTATATACATTTTGGAAACTTAGTCAAAATTTCTCTAAGTATTTCCATCAATGCCAAAGGGGGAGATTATTTTCATGATGATGATGATGCATGATGACTATAGTTGAGAGTTTGTATTAGATCATCATTTATGTGTTGTTATTTCTGGAAACCAAGTGATCTACCAGTGTTGGTGTTGGTGTTGGCATATCTGATGTAGATGAGATGGCTAGATGAATTGAGAGTTATGTTGTGAATTATGGTGTGGTTTGATAAATATGTATTAGAGATGTTTATAATGCTATATCTATGATCGCATATGTTTATGATAATTTTTATGCATGTTATAATCATTTGTGTGAAAATAAGGAATTGGTTTAGCAGTGAAGGAACAAAGATGAAATATCAGCAATCTATAGATGAAAGATGAAGAAGGTAACATGTATGTCAAGTAAGGAAAACAATCTAGATCATAGATATTAAATATTGGAGAAAGACAATTGTCTATGTAAGATGAGATTTGAACCCTAAAACATAGTATGAGAGGAAGGAAGAAGAACATAGAGAATATCTTCAAATCAGTGAAGTATTTTGATAGAGTTCAGTGACTGAGTTGAACAGAGCTAAGCAGTGAAGAGAAGAACAGAGATATACTTGATATATGAGATCAAATCTATAGTGGAAGGAGAAGATCTGTAATTAGCATCACAATGCAGACCGAAGGATCAAGTATTGAGACATTTTAATAGGTGTATCAAGTTAAATCTTTTAACATAGTGGTTTTGATAGACCTTAGTAAATCTCTTAACCGAGTGCTTACTTAGTTGTAAGTCTTAAATCCTTTTGCAAGGAAAATTGTATAAATCTTAAAGCTCTTAACAGGGAAGAATAGCATTAACATAAACTTCAACAATGTAATGGATCTAATAAGCTAAACATCACTCAAGAAAATACACATAATACCATGATTTTGGTTACCTAGAAACCCTTGAAAGGTAAAATTGCGGTGGGGATGACACCCACAAATCTTCACTACTGTGGTACAAAGTTTGTCTATTAGGGCTACAAATTTGATCATAAAATATGATCTTCCCTGTGAGGGGTCTAACCTGTTAAGAGCTTTAAGATTTATACAATCTACCTTGAAAAAGGATTTAAGACTTACAACTAAGTAAGCACTCAGTTAAGATATTTACTAAGGTCTGTCAAAACCACTTTGTTAAAAAAATTAACATGATACACCTGATAAAATATCTCAGTACCTAATCCTTTGATCTGCACTATGATGTTGATTATAGATCTTCTCCTTCTAGTATAGATTTGATCTCATCTATCAAGTATATCTATGTTCTTCTCTTCACTGCTTAGCTCTATTTAACTCGGTCACTGAAATCTATCAGAATACTTCACTGATCTGAAGATATTCTCTTTGTTCTTCTTCCTTCCTCACATACTATGTTTTAGGGTTCAGATCTCATCTTACATAGAAAATTGTCTTCCTCCAAGATTTAAGATCTACGATCTAGATTATCTCTTTTTGCCGCTTAACCTTTCCCCAATTCTGCTTGGTTCCATGTAATACATAGGGATCAATGATTACAATATAGGAGTGCAATCACCTTCGTGATTTTCTCAAAAAATAGTAAACAAAATATAAATGTTGGTCAAAATGATTTACCTAAGTGTTTGTGCCATAACAAATACATATGTCAATTCTGGCTTGCTTGACATTGGATGTCTTTGGCACTCAACATTCATTGTTCTTTACACCCTGATGCTTGACATTTTCTTCTTTACATAACTCAAAAAAATTTGAATTAGCTAATACAAAAAGTACTCAATGACCATTGTTTTACTCGGCAGTGACTACTACTCGGTGAATGTACATTATACATGACTCAGCCTATACATGATGACTCAGTCGTAGTGATGACCGACCAACATTGCCTAGAAAATTACTAAGTGTAAGACACTAATAGACAACAAAAATTTAGAGATCAACAATCTCCCCCTTGGATATTAGCGGCAAAAATACTTTGTCATGGCATTTACATTACATTTACAAGAGTACTTATTACTAACAGAATACTCCCCCTAAAACTTAACTTAGTCTTACAAAACAAAAGAATTTACATTTGTACATATAAGACTTCCTTACTTGACATACACTTTGAATACATATATACATTTACAAAACTTAGTATGTCATACCATTTGGTTCTGTTTCTTTCAATCTGATTCTGCTCTCTGATTTTGTTCCCTCCCTTTGTGACTTAACATGTCATTCTATTATTTCCCCCTTGTTTTTGTCACTTGCAGTTCTTGGGGTTTAGGAAGCTTGAAATGTTTTTATAGAAATGGTTTATGAAGCATCATGACCATGTGCAATGCATTGTCCCAACCAGATGTTGCTATCTTCAAAACTTCTAATTTTACTTCTAGCTTGACAACTAGGTCAACTAAGTTCTCAGTAGTAGAAAGATGGGGATCTTTCTATACTAATTCCTTTACCTTAGCTAACTCTCTTTGTATGGCCTCCAGGTAAGGTGTCAACATTTTTTTAATAGAGATTAAGTGAACCCTTATCTTACCATCATTAGCCATCAACTCAGCTATCCTCCCTTGAGCATTTAGAAGCCTGGTGTAATGTATAGAGTTGTAACTTCCATCCATACTCAATGAATGATCTGTAGATTTTATGTCTAACTATAGCTTATCTACCAACTCCTGGTTATCCTTGGTAAATGATTCTACATCACACAATTTCTTTTACAAAGATTGTGTGTTTTGTACAACTCCTTCTAAACTAGCTGAGATTAAGGTAGAAAGTTCTACCTACTTCACTGTTATCTTGATAGAGACCTTATTTCTCGATAAATGTACATTATACAAGACTTGGCCTATAAATTTTACTTCTACCTTAGTAGCTAGGTCAACTAAGCTAAGTCTCTAAAGAATATATACCAGAAACATATAAAATTCAGTCCACTGTCCAAAAGTAATTAACTTGCAAAATATAGAAACGTTCACATCAAAACATTCACACAAGTATAACACCAGGAATTATAGTGGAAACCCAACTTGGGAAAAACCACTTTGTAACATGGTACTAATATTTTCACTCTTCTAAAGTGAGCTTTGTGAAAAGCCAACCTTGTTAAAGGTTTACAAACACACTGCTAGCTGTGACCCTATTAAAGGATTTAAACACTCTATCAAAAGTGACCTAGTTAAAGAATTTAAGTACACTCCATTAGAATGCCACCTTGATTAAAGGATTTAAACAATGGTTGTTAGGTCAACCTTGATTAAAGGATTTAGACTAATACAATGGTTATAAAGTAGTAGTAGTATCTAATCTGAAAAACATACAACTCACTTTGCAAATATTAGACCCAATTCACACATATATGTTGATTTGTTGACTGAGTTCCATTTCCATCTCCATCTCTGATCTACTTGGAATTTGCTTCAAGAAATGACAACTCTGAGCAAATCCTTCACCTTTAGCCTTATGCTTATACTTATCAGTCAATAACATCAACAACTCCAACATACTTAGTAACCTCACAATTAGGTTTTCCTTTATACCTCTCCAATAGGCAGATCCATCTTTTATCGCTTAATCTCCTCCGTAGATCTAGGTTAGGTCAGATTCATCGAATCCTTACAACATTTAAGTTCTTCATCCATCCTTCTAGAAATATCTTCAATCTTCTCATTGAATCCATAATAAAATGATTTACCATGCATTAAATTCTCCATACAATCAATTAATAAAGTCAACACGATTTACATAGCCCAAGAATTCAACTATGTCGACTGGAAATCTGAATTCTTCCTCCAAATGTAAATTACTAACACTCAGTCAATACTGTGTTCATCTCCTCATTCATCATTGCATAACTTGGTCATCTCTACAAATTGTCTTCCTCGACTAACATTGTCTTGCTCAGTAATTTCCTATCGCTCGACATAAACTGATGTTCGGTCAACACTAAAGTTACCCAGCATATACTGGCACTCGATCGACACTAACATCACTCGGCTTAAACTAAATTTCTTCACTTTTTCTTGGTTAAGCCTAATTCTTTAGTCTTTCTTCTTACTTAGATAAATAATACATTATCTTATCATTGTGCCAAATAATCAAGTACTCATTGAAATATCAAATAACTCAACCTTTCCCTAGGTTCTATTGTTATCTCCCTTTCCCTAATCCTTTTCATCAATCAATAGATATAGTACTTTCTTAAATAGCAACTATCTTACCAATTAAGGTTTGACATCAATGAAAATAAAACAATTGTTTCAATTGCAGTTTCCAACAATCTCCCTCTTTGGCATTGATGGCAACACCATATGAAAAACACATGATTTACCAACCAATCCAAAACTCTGTCGTTGCATCAAAAATATTTATAATATCCTTAGCTTCATTTTGATTCTCAATGACTTAGCCTTTCTTGACCATTTACACAGTTACTCCCTTTGATTGTCTGAATCTTGGAACATA
This sequence comes from Chamaecyparis obtusa, assembly GCA_027943335.1. Classification (NCBI taxonomy): domain Eukaryota; kingdom Viridiplantae; phylum Streptophyta; class Pinopsida; order Cupressales; family Cupressaceae; genus Chamaecyparis; species Chamaecyparis obtusa. Next base: position 214,442 of record BSBK01007429.1, read on the forward strand.
TACCTCAATGTTCTTTATATCTATGTTTTCATCTCTGAATCTCTCCCTCTTTGACAATAGTGCCAAAGCAGTATCTAGAACTTACATATTACATATGTAGATGTCATCTTGTCAGTTCAGTAATAGTATTCATCCCTCTATCATCTTGCTTATGATTGATTATTAGCTTTTCTATTCTTTTCACAACTCTAGGCAACTCCTAAAGTGTGACCTTTCTTGCATCAATTTGCCAGATAATCTATGCAACACATTTGATGCAGTGCTCCTAGCTTGACTAGGAAGCCTTAGTTAGGGGAAGCACCCCTAATTTACCTCTAAGATATTTATGAGCATCCTTAGGTAAATATTTTTTGAATATGTCTGCTAGTTGTTCCTTTGTGTTCACATTTTCCATTCTCACTTCTTTATCTTGTACCAATTCCCTCAAGTAATGATACTTGATAGCAATATGTTTGGTCTTTGTGTAAATCACTAGATTCTTTGATATGTTGATAGAACTTGTGTTATCATAGAATATAACAACCGGTTCAGTGATCTCCTCTTTCATACCTTTCAACAATTGCTATATCCATACCAGATTTGAACAATTCATTGCAGCTACAACATACTTAGCTTTTTCTATAGATTGGGAAATGCAGTTTTGTTTCTTGCTTGTCCAAGAGACTAATCTTTGTCCAAGAAAGAAAGATCCACCACTTGTACTTTTCCTATCATCAACACTTCCTACCCAATCAGCATCAGTGTAGACTCTCAATTAAAATTTCTCATTCCTCTTGTAGTACAATCTATACTCTTCTAACATCTTTTAGATATCTTGGTATTCTCTTCACAGCCATCATATGATTTTCCTTAGGATTGGTAGAGAATCTTGCCACAATCCCAACTGCTAGGGCTATATTTGGTCTACTATGGATAACATGTTGTAGCTTTCCAATCATGGATCTATACAGGGTTTGATTCACTTCAACAATATCATCAGTCTTAGATATTTTATGTCCAGTAGCCATAGGATTACTTACTGGCCTTGAGTCCTCCATTCCAAAAGTTTTCAGTATCTCTTTGACATATTTAGATTGTGTAATAAAGATACCTTTATCCATCTGATAGACTTGTAAATGAACAAAGAATTTGATCTCACCAAACATAGACATCTCAAACTTAGTTTGCATCTCACTTGAAATTTTTTGACATAGGACATCTTGTCCACCAAATATGATATCATCTACAAAAATTTCTGCTAATAAAATCCCTTGACCTTCTTCAGCTTTCATGTATAGATTGTTGTTGTCATTTTTCCTTGCAAATCCAATCTTTATCAAATAATTGTGTAAACTCTCATACCATGCTCTGGAGGCTTGCTTCAATCCATACAACACCTTGTTCAGTTTGCAAACCATATTTTTCTTGTCTGGAGCAACAAATCCTTCAGGTTGTTTAATGTATACTTCTTCTTCTAATATACCATTAAAAAATGCAAACTTGACATCCATTTGATATACCTTGAAATCTCTGTAAGAAGCATATGCAAGTAGAGTTCTTACTCCTTCTAATCTTGCTATAGGGGAAAATGTTTCCCCATAGTCTATTCCTTCTTCTTATGCATAACCCTTGCATACCAGTCTTGTCTTGTTTCTTGTGACTTGTCCATGTTCATTAAGCTTGTTTCTGAATACCGATTTTGTTCCAATAACATTCTTGTTTTCTAGTCTCGGCACAATAGTCCAGGTATCATTCTTTTATATTTGATCTATTTCTTCATTCATAGCTTGAATCCAATCTTCATTCTCTAAAGCATCTCTTACTATCTTAGGCTCAAACTTACATAATAAACATGTAGGGTCTTTCAACTTTTTTTTGTTCAAGACTCCAAATTCCTTATCTCCAATGATTTTCTTAGGCTTATGATGTCTTCTCACATACTGTGCCAATGTAGGTTTAGATTTCTTTTCTCCTTGGTCTTCAAGTTCATCATGAAAATTATCAGATTTTGCTGCTGATTTCTTGGCAACATCCTCCTGATGCTCGACATTGCTTACCTGTGACTCTACATCTGGTGCAGGTGTGTTATTTGCTTCTCCTTCATCCATATAGACAAAAGATCTATAGTCTTTAGGTTCTCTTTTTCCTTCTTGTTCATTTTTCTTTGTATATTCATCAACTCTCACATTTGTACTTTTCACAATTTTGTTAGTGTTAGATTTCAAATACTTATAAGCTTTAATCTTAGTGGAATAACCTAGGAATATGACTTCATCACTTTTTGTATCAAACTTTCCATTTCTATTATCTTTCAGTATATAGCATTTACTCCCAAAGATTCTAAAGTATTTCACATTAGGTGCATATCCATGCCATAATTCATAAGGTGTAACATTTGTACCTTTCTTGATTTGTACCCAGTTTAAGATATAAATAGTTGTACTTATAGCTTCTCTCTAGTATTTTTGTGCAACATTCTTCTCAATCATTAGTGTCCTTGCACAATCCATAGTAGATCTACTTCTCCTCTCAGCTATACCATTCTCTAGAGGTGTTCTAGGTGCAGACATCTGTCTCTTGATTCTTCTATCATTGCAGAATAGATTGAACTCATTTGATATAAACTCTCCACCTCGGTCAGATCTCAGATATTTTAGGCTTCTACCTGTTTCCTTTTTAACCTTTTCCAAATACCACTTAAACAACTGAAATGCATCAGATTTTTCTTTCAAAAACATTATAGTCACCATTCTAGTGTAATCATCAACAAATAGAATAAAATACTTAGCACCACAATAACTTTGTACACCCATAGGTCCAAAAAGGTCAATATGAACGAAATCCAAAGTATTCTCAGAAGTACATGTCTTTCTCTTGAAACTAGACTTTGTCATTTTACCCAACTAACATTGTTTACACATCACATTATCAGGTTTCTTCAATCTCGGCAAGCCTCTAACTTTCTTCTTTTTACTAATACTCACTAGATTGTCAAAGTTAACATGACATAGCCTCTTATGCCATAACCATACATCATTAAATTATACAAATAAACATGTCTCTTCAGATAGATCTAGATAGAACAAATTACCTCTAGTTTGTTCTCCACTTCCAATTAGTTCACCAATAGCATCAAATATTTAGCCTTACTATGATGAAATTCCACTTGGTAACCAGTGCTATTAAGTTGTGCAACACTCAACAAATTATAGTTGAGACCTTCAACCCAATAAGCATTTTCACATGTGATCATATTAGTTAGCTTAATTGATCCTTTACCCCTCACAGGACATGCTGTATCATTACCAAACTTAACACTTCTACCTTTGTAATGATCTAGGGTTTAAAATTTACTTTTATCACTAGTCATGTGATGTGAGCAACCACTATCACTAATCCATTTATCACCTTTACTCGCATAAGAAATAAGTGCAATTTTCTCATCCTCATCAGAATCATCTTTCATAGCAACATAAACTACTTCAATATAAAAATCATCACTATCACTATCAGTTTCCTCTTCTGCAATACAACATGATCTCTTACCTTTATCCTTGTAATCTTTGTACCTTCAGTGATCTCTATTATCTCTCTTATCCTTGTACTTTATTTCTCTTTCCTCATCCTTTTCATTCTTTTCAGGACACTTTGCAACAATATGGCCAACTTTGTTACAAGAAAAATAGATTATAGGAAGTTTACCTTTATATTTTCCTTTTCTTGTCTTCAATCTTCTAGCCATGAGTGCCTCGAGATCATCTAGTTCCTCATCAGAAGTGTCACTGTCACTTTCACTATCACTTTCACTTTTCACACATTTTTATTTCTCTCTCTTAGATTTATGCAAAATCATTTGTGACTTGAATGCAGATTCAACATTAGGAACAATGTAGTTATCATAGTTAGAAAGCTCAAAAGTAGTAAGCTTACCAACAAGACTTTCTAGAGTTAGAACATTACTAGGGTTACATCTTGATTCTTGAATTGCTAAACTTCTGATAGTATAGATAGGAAGAAAACTTCTTAATACCTATCCAATGATAGCCTCATCATCAATGATTCCATTACATCCTCTAATAGAATTCACTATCTCCTTGATTCTAACACAATACTGAGAAATATTCTCACCTTCTTGAATTTTCATCTCATCAAACTTACCTCTCAAGCTTTCAGCTTTTTCCCTCAGTACATTTGTATCACCACCATAGATGGTTGCAAGAGTATCCCACATTTGCTTTGCATTAGTGCAATCCTTGATGTCTTTAAATTCAGGATAGCTTAAGGCACATGTAATCTCCAACATTGCTTGATTATGTTCTTGTTTTGCTTTCATCTCCTTGGTAGTCAAAGGTGTAGCAGGTATAATATAGTCATGTTCAACATAGTATTTCATCGAATCACCAATACTAGCTAGATGTAGTTTCATCAAACTTTGTCATGCAGGGAAGTTCTCCTTGTTCAACTTCGGTACCTCCTTTTTATACAACTTGATCATTTTCTTAAGTACCTTTAAAAATTTTCTCTGTAAGCACCAATAGCTCTGATACCAATTGTTAATGTTATTTAGAACAATAGAGAGGGGGGGTGAATCATTTGTTCTCAGGTCCAGATGTACCAATTGAACTTTTAAACACTTCAACAATCTCAGATCTAATCACCAACATAAATCAGTCTCTAGATAATATATACCAGAAACATATAACATGTAGTCTACTGTCCAAAAGTAATTAACTTGTAGAATATAGAAGCATTCACACAAGTATAACACCAAGAATTATAGTGGAAACCCAACTTGGGAAAAACTACTTTGTAACATGTTACTAATATTTTCACTCTTCTAAAGTGAGCTCTGTGAAAAGCCAACCTTGTTAAAGTTTTACAAACACACTGATAGGTGTGACCCTGTTAAAGGATTTAAACACTCTGTCAAAAGTGACCTAGTTAAATAATTTAAGTACATTCCATTAGAATGCCACCTTGATTAAAGGATTTAAACAATGATTGTTAGGTCAACCTTGATTAAAGTATTTAAACTAATACAATGATTAGAAAGTAGCAGTAGTATCTGATCTAAAAAACATACAACTCACTTTGCAAATATCAGATCTAATTCTCACATATATGTTGATTTACTGATTGAGTTCCATTTCCATCTCCATCTCTAATCTGATCAGAATTCACTTCAAGCAATCAAAACATTGATAAACTCATTCACCTTTAGCCTTCTTCTTAAACTTATCAGTCAATAACATCAACAACTCCAACATACTCTGTAACCTCACAATTAGGTTTTCCTTTATACCTCTCCACTAGGCAGATCCAACTTTTGTCGCTTAATCTCCTCCATAGATCTAGGTTAGGTCAAATTCATCGAATCATTCCAACATTTAAGTTCTTCATCCATCCTTCTAGAAACATCTTCAATCTTCTCATTGAATCCATAATAAAATGATTTACCATGCATTAAATTCTTCATACAATTAATTAATAAAGTCAACATGATTTACATAACCCAAGAATTTAACTATGTCGGTTGGAAATATGAATTATTCCTCCAAATGTAAATTACTGATGCTCGGTCAATACTGTGTTCATCTCCTTGGTCATCACTGCATAACTCGGTCATCTCTGCAAACTGTCTTCCTCAACTAACATTGTCTTGCTCGGTAATTTCCTGTCACTTGGCATAAATTGATGTTCAATCAACACTAAAGTTACTCAGCATATACTGGCACTCAATCGACACTAACATCACTCAGCTTAAACTAGATTTCTTCACTTTTTTCTTAGTTAAGACTACTTCTTCAATCTTTCTTCTTACTTAGATAAACAATACATTATCTTATCATTATGCCAAATAATCAAATACTCATTGAAGTATCAAATAACTCAACCTTTCCCTAGGTTATATTGTTATCTCCCTTTCCCTAATCCTTTTCATCAATCAATATATATAGTACTTTCTTAGATAGAAATTATCTTACCAATTAAGGTTTGACATCAATGACAATACACCAATTGTTTCAATTGCAGTTTCCAACAATTCATAATGCTATATCTATGATCGCATATGTGTATGATGATTTTTATGCATGTTATAATCATTTGTGTGAAAATAAGGAATTGGTTTAGCAGTGAAGGAACAAAGATGAAATATTTTATCAATATGTCCCACATGAATGGAATAAGGTGTTGCAATCAAAGTTATATAATCTTGATGATATTATTGGATTGTTGTTGCAATATCATCAAGGTTGGTGATTGGTGGAAAGAGTTACAGGATTCTGAAGTTCAAATAGTAAAGAAGGAAAGGATAGTGAAGAATAGTCAAATCAATTATACTGGTGATAGGATTGATAGAAGAACTAAAATGGTGAAGTATAGAATGTACTGGGTAAAGGAAAAAAATTTCAATAAATTGGATGTGCGATAATTATTATGATGAATTGTGATGAATGGTTTATAGGATATTACCTATAGAGACATTTGAAGAGATTTGTGAAATAATATTTACTTGTAATCTACAGGAAGTAAGGATTTGATAAGGTTTGTGAGACATTGAGTGAAGAAAATTTAACCAACAATGTATACTTGTAAAGATTAGGTAAACTGGTAAGCTTTATGATGTTGGTTGAAAAGTCAAAGTGGTTAGGTGAGATTGGGCCAACATGAAGGCACAAAATTAAAGGTTATGGTGCTTGCTTATGAAATTCAAATTTATTTTGAAGTTGACAAAGGGTAACACATTTAGGGTTTATTAACTGACTTAAGAACAATATATATATGATGAAAATATCAGTGTGTGGTACTCTCGATGGATGTTTAAATGTAATTCTGATGTTGTGGATGTAGTTAAGTGTGTCAAAAACAATCTAGAGTAGAGAAGTGATTTAGAGTATAAAGGATCTATCATGCGTTGAGTGCAACTTTCAGATCAACTATTACTTATTGATTTTAACATGTTGAAAAGAAAAAATCCTATAACAAGGTCACTCTTAACCAAGTGTGCAGGATCCTAAAAGGTCTAAAGGAAAACTACTCTAACAAGGTGACTCTTAGAAGTTCTAAATCCATTAATAGGGTAGATCTTAACATGTCTTATTTGTAAAGCTTCTAACAAGGCTTAACACTCTTAACTAGGTGAAACCCTAACTGAGTGGATGTAAAAATCTCCTAACATGACAACTTGATTACTACAGTAGTGAATATTTTTGGGTGATAATTCCCAGTGTTGTTTTTCCTTCTAACAAGGGTTTCCATGATAAAAATACTCATGGCAAGTGTTTTATGTGTGGATTCTTATTTCTTTCATTTCTTCATAGTTACTTGATATGAATAGTTCATGATTGTTTAAGTTGATGGTGAATATTATTTAAATATGAAGCTACATTGATTCACCCCCACCTCTTAGTATTGCCTAGTATTAATAGACTTCCTACCCTACACATCCTAAATAAAATGGTGCCATCCACTATCACATTACTTTACACACCTAGTATTAATAGAATTCCTACCCTACACATCCTAAATAAAATGGTGCCATCCACTATCACATTACTTTACACATTTTAATTAGAAATTTAAGATTGAAACATTAGTCCTAACACAATGTACCTTCCATTGGGTTGTATCTTTTATTTTAATTTAATAGTGATCTCTAGGCAGTGTTCCTGAATGCATGTGCATTCCCCTTGTAATACTCCTAACAGGGTATAGTGCTTCTAACATAGTACTTCATCTCGTGGTTTTGATCTCCATCCTGGTAATTCCCCTAACATGGTTTCCACATCAAAAATATTGGTGTTATTTGATGGTTATTGTGGTGTGTTCTTTTATTTAATGTTTATCATTTAGATCAAAGATTATGTTTAAGAGTTGTTTGAGGTTTTGAGTTTTGGGACACAATTTATTCACGCCCCCTCTCAGTTGTGTGTGATGCCTTGTATCAAATAGTACCAAGAACAATCATAATGATCTACACATGCAACTTAAAAGTTTCATAATCTCTCGCAATATGTCACCATTATCCCAAATTATTTAGGCATAAATCCCATGGAATAAATAATGTGTCAAGTATGATCTCCAAAATACCCAAAATTATAACCCATAACAACACCCAAACCCACTCAATCTTTTGGACCAAAAAAAAATATGTATCATGTACAATCCCAACATGAATGTTAGCCTCCCATAACCAAGAAGATATAACTCATAATATCCATTCCCAAAATAATATGTCAACCCAATAAAAATGAGATAACCAATGCGAAACATCTCTCAAAATGAATCCTCCACAACTAAAATTCTATCCATATCTCAAGATCCATATCTATGAAAGATGAAGCATAAAAATAATGCACTTGAAAATAATAGTGGGAAAGAACTCTCAAGTAGTAAAATATTGAGTACACCAAGAGAAAGGAATGAGGATTATCATCCAAGATATCCAAGTCTAAATGAATCATCAAAGAAAAGTCTCCTCCCAAGTTGATACCAAGTGAAAAATTCTTTGTCTTCTTGTTGAAACCATCAAATGTCTTAACACAAGTCTCTAATCACAAGATAATACCAACATCACCTAGTCTCCATGTATCCATGAGTACCTATAATCAATCAATTCATGCCAAATTATAAATGTAACATATAAATATTATAAATTAATCAAACAAATGATCATGCACTCATTACAAAGAGAACCAAATAATACCAATTTTAAGGGTACAACCTCAGAACATGAAATCATGATCCAACCATCTCCTCCTAGAAGATCACATACTCTAAGTGAATATATTATGGTCTCAATATCAATGTATCATTCCAAAAATTCAAGCTAACTATAATAAAAAATGTATCATGACATATCACCTATTAAGTAAAGTTAACATGTCAAACGAAAAATAATATACAACATCTCAACAAAAGACTTCATGAGTCCTCCATGGCCCCAATATGTCAACATCTAAAAACTCATGAAGATAACCATCTCCTACCTGTGAACTATAAATGTGAAAGGCCCTTCCGCAACACTAGCATCAAGAGTTCTCCAAACATCTAAAACATGACGAATATCATCTACCATCAAATGGTAAATCCACATCACTTATAACAACTCTCGCTAAATTTTGATATAAGTCATACATGTCATAATAACCATCCCCTAAATAAAATATCATTTAGGTCTACACACAACTGAAATACCATTAACATCAAGTGAAATAAATATTTCCAAGAAAAGGAGATAAAATTACCAATAAACCATTAGGAATCCATTGAACACTACTAATACATCACTCTTGAAATCTCCCAGTGAAATTTTTATCCAATCAATAATGAATCTATCATGACATTGTGATAACTCACATGTTAAAAGTCTCAATAAATGACTTACCAAGTACTTTAATCATTCATCTTCCAATCTCAAATAAAACATACCAATGCACAAATAACCACAAATAAGGCCAACTAACAAAGTCTCTATCAATATTGAATCAATCATGTAGATATAGACAATCCAAAAGAGAGTCATCCCATTGCAAGTGAATGGGTAGATAATTCACAACCTACATAAATTGAAGATATAATAAATGAAACATGCAAACTCATCATCACATCAATAACCTAAAAATTGAGATATCAAAGAGAATAATTTTGTAGACCACGTGAATCAAACAAATAAATATTCAATATAATTTGTGAAACATGTCCACATCCAAGTACCATATTCAAGGAACCAATCTATCATCAAGGACATAAGAAACAACCTCCTAACATCAAACCAAGATACCAAAAACCACCACGTCAAACTTGATAATGTCCTACTAATGAAAAGGTATACCTACATTACCATCATCAGTAACATTGTACCTACATTTAACTATCAGTGACAAAGACTCTAAGTCTCAAACCATGATATCAATATTTTTTTTTAAAGTCTCAAACCATATCCAACCATCTCTTCAAAATTGAAGACAACCTTTGTACATGTCACCATCAAAGTACAACTCTAAAAACACCTGTAAATATGTACTAAGAAGCACAAAATTTAATAATAAGTTGTAGCATCATAAATATCATATGAAAATATGCACTCCCTCAAGTTTTTGCCTCTTAACTCATGAATGATAAAAAAATCACACCCTAAATCTCAAGAACCTACAAGTTTTCAAACAAATAAACCAATCTCCAAATAAACCCAAAAATAAATTTCAGTTGGTCATTTAATAAAAGTGTCTGGGGTAAATGTACAAAGTTGTGTCACACTTTTATAAAGGAAAAGGTCAACAACACACAAAATTTTTAACTTTAACGACATAAAAATGGCATTGATGTTTAGAATTTGAAGATGATGTAAACTAATGAAATGTGTAAAAGTGGATGAAGTTTATGCCTATAATTTTTTTAAAAAAATTTTAACAAGAATTCACATAGTTTTTTAAGTTTTGAAGTCTAATTTTTACTTTCTAAAAAATGCTGAAAAACAAGGGTCTTGTTCCCACCAAAAAAGTATATGCAAATAATATTTTTTTCCTTTGATTTCAAAATATGTTATAGATGAAATGTATAGCTAGTGCATAAAAGAATAAAAATTAGTTTTCAATATATATTTTCTCCGTTATAACTACTCAAAGTCGAACATACCCAAAATCAACAGTTTTCATCTCCCACCAAATTTCCCCTATCAAATCTACACAATTTAGAAAAAAAATTGCACATTCTTGAAGAGAACTGTCTCCTTTAGTGTTAAATATAAAATTTCAAATTTTTTTATAAGCTTTACTATTTTTTTCTATTTTTGAAGTAGTTTGTTCTAAAATGTTAAAATACCTACTTGCAGTATTTTGAAATTATAATATATTAGATCTAATTAAAATATTATAAAAATTATATGATGATAATCTTGACTCTGTGCTCTAAAAAAGGGTATTTTTATATTTGTAAAAAAAATATCACTAAAAAGAGGAGTTATTGAAACATCAATTTTTTGAAATAATTTTATTTCTTTAGTAATTGGTATAAAACATGCATTTAATAGATATTTCCAATTGGAAAAGTTGAATCACTTATCTAACTTAACTAGAATGAATCTAGCTAGACCATATGTTTGACAAAAAATCATTTTAGTTAGAAATACTCAAATTCAGCTGTGGGTATGGGTCATGTTAAGGAGGGTGGGTATGGGTCTGTTGACCTGACACCCCCCATTAATATTCTTTATTTTTAAAAACATTTTTGCGATACGCAACTCACAATTTTTTCACTTTTACTTTTAGAATCTTGTAGGGTAAGTTTTTGATGTGAAGAGATCATTTTTTTTATTTTTTACTTTTTCATATCGCAAATTTGATAGCTGTATAATCGTATGCCTAAAAAATTGTGCTTTCTCAAGTTTTCCAAAATGGGAAAATTTTTATGTAAAAACTTGTATCTCATCCAACTTGGATCCAAAGTTGAGGTTTATTTTTTTATCTCAAGAGGCCATTTGAACAATTTCCTCTACAAAACCTTTATAAGAAACCCTTTTGACCCATTTTTCTCAAACCTCAAAAATGCAAATGAATGTGTTTCATACCTTGTAATGTATCAAATCTTTCGTGCATATCCATGGCTTGAATTTTTCACCTTGTCCACTCAATCTAGCATCATAACTTTAAATCCAATCATGAAAGATTTGGTACCACTTGATAGGACATAATGAATTAATACCTAGTTAATTTTATATTTTCTACATTACCCATGAGAGAAAATCGTGTATACAAGCTTACAAAATAATTATTATGCCAAGATCAAATAGACAATCCACTAGAAAATATATATATATACCCTAGAAAAACCCTTGTGGCAGAAATCCCAGCCTCTAAAAGAATCCATACTCCTATTATTCAACAAATTAATGACACGTGCACTTACAAAGTTATTATGAGTACTTATTAAACACCAATCCTCTCACATACATCCTCCACCATGTCATTCTTCACATATGAAATCCTCAAAAAGACTCAACAATGATAACTCACTCAACCAGCCAACCTTAACCACTTTTAGGCCCAAAAGAAGACAAACACAACTGAGAGAGGGGTTGAATCAATTGTACACACAACATTTAAAACTTAAATATACTTTATCCAATTATAGATATGATAGATAAATAGTAATGCAAGATCATCAACACATAACACTAGATTTGTTCTCGAGGAAACTCAATTAAGGGAAAACCTTGGTGGAAGTCAAACACGCAAGATAATTATACTTTGCTAAAAGTACTAACTATTTCAAAGAAAATTAAAATAAAAGGGGAATGCACATGCATTCACATGCCCAATTCCTAGAGGATACTACTCATAATATAATAACAACAATATGATCCTCAACTGGGTTAACCAATCAATCTCTAATTATAATTTGCCAAGGTGGACAAACTATCCAATCTAACCAAATTGACTTACAGCATATGCAATTCCAATACAGTTCCAATGAAGCATAATTTTTGCCTTAGTCACATAATATATACATTATCTTTTCTTCTTCTCTTCTCATCTACTCTACATCCACAATCACAAATGATTTACCATTTATATATATTACAATGAATAATCAACAATAAGGTCAGCTAACACCTACAAGGACAAATGATATGAACATTATGCTCAAAATAAAATGCGATCCAAATCAAGTCAACCATGTTAGAGTATCTATTTATCTTCACTTATTAATTAAATCATGTTGATTTAATTATTAAGTTGTCTATGTACTCTATTTTCACTTAAGCTTTCTTTTAGGTGCATATAATTAATATTTTATATTAATTATATTGCGCAACCTAGCTTTTTTCCTTTTTAGGATTTTTGTTCACCTTATAGGTTGAACTCTTGTAATTATTTTTTATCTTGGAATACAAATTTCTCTCACACTGTTGAGATTTCCAAGCTCTTGCTTTTTTGTCTTATCTGGCTTCCTTTCAGCAACAGGTATTCTTGCATGCAGGTGTTCTTGGCATTCTGTGAAACTGTGTTTCTCAGTTTTTACATGGTATCAGAGCTTCCTTGCTGCTACCTAGTCTGAAGTTTTTTGGAGCTGCATTTGAAGACAAAAGCCACAGTATTTTCTGGTTCTCTTTCGGTTGTTTTTTATTGGATCTAGGGGGTCTCTTTTTTTTGGAGCACTTTGGACCAAAACTGACCTCACGCTTGCGTCCAGAAGGCCCAAAAACCCCTATTTCCATATAAAATTTGACTTGTTTGGCCTCTAGGGCATCTGAGAGAAAAAATTTGCCCTCCTAGGGCCGTACGGGCATGAATTTCAAAAAAAAATTTAAAAAAACTATTAAAAATGCAAGTTTTTAAGGTTTTAAGGGCGCTCCACCACCGCACTGCCCCGACACCACCCGCGCTCAGCCGCAGCGCCACCGCAGCCTCGTCGGCCATCCACCGTCGCCCGCCACGCCACCAGCGCCCGGCCAGCGCGCCACCCGCCGGCCGCCGCCCAGCCCGGCCACCGCCCAACCTCTGCCCGGCCACCTGTAGCAGGTGACGTCACCTGCTGACGTCACTTGCCAGTAATTTTCTGGCACCAGATTTTATTTTCCGGTGAATTTTACAAATTTTTCGGCGACCCAAAATTTTTTGGGATGACATCATGCTAACATTAGCGACAGGCCTGTGATGGTCATATGGCCATCAACTTTTTTGCCGTCACTGGTTTTTTCTAGAGAGCTTGCATTTTGGGGGTACTTGGGCATTTTTGCTCCTACAGGGCTCATACGAACTCGAAAATTGACATATGATATATCGCCGGAAAGGTCTTTCTGAGATGGATGCAATGATGCTAGTTTGGTTTTCTGATTCAGCCATTTGAGTTCTCTTTGTTATTGTCAAAGTCAAGGCTTCTATTTTCTTCCTTCTCTACATCTGGAGTCCATGTTTTCTCCTATTTTTTTTGTGCTTTCAGTTATTTGTTGTGTGGGGGGTTGCTTTATACGTTGTGGGGTGATGTTTTTTCCTTTCTATAATTTACTTCAGAAAAGACCCTTCTACTTCTGTCTCCTTCTCTCAATGTTGGATCCCTTTGTGGCCTGGCTTACACCGCATAATTATCATACTTGGAAAGCACACATGACCAGGCTTCTTATGTCACGTGGCTTATGGTCATGTCTGGATGAGAACCAACCTGTCCTGCAGCATCCCTTTGAGATTCTTTAGCATAGAAACAAAATGGATGAAGCCATGGGTTTGATTGCACTAAACATCTCTGATAGTCTCTTGTTTCACCTGGAAGGTTTGACCACTCCTAGGGCTATTTGGGGCAAGTTTTCAACCTTTTTTGGTACAGTGAATGAATTTAGGAAGCTTCAGCTTGATGCAGAGTTGACCTCTTTGACTCCTTCTGATTTCCCCACTATAGAGGACTTCTTGATGAAGTTCAAGTCTCTATGTACAGTTTTGCAGGGATGTGGGAAAATCAAGACAGATGATGAGTGTATCTATCTGATACTCTCAAAGTTGTGAGGATAGTATCAGATCTTTTCTTCCACTTTCTACTCCACCATGGATGCTTTGGGTACTAGACATGTTATGCCCTCTTTTGAGACTTTCTGTGACAAGTTGACTCGTGAGCAATCCAAGATCACTCAGATGGATTCACTTGCTGGTTCACAGTCACAGGCATTGCTTGCCAAGACACCTCAGGATTCTCAGAAGAAAAAGCCAAAGCAGATATCTGATTCCTCTTCTCAACACTCTACTGGCCCACCATCTTCTTCTAAGAAGGAGAAACAGAAGACTGAGAGCCCTACATGTTCCTATTGTCAGAAGGGAACACATGATGCGTCACTTTGCTATCAGAAGAAGTTTGATGGTTACGAGAAACAGATAGCAGATTTGCAAGCTCTTCTTCAAAAGAGCAATCTTTCCTCTCCATCCTCTTCTAGCTCACAAGGGTCTGCTTATCAGTCTTCCTCTATCTATTCTACAGCTGGACAGGATCTTGGAAAGGGTCATGCATTACGAGCTTCTGTTGCATCCCCTTCACAGGTCCCTTGGATACTGGATTCAGGTGCTTCTCACCATATGGCATCTTCTCGAGAGATCTTCTCTTCTTTTGAAGATTCTCTTATTCCCCATATTATCATTGGGAATAACACTGTTATGACAGTCTGTGGGAAAGGCACTATATGCATTCAGGATGGCACATTCAATGATGTGTTGTATGTTCCATCTCTATCTGCAAACCTTCTCTCGGTTTATTAGATTACTCATAGTGGGTCAGGGAAGACAGTTGAGTTCACTCCAGATTCAATTTTCATTCGAGATAGTATGACAGGAGGTATTGTTGCTACAGGGACAGTTGATCATTCCACCCGTCTCTACTCCTTTTCACACTTTGGTCCACCTTTGCCAGAGCATGACTCTCCTCCTTTGAGAGAGCATCATGTGGTACAGTCAGGTAACTTGAACCTTTGTGTGGTTCCTGAGACTACTGTTGTGACTGCCATGCCACCTCCTCTTGAGCTCTTTTATGTTCAGCAGGGTTCTTCTTCAACACTGCCTGATCCTCCAGCTCCATTCATCGAGCCACCAAGTGCAGTTGTTAAGGATTCTACAGAGGACATTCCTCTCCTCTTTGATGACAGTGTCAGCACACCTATCATACCACTTACATTGGGGATTCCCTTTCAGGATCCTCATTTCTACTCCTTTGAGCATCAACTCGGCCTTCTAGTGACACCTCATCTTTCGAGGTTCCCTCTCTAGTGTCCACTAACTTTCACTCATCTGCATTGGAGTCATAGTGGTTTGTTCATTGATCCAAGGGTTCTTTCATTCTGGGGGGGGCTTTGGAGCCTCGACCCTCTCTCACGGGGGGGTTGGGAGCACGCATTGTACTTATGGCTTTGAGAGACTCTCTTGAAGTCATTCTTTTTGTCTTTGCTTGCTTTTACATCTCTTTTTGGAGAGGAGTTTTTCCCACTGGGTTTTCTCCTTTACTCCAATTTATAGAGATTTCCTTGTATTGGGTACCTGATCAGGTCTTGTTGCCGGGACCCTTTTCCTGCTTTCATAGCTGTGCTAGGTTAGCTTACCTCTTGAGCTTCGCTTAAGGGGGGGTGTTAGAGTATCTATTTATCTTCACTTATTAATTAAATCATATTGATTTAATTATTAAGTTGTCTATGTACTCTATTTTCACTTAAGCTTTCTTTTAGGTGCATATAATTAATATTTTATATTAATTATATTGTGCAACCTAGCTTTTTTCCTTTTTAGGATTTTTGTTCACCTTATAGGTTGAACTCTTGTAATTATTTTTTATCTTGGAATACAATTTTCTCTCACACTGCTGAGATTTCCAAGCTCTTGCTTTTTTGTCTTCTCTGGCTTCCTTTCAGCAACAGGTATTCTTGCATGCAGGTGTTCTTGGTGTTCTGTGAAACTGTGTTTCTCAGTTTTTACAAACCAAGACTTAGATAGGACCCAAAACATCATCCTCGAACACAACAACTTTTCCAAATCTGCACCTTGAATCACAACACATTACTCCACCAAGTCATCTAGGATCTAAATTAAGAAACACCAACACTCTAGCAAATCACTAAATGCAATCACCATGACTAATGAGCCATCAACATAGTCATAACATGATCCAAGAATACCAAAAATTAGAAAGAATATATTCCTGAACCTTCGCATCATCTCAACCTCAAAATCAAACACATCTCTATACTATCATCAACAATACTAAACAACAAACTTTGTCTCACTAAAAAGATAACTTGTTGAACTCTGAATCATGAACGATGCCAGTTGAGGAAACAAGAATAAACCCCAAATTTACCAATAGCTTCACACCATCTGAATCAATAAATCTAATCCATACTAAAGTAGAAACTCAACCTCTAACACATCCTAAACAACTGAAACACTGAAATACAAAAAACTAATAAATCAAGCATAACTCACTCAAACTATCATGTCAACCTCTGTAAGTTGACCAGAATCAACTATAGATGAATATGAAACAACATTTAGAATTATAGAAAAATATCTTCAACATATCACCTGAACCATTGAAATCATCTTCATTGAACAAACTAAACACATTGTCTATAACAATAATAGTATGTTGACATCAATGATAGAACACTAATTTTAGCACACATAGTCAAGGTTTGATAAAAAAATCTCTAACATGCTCAATAATCTTGCAACAATATCCCCCTTTGGCATTGATTGAAACATATAAAGTGAAAAATTGAGCAATGCACAAAGACATCAAGAGATAATATATCCACCTATCACTCTGAATATCTAGCTTCAAAACTCTGAACACAAACTCCCGAACACAATATTTCCTGATTATCTTATTTTTCACACAATCTCTCCCCAATTGACATCAATAGAAAAGGGCCAAAGACATCAAAAGAACTGAACTTGCCTAAAAAATCTAATTTGAAAATTTTAAATGCCGATCCACAAGATCTATAAGATTTCTCCCCCTAAGGAGTATTCCCCAATTCATAAATCCAGAGAATGATGTTATGATAATGTTTTAGACTGATTTTGTCCCTAGCATCCTTAGCTCTGATCAAGATGGGATATAACCCTAAGCTTATCTATGAGATACTCAAATGTATCCATTGTTAAAGGCTTTGTGAAGATATCAACAATTTGTTCCTTAGTATATACATACTCCAATATAACTTCATTTTCAATGACTTTATCCCTAAAGAAATGATATCTAATAGAAATATGCTTTGTCTTTGAATGTTGCACAGGGTTATTTGAAATATTAATATCACTTGATTTATCACAGTAAATAATAATGGTTTATCAATGTTTATCCTTAAATCCTTCAGCATTTTCTTCATCCAAATAAGTTGAGTGTAATTTCTAGCAATGAAAACATACTCAACTTTAGAAGCAAGTTGGGAAATACAATGTTGTTTCTTACTAGCCTGAGAGATTAGTCTCTTACCTAAGAAGATGCACTACCGCTTGTACTTTTCCTATCATCCACATTACCTTCCCAATCAACTTTTTTATATGCACAAAGCATGAAATCATTATCCTTACCATACCATAAGCCATATTCAATTGTTCCCTTCAAGTATCTGAATATTCTTTTAGCAACAACAGTATGTGATTCTTTCATATTTGCTTGAAATCTTGGCACAATACAAACATAATTCATTATATTAGGTCTAGTTCAAATCAAGTATAGAAATCCACCGATCATTGATTTGTATCTTGTTTGATTTGCACAAGGGGATTCATCATCTTTAGTCAATTTGCAACCAATAACCATAGGAGTTCCAACCGGCTTTAAATCTTCCATACCAAATTTCTTCAACAATTCTTTGACATACTTGGACTTTATAATGAAAATTCCCTTATCCAACTATGTACTTCGCAATCCAAGAAATAATTTCATCTCACCTATTGTAATGCCCCACCAAGGAACCCTTGGCTCAAGGACATTATACTCATTAAGTCATACACAATATATAATACTTTTTTTTCAATAAAGTAGCGGAACATAATCTAATTTGATTTATTTAATGTTACTAAAGGTCAAGAGAATAAAGAGATTATACTACTTGTCTTGCTCAATTAACAAATTATTATTCTTGCATACCTGAATATTGCTAACTTTCTTTTACATGATGACCACCATGTCCAACACCTGTAACTACACATATGTCTAAACAACTAGATGTAAACATTAGATATATTATATTACAAATAAATGTTTTATTGATAACTTAGCTATGAGAATCATTATTAAGGAGTGAAATCATTGCATTATAAACTTAAAGACAAACCCTAAGGGACTGGACCTAAGCCTCGGGGGCTCATCATCGATGGCCTTGCCTACGTTCACACTCAGAGACTTCGTAGTTTGACTCTCCCCATTCTAGACTATCTATTTGTAAAATCAAGAAAGCGAGTACGCAACCCTTTCTAGGGTCTTGTCCCCCAGATAGTTTTCCCTTCGGTTGCCACCCACTTAGGTGGAACAAGGAGAAATTCCTAGACTTAAAGTTGAAAACTTCATACAAATTTCATAACTCAAAAACATAGTTTAACTCACACTGATATAGTATTCATGAAACCTCCTTAATCATAGTATTTACTAAAGTTCCTTCCAAGAAAACATAGGAGTGAAATACATATATCCCACTAAGATATTGTCATGTATTTTATAATCACTAATAGCATCATCATAGAAAAATATACCTATGTAATCTCATGAAATCATGACATAGGCTTAAAACCTCTTCTATCTCTAACGGTAAACTTAGTTACGATGAAATCAAATCAAATGATTAAGAAGTTATCCATAATTAAAATAAGAATTATTAATATTACAAAGGACATGTTTACAAGTGTGCAACCATAACAATAAGAAACTACAATAAGACACAACATGCATATAATTATTAGAACAAACTTATATCAACTACCAAAAATGTGTAATACGAATAAGGGTACAAGTGAACACAATCCAATAAGTGTATGCACATGTATAAAATCTACAAAAGTATTCAAGAATATACAAAATGACCAAGAGAAAGATAGGAGCATATAAGGGGGTTGATCTCAAACTATGCTAACCTCATATATTATTACAAATAATATAAGTAACCCCTAAATGAAACCCAAGACATCAATATTTACAACAATAAAATTAATATACAAGATAATATAGTCTCACATCTAGAGAGAATTATATATATATATATATATATACAACTTATTTAAATTCCGTAATACTTATGTGCATCTTTATGTAAATCTATGTCATCTAGTAACAAACACCTTTCATTCTAGTTCCTAATCATAAAGGGTTGTCCATTGGAGACCATTACACAAACTCTTACACACACACACACACACATGTATCTCTAGACATACATCTAACCTTCTAGCGTCCACTATAGCCTTAATAATTATACAAATTTGTCAACAACTTAGGAGATTTACTTATATATCTAATTGTATTTATTTTATTTTATTTTTAACAATTAACATTCGAAGAGTAATCACACATTTCTTGTTTCTATTTATATATTACAATAATAACTACTTCTATTTATTGTAAATAATAAAAATGTATCTAAAAAAAAATATGAAAGAATGTCAATAGCCTATCTTTTACACCTAAAAGAATTGATTTTTACAACTAATAATATTTGAATATCTATTTATTTTATCCGATAATATTATACCTAAATTGGCAAACTAGTATCCTATAGTTCTTATCTATAATTGAAATAAATGGAACATTACATAAATAGTTAATATTACTAATTGGATCCAATCTTACCTTCATGCCAAGCTTTACCCGATCATCCCACGGCACTGAATGCAAATAGCTCTACTGGAAATCTGTAACATTCATTTTGTATAGAGCCATACTCAGTCCTTTATAACTTTCCAACTAGACTATATTTTCCCGATCGCTCTGGTGAATTTATTCCAAACTAGGTTTTGTCAAACATATTTCAAAATCATGAAGATCCAACGGTTAAATTTAAAGTTACGGTCTCTGTACCGAGACTAAAATTGACTGTCATAAAACAACAGATTAGAGGCAAAAGTTTTATTCAATCCTCACATCACAGTCACAACCCAAATTCTAAATTTACTCATGTGAAAAAAATCCATATGCTTATCAATATCTGAAATTTCATTCACTTGTAGTGCATTTCAACCTATCGGTTTCCTTTCTTTATAAAGGCAACCAAAACATATGACAGTACTCCATTAATGATGAGTTCTCCAATCAATTTCTACTAAACATTAATAAGAGATTCTTGATTTCAAACAGCAAGAGATATAAAGCAGAAGACATCACGAAATCTGAAATTATATTAATATTACACTTCATTAACACATAATATCAATGGCTCTCCTCTAAACTTGTCTCCTGTCCTCTATGTCACCCCCCCCTCCTGTGTTTATTTCTTCCATTTGATATAGTTGTTTTCAGAAAACTGAAACGGTTCCATAACCAACAGATTTCTTCCTATGAATAAATTTGATTAATCTTTTTGTCAAAAAGGTTATTGAGAGATCTTCAAATTAATTAACAAACTATACTTTTAGTCTTATCTATTTAATTCCTCATACGTAGGATTATCTTAAGTTATAGTTAAGATTCTTTACTAAGGAATAAGATTTCTTAACCTAGTTATTTATTTATTTTTATTTTTATAATGATAGCTTAGTTTTCCTTTTCTTTATTTTATTTATTTATTTTATTGTAAAATTCATTTGTATAATAATGTTCTTATAATCTTTTTGATAAAAGAATATAATAAAATAAATAAAGCTTTTATTTTATAATCAAAATATTTAAAATATGTAAAAACTATTTAAAATTATATATATGTATTTATTTATTTTTAAATACATAGAAAAATAATAAAGATCTTTTTTATCAATAACATATTTAATTTAAAAATATTTATTATATTTCTTTTAGATTTGTAAAGTGAAATATTACATAAATGAAATTTCATTGTTTGTAATTCACAACATTTTAAACTATATATTTATGAAAGTCATACAACCACATATATTATTTATATATTTACGTCTATGCATATTTACGTCTAGAAACATCAACTAACAATTTACTATAAGTGATGAAAGGTTTACTTACCTTTTTAGTTCCTTACCGAATATGAATTAGAGGAGCACTACACCTATCATAAACATCTCAAATTCCTTTTGTATTTCATCAGCAAAATCTCTACTCAATTTGTCATCACCACCAAATATGATATCATAAACAAAGACTTGAGCAATCAAGATATTATCATCAACTATTTTGAAATATAATTTACTATCAACAATACCTAACAGAATCCAATCTTTGACAATTATTTGTCCAATCTGGCATGCAAGGCTCTAGGAGATTACTTCAATCCATTTAGTATTTTATGTCATTTAAAAAACATATATTCTTCATTAGTTAGTGGAAATCCATTAGGCTGTTCAATGTAAGCATCTTTCTCTAACTCACCATTCAAGAATACAAACTTAACAACCATCTAATATACCTTGAAATTTATGTAAGTTGCATATGTAAGAATTAATCTAACAGCTTTAACTCTAGCTACAAGGGAAAAGTTCTCTTTAAAATCAATACCTTCCATCTGGGAGTATCCTTTGCATACTGGTCTAGCTTTATTTCGAATAACCTTTCCATCTTCATTCAACATTTTCTTGAATACCCATTTAGTTCTGATCACATTCTTGTTAATAAGTATGAGAAAAAGAATCCAGGTCTTATTCTTCTCAATCTAATGAAGCTATTATTTCATCTCTCTCACCCAAATTTCATGATTACATGCTTCATTTACATAGTTAGGCTCAAATTTAGATAAAAAATATATTTCATCTCTAGAATTTCTTCCTCTAGTTTAAAGACCTCTATTCTTATCACCAATAATAACATCTTAAGAATGATTAATCCTTACATACCATGGAATCTTCAAAGTAGATTTTGTACTAGACCCTTCGGTCTCAATTTCTTCCTCATTAGTCATGGGTTCAACTTGTTCTACTAGACCATTTTCATCCTAAATCTAATTTTGCACTTCCACAATTTGACTATCCTCTTCAGTTGTGTCATACCTACAAGTTATTTATGATCTCTACACATTTTCATCCACTCTATCATTTTTACTTTAAACAATGTTCTTCGGTCTAAGGTTTTAACATTTGTATGCTTTTCTCTTACTACAATATCCAAGAAATATCCCTTCATCACTTCTAGGATCAAACTTTCCAATATCCTCATCTCCATTAATATAAAATTTTCTTCCAAAAATTCTAAAATACTTTACTATAGGAACATGACCATACCAAAATTTCATAAGGAGTCTTATCAGTTCCTTGATTTATCTGCACTCACTTTAAAGTGCATACTTTAGCACTCACCACTTCTCTCAAGTAGATCTGCATAATATTTCCTTCAATCATCATAGTTCTAGTTGTGTCTAGAATAGTTTTGTTCCTTTTCTCTACAACACCATTCTATTTTGGGGTCCATAGAGTAGAAGTCAGCCTTTCTATCCCATGTTCTTCACAAAAATAAAAAAACTCACCAGATGTGAATTCTCCACCTTTTTTCAATCTTAGGCATTTCAATCTCTATCCAAACTCTATCTCAACCAACATCTTGAATATCTGAAACTTCTAAAATGATTATAATTTCTAGGCAATGTTGGTCAGTCATCACTGCGACCAAGTCATTATGTTAAGGTCAAGTTATGTCTAGACTTGTACTTTGTATAGTTACCGAGTAGTAGTTACTCCTGGGCAAGACAATGGTCACTAAGTACTTTAGTAATAGCCGATAAATTTATGCCGAGTTGTATGGAAGTGTTAGTGCCAAGCACCAATATATGAAGAACAACAAATGCCGAGTGTTAGAAACTTCATATGTCGAGCAAGCCAGATTTGACATATGTGTTAGGAATGGCACAAACACTTAGGTAAACCATTTTGGCCAATATCTATACAATATTTAATATTTGTTGAGGGAATCACGGAGGTGATTATGCCTTATATTTGTAATCATTAATCCATATGTAATCTATGTAGCCTATCAAATTTATGGAATGCTTAAGTGATATAAGTAGATAATCTAGATCGTTGATCTTGATCTAGAAGATTGATTTGTTGTCTATATAAGATGAGATCTTAAACCTTAAAAAGTAGTATGTGGAATGAAGGGTGTCTCATATACTGAATAGAGAAGTATTTTGGTATAGGCAGAGATCAATTAGAGTGACCGATCAAAGCAGTGAAGGGAAGAACAAAGATATATTTGATTGAAGAGATCAAACTAGTATTGGAAGGAGAAGAAATGTTATCAGCATTACAGTGCAAACTAAAGGATCGGGTACTGAGACATTTTAACAGGTGAATCAAGGTAAATCTCTAACCGAGTGCTTACATTATTGTAAGTTTAAATCCTTTTACCAAGGTAGATTGAATAAGTTTGAAAGCTCTTAATAGGGTAGACCACTCACAAGGTAGATCATCAGTTTATGATCATACTTTGTAGCCCTAATAGGAAAACTTTAAAACTGAAGTACTAAAGATTTGTGGGTGTCATTCCCACCCGAGTTTTACCTTTCAAGGGTTTTTAGGTAACCAAAATATTTGTGTTATGTTTCAATTTAATGGATGAAGATTATATTGTTAGATATATTTCAATATTAATATTCATGTTTATGATATGCAAGTGAAATTATGTCAAAGTGGTATAAATAGTAGATATCTTATTCACCCCCCCCTCTCAATATCTCACTTCCCATATTAGATTTCCAAAAATTGGTATCAGAGCTAAGTCTCTTAAAGAAGTCTAATCACTTGTGAGTTAAGATCTTGGAGATGGAGGTCTATCAGTTGGGAAAGATCATAGAGAATCATAAGATTGACATTCATCTTGCATTAGACCTACTTGAAGTAGCCAAAGGTGAATTGAATAAATCCTTAAGTAGTAGGAGAGAATTGGAAATTCAACAGAATGAAACATAATATCAAGAAGAGGATACTAGAGGTCTATTTTCCAATGACAATTCTATTGAAAGTGACAAATCTATAATAGAGCTTCTAGAGAAAAACAACTTACTAAGTGAATATATCAAAAATCTGAAGAGAGAACATGAAAGTCAATCAGTAAGATTATGTGAAGTAATTGAATAGAAAAAAAAAGATGAAGAAGACAAGAAAATGGCCAAAGAAGACAAAAGACAAATGTCTATAATACTTGATGAAAGGACATGTGACATGCAAAGGCTGAAAAATAATTAATTAGACATGGTGAATCAACTGCTACTTTCTAATCAAGAGTTGAGTAGAAAAGATATGGAAATCACAAATCTAAGATCAGAGAACAATCAACTAAATAATGAACTAAGATCTAAAAAGGAACTCAATGAAAGGATGAGCAAGCCAAATGAAGTTGTGAAATACTTTAAAGAACTATTAAGGTCACCTAGAAGATCCAATGATACTTCTAGACTTGGACATGATGAGCACCTATCATCCACTGAAGAAGGAGAAACATCAAAGAGTGGAGAACAAAGGAATGCAAAGTCAAAGAACAAGAAACCCACATGCCATCATTGTGGAAAGCTAGGACACACAGTGAACATCTGTAGAAGCAAGAATAGTAAGCCCAATCCTAAATAAAAGTTAAATGGAAATTGCTTTAATTGTAAGAAACATGGACATTAGTCACATGAATGTAGGTCAAAGGTCAGTAGTCCACCTACCTCACCTAGATTTCAAGGACATTGTTTTAACTATTAGAAATATGGTCATAGAGCACAAGAGTGTAGATCCAAAGCTAAATGGACATCCAATAAGAATAATCAAGCACCTAGGAAAGGTAAAACATATAATTGGGACTACAATACATGGTATAGTTGTCATTATTGTGGTGAGTATGGTCATATTGGAGTAAACTGCTTGAAGACACATTTTAGAGGCAAATCCAAGAGTTGGATGAGTGGAAGTCTAGTATGTTACAAATGCAATAAGATTGGTCACATAAAAAGAGATTGCAGAGCACATGCACCGAGTAATGAACAAGTCAAAAATGAAGAAACTATTGAACAAATAAGGAACTAGATGAATAATACATGGAAAAAGAAATAAGAAGCAAGAAGAGTGGAGCCAATGAACTTGTGGTCACCCAATCCAATGGATCAGGTGATCACACTAATTCAAACTAAGCAAAGAAGGTACGCGAGGAACTGAATCTTATAATGATTTATTTTACATTAGTTCTTGACATTTGATGTGTTAAAGTCCATATCTACATAAATTAAGATGTATTACGATAGATCTAAGAAAGAAGTCACATAGTGACCAAGTCACTGAGCTCCTGTGATAGCCGAGATGTGATATGTACCAAGTTGAAATTGAATGGCAGTATTGACTGAGAACATGATAACCGAGTCGACATAAGAAGGATGAGACAACTGTATACACCTACTCAATGTACAAATCATTTAATGAAGCCCTAATCCAACCATTTGAAGTCTATAAAGCCAAATGTTACAATTTAATCTCATTTAGTGAGAGATTTGAGAACATTGCAAAGAAATTTCAAGAAAATTAAACAAGAGCTATTTGTGCTAAGTAAAATTTGCAAAGATCTTTATAGTGTGTCATCAGTAAACATCAAAAGGACTATTTAACAAGGTATTACGGAGTAACTCAAATTTGTAATTTGAACCCTAGTTTCAGAGATATGGCATCTACTTCATCTACTCCAGCCAAGAATCAAGGAAAGGAAGTGTTCAATGTTCAATTTGTAAGGAACGATGCATGCAAATGACATAAATTTCAAGCCGTTATTGAAAGTGTGGTGAAGGGAGATCTCATGAGTGCCATGTTGTTTGTAGTACCCCCATAGTTTGCTTTCAATTTTTTCAGTGCCATACTCTTTTAGGCCACATTGTATGTGTGCAGATCTTATTACTTCAGTGATTGTTGATGATCCGAATTATGATTATGATTATGTTATGATGTCATATGATCTCATATTTAGATATTAATGTTATTATGATGCGATGCTTATGTTTTAGTTGGATTATGATGTACTTACCCCATACTAGCATGTGTATGGTGTTCATTTGTATGTATCTATTTTATGTGTTTGTATGGTAGAAGGTGAAGGCGTAGTTACTTGCCTTGTCAAGATCCACACAACCGACCGTACCCTATTATTGTTTGTTATATATTGTATGTACATGCTTTGATTTTTTATGACAGGTTTGCAGGTACAGGGCATTACCTTCCCTGAATTGGCAAGAGTGAGCGTGCCCATAAATACTCATCTCAATGGTAAAGAGGGGAGGTAATAGAAAGACCCAAAACCCTATCCTTAGCCTATTTATCCTAATTGTTGGATAAGTATCTGTTGACTACCCTACCTGAATATGTCAGGATGATATAGTTTGTGGATCCCTTCTTTGAGTTTGTATGTTTATTTGATGATCTTGATTTATTGTTGTTTGATTATGTGATTTTTTTATAGTTATGAAAATTAATATTATATTGGAAAAATAATATTAAATTTATTTTCTATGTTATTGTATGATTATTGATTAATTAAAAATCAAATATTAGGATATTTGATATTAATTAATTAATTGTGTGAAAATAGGATTTATATTGTCCAATAGATATTAAATTAATATATATTGCATGATTTAATGATGTTGGAATATTAAATTATTTAATAATAGATTTTAATATTAACACGTGCTTTATTGGGTTTGAATTTGTCTTGTTTGAAAAAGGTGACAACTTGTCTTTAGGAGACTATGTTGAGTTGTGCACAATTAAATATATTTTTAATTATTAATTAGTATTTTCTCTCAACAAAAGAGGGAGAGTTTGATTAGGAGTTCTATTTGTGAGTCATCTAGGGTTTGCATGAATGGTGGAGTTGAATCCCTAATAGGGGGAATTAGCATTCATTTGTTGGGAATCAGGTTGTTGGAGAATTTTGGAGAGGGCTTTTGGAAATTTTGTGACTTCTTTGTGTTCTTGAGCTTTTCGTGTCTGTGCTTGAATTTTTGGGTGAAGATTGTTTGCATCTGGATTTGGGATTTGCATGCATTGTGATTCAGATCTGCAGGTTGAGCTTTTCTGTTGTCAGATCTGGGAGATTCAACATTCTACAGGCTCTCTAATTTAGTTTCTAGCATTGGAATTGAGGTAGGGGTTTGAGGAACTTTCCTGTGATTTTATCTGTAGAACTTTCAGCAATTTTCTATGTTTGATTTGGTTTATAGATTTAGATCTATTTTCTATTTATGCTTTCAATTTGAGGTTTAGAAAACTCATATACTTGCTATTTAATATTTTTATATAAACTTGGCATAGTAGGGTTATGCTATCAAAATTTCGGGAGAAAATTCATCCTAGAACACATAGAAAATAAAAAATTAATCTTTATATAGTTAGTACTATAGTGTGGCTGAATTAAATAAATGGGTTGTTGTCAAAAACCCAATTTGAGTGAAAATTCATCATTCTGGAAAAAAAAATATTATTCTCTGTGAAAAAATGACAGCAAAAAAAATTTACCATAGTAGGAAAAAAAAAATGGCTTACAAAGGCAAATTATTTTGGCAATTAGGCATATAAATCTCAAGCAATGAAAAAGATAGTTTAGATCAAAATCAATTTGAACTTGTGTTTGGAAAAAATTCAATATTTCCATTTTTGGAAAAAAAATGGCATGCCTCTAATTTCTGTTTTCGGAAATAGAGTCTTATTAAAAAAAATACTGCTTTATTCTTTTCAAAGAAAAACTTGTTTTTAGCTTATTAATATTTATGCTTTAAAAAAAATGCATTGAAAAAAAAAAGCATTGGAAATTAAAAAAAAAGTCTTTTAAAAAAAAATGTTTTAAAAAAAAAATTTAAAACTTTTGTTTTGTTAAGGAGGGGTGGGGGCCACCAATTCCCCCCCCCCTAGCCACCGTGCACAAAGTACTTCCGCAGGTACCATGCGTAGTTACCACTGCCTAGGCATGGTACGTGGGGACAGTGGGGTGGGCCCATGTGCCCCCCCACTTGGTAAGTTTTGCATTTTTTTTTTATTTGATATGAAATCATTTTATGGTATTAAAATTTTATTATTAATTTTAATTTATATTATTAAATTTTATTATTAATCTTTTTCTTATGTTATTAAAATTTTCTTTTGTTAATAAATTTAATTTGCCATCAATTAGTTTAGTTTGTTATTAATAAAATTTTATTAATAAGTTTAATTTATTAATAGTTTTATTAATGTGGATTTTTCTTTAATGTTTCTTATTAATTAGTATTATTTTTATAATAATAATTTATTAGTAGAATTTAGTGAATATGATTTATTTTAAGTTAGTGTTTAATATTTATTATCATTAGTTGTTAATAATAGTTTTTCATTATTTTAGTAAATTGTGATTTAATTATTACTTGAAAATTTATGTTGAGACTATTAGGACATTAATTTAAAATTTTTATTATTTTTTTTTCTCCTAATAGGATTAAGTAAATTTTGTTTACTAATTGCTCTAGTAAACTTCATTTAGTTAAGATATTTAAACCGGATTGTCAAATGATTTAGGTCATTCATTTAATCTAGCTTAAGTATGAATAGTATTTTGTGTTGCATTTATGTGTTCAAATTGGACTTTTATTTAATGCTGAAAACGTATGAATTATCTTTCATTTGTACATGCATTATTTACTACTGAAATTGGCTGTTTAATTTAATATGATTCTATCTTTCCTACTTGTTGGGTTTATCAGTGTTATGGGAACTAGATGACCTAGGAGAGATAGAGGCTTCGAAATTATCTTCTATGTTCATGTTGTTTCTTATGTTTGGCATGAGTGTGAATTGTTTATATTCCAGTTGACCTTATAGGCTCATGTTGTACTATGTGATTCGATGATTATGCTTCTATAGTCAATCCTAGTTTTTGTGATGATTATGGATGTGTGACTATCTGTTTTATTTGCGATTTGATCTAGGAGAGATCTTTGAGCCTAGGGTAGTTTACCTTGATATGTG
Source organism: Chamaecyparis obtusa (assembly GCA_027943335.1). Taxonomy (NCBI): domain Eukaryota; kingdom Viridiplantae; phylum Streptophyta; class Pinopsida; order Cupressales; family Cupressaceae; genus Chamaecyparis; species Chamaecyparis obtusa. The sequence continues at coordinate 244,024 of BSBK01007429.1, forward strand.
TTAGGTGGCTTGCAATAATCGTCGGGGCCCACAAGTGGCTGCTAGGATCACTTATTGTAAGTATTTGTAAACAAGTGATAACCTAATTAAATTAAGGGGAAATAAATGAACCTAATAAGATAAGTTCCTCGCCCATGCTTGAGTGCTAGTACAGACTAAGATGGGAATGGAGATGATGTTGACCGCCTTGAGAGGTGTGTCTAGCATAGTTAATGGCTTCGTCTGTACGAGAAGTCATTAATCTGTGTATGGTCACTTGAGTGCTAGGATCCAAAGAGATTACCAGGACGAGACTCAAGGGTTAGATGTACATGATGACACCTACCTATACATAGTCTAGTTATTCTACATGTGTCCATTGCCTTTGGAATAGTGAGTCATACCTATCACTATATTTGTTGACCTTGAGTTAGTAAGCATTCAGGCTTCCTTTGCCTAGTAGTGTATCTTGATTTGGTTTGATTATCCGAGTGGGGTCTGATGTTATCTCCTCAGCACGGTGGGGTAGACCTTTGTGGTTCTACACGGACGGGTGGTAGTAATTCTTTACCATTTGAGATTCGACGTCCTGGCACCATTGCTAGAAGGTGTCTTGCAGTTAGATTCCTTATGTTACTTCTTCATTGATGTTCTTTATATTTATTATTTAGTGTAAATATTGTATTAGAGTATCATATGTGATACCTAATCTAGATATTGTAATTTAGATGTTAGAATGATTACTGCATACCCTGTGACATGTGTAGTGGATGTATGTTTATTAGGATTCATAGATGTTCTTGGAATGTAATTATTACAATGTAAATGTTGAATTTAATTTATGGAATCTTTGGTTGATGTTATCAAATGAGTTATGTTAGAAAGTAATACTACGTCATGGGACCGATTAGATTTGTAACCTGTGTTTACGATGTGTGTTATGTGAGTTAATGGTTAATGCTTTCATGTGATTGTATATCTTATTTGTAAATTTTAGAAAAAAAAATTATTCACCAAACTTAGTATCATGTTCTAGGTTAGTTTCTTTTGGGTTCCCTGGTGGGGCATTACATTGTCAATCCCTCCTAAGGTCTTGATGATTAATGATGTAAGCTCATGCTACATGTGTAAGATTAGTGAAATAGGATATTATGAGCTTAGGGAGGCATATGACAAGGTATGCAACAAGGAGTATTGAAGGATGAACATCAAAAAGTTGCCAAGAGAGGGTTAGTGCGTGCCCTCAATTTCCTATGAAACTTTAAGTTTGAATGGATAAAATATATATTAAGCAGAGTACATGACATAAAGATATGGCTGGAGGATGGACTGGTCAAGTTTACTAATGATATGATACACCAAGTCATCGGTTACCCTAGTCTAACAGGGAAGAAGACAATGAGATGCCAAAGTAAGGAAATAATGAAAACAAATACTCAAGCAATGTGGAACAAAAGAGGGATGACTATATCCACAATCATTGATATTGAGATAGATTTTGTAGTGACAGTGATTGCTCACAAATTCTACCAGTCTAGAATGCTAGACAATGTTCCCTATATTATAGTCGACCAAGCATTAGAAGATGGTGAAGAAAGATCATACTTATGATCTTGCTGAGCTACAGTTGACCCAACTTGTCGAGAACCTTACCTCAATTAGAAAAGAAAAGAATTCAATGTGTAAGTTTGGTTCTCTTCTCACTTATTTATTCTTCTATGTTTAGAATAGTTTCCCTACCTTTGGAGATGTTGTATGGAATAAGGACCGACCAATCACCCAAAAGATAAATGAGTTTATTGATCAATTAGGAGATAATTTTGAAAGTGTTATGGATAGTTATATTGTAGAGTTCAAAAATAAAATGAGAAAGAGGAGTAGGATTCTTGTATCAGTAGTGGAGAAGTACTATAATGATATATGTTTCCTAGTTGATACTGACTATACATATGCATGGGTTGTTATACCAAGAGTATTATGGCTTAGGCCATTACCTTATGAGGTTAATGTAGATGAGACAACAACATCCATAACTACCTTTCTAGCTGAGGAAGTTGATAAAAAGGCTAAATATTTTGGGACTTATGAAGAAGATAAGTCTAAGATAACTATGGGGTTGAAGTTAGAAACCATGGAGAGAAAGAGAAAGAAACTAGTTAAGAACCTAGAAAAAATGGTAGGAGAAGGAGAAGAGGAAAATGCACCTCTTGAACTAACACAAGGGTTAGGAGAAGACAAGACTAGTGAGTCTGAAGGAAGTGATGAGGAGGAGATTGAAATCACAAAGAAGGGCAAGAAGACATCAATTGTCGAGCCTAGCAAGAAATAACTATAGAAACAAAATCCCACTCCTATAGTACTTAGACCTAGAACAAGGGCATCTTCTACTATCACAACTATCAAGCCACAAAAAAAGACATTAGCATCAAGAAAGAGAAAACCAGTACAAACTAAGGTTGTGTCGAGTAATCTCAAAAAGAAACCAAGAAGGAAGTTAGTCTTGGGGAAAGATGATGATGATATTGAGATAGATACAGATGAGAATACAAAGGTGAAAGAATCATCACAGAGATGACAATTTATTGTGGATGAAACGTGCCACAATATCAAGAGCACTGTTGGATTAGCAGGATATAAGCAAATAAAATTTGAAAAGTTAGATAATAAGGAAGACATTGATGAGCTACAGAATGTAGAGTAAGAGGAAGTACATAAGGCAGAAGTGAGTGAATCATAGGATGTGATCACAATTATGTATATCACTGAGGATACCCTAGTAAAAACCAATGTATTAACTGAGGAAGAAATTCAGAAATAAATACTTGTCAAGGTAGCTTTAGATAAGTTTCTACCGAGCACCAATCTAGTATTAATTCAAGTACAAGATTATCCAAGGATTGAGAGTACATAACCTATGGACACTGCAACTATAATTTATCATATGGTCATAGTTAAACCACAAGCCTCATAGAGTACCAGTGCCGAGAAATAGGACAAGTCAACAATTAAAACTCAGAATGCAACTACTGAGGAGGAAAAGAAAGAATAGGCAGAGGAGAGTCTACAAGATCAAGAAGATAAGTCTGCATTAGTATTAACTAGTCCTCATGTGGAGGAAAAGAAGAAGGCTAAAGAAGAAATACCAAAGGAAAAACCAAAGCCTAAGGAACAAGAGGTAATAAAATCTCTAATACGGTTGCCGAGTGGGAATACACCTAGGAAGAAATCATAGAAGAAAAAGGAGAAATCTCCTGGAACACAAGTTACACTCAATGAAGTTATGTTGATTCCTAAGTGAGACACTGATAACTTAACTTATGAGAAAATATAGATATTACAAGATCTCTTGAAGAAGAAGAGCAAGCAAGAAGAGTTGAGAAGGGAGCATCAGCAAAAATAAGTCTTGCATGAGATTAAAGGTATATTCATTGAAGCTTTTGAAATGGATGATGTGAATGACTCAGCACCTATCTTGGATCAACTAGTTCAAATTGTTAAGAAGGTGAATAGTTATGATAGTGAAATAAATGAAAAACTTATGAAGTGGTCTGAGAGAAATTTTGAGACCAAAGTACTGGAAAAGATTTCCACTGAAATAGCAGTAAACCAAGTAGAACTTTCAACCTTAGTGACTAACTTAGAGGAAGTTGTACAAAATATTCATTCTCTATACAAGAAGTTATGCAATGTAGAAGAGTTCACTAAGGATAATCAAGATTTTATTGACAAATTTTAATTAGATTCAAAGTCTACTGGTCATTCACTGAGCATGGATGCAAGCTCGAGCTCCATTCACTTCACTAGACTACTTCATGCACAAGGAAGATTATCCGAGCTGACGACTAATGATGGAAGAATAAGAGCTAGGATAATTTCCATACAAATGATGTTAACACCTCATCTAGAGGTTATGCATAAGGAATTAGAAATGAAAAAGAAATTAGTAGAGAGAGACCCTCATCTCTCTATTGCCGAGAGCTTGCTTGATCTAGCTGTCGAGCTAGAAATAAAGACATGAGTTTTGGAGTTTGTCGGGTTAGGTCAATGGGACAATGCATTAGGTATGATAATGCAACTCCATAAACCATTTTTGGATAAATATTTCAAAATGCTTACACCCCAGCAACTTCAAGTGACAAAAATAAGGGGGAAATGACATGACAACGACATGAAAAGCAGAAATAGGGGAAATGACATGAAATGAATAAGAGCAGGGAAATGTCACATACAGAGAAAATAAAGTGAGAATAATAGAAAGATATGACATACTATTTTGTAATGTATATATTTAGTTGTATTCCAAAATATTCTTATTTATATATATGTGGAATCTTTTTTAAACCTGATTCAAAGTCTTAGGGGGAGTATTCATATTACTAAGTACTCTTGTTGTAATGTAAATATCATGAAAAAGTGTTTTTTCCACTAATGTCAAAGGGGGAGACTTTTGATCCCTAAGTTTTGTTGTCGATTAGTGTCTAGCACTTAGTAATTTTCTAGGCAATGTTGGTTGGTCATCACTACAACTGAGTCATAATGTTAAGGCCGAGTTATGTCTAGACTTGTATTTTGTATAGTTACCGAGCAGTAGTTATTGTCGGGAAAGACAGTGGTCATCAATGACTTTATTAATAGCTAAGAAATTTATGGCGATTTGTATGGAAGTGTCAGTGTAGAGCACCAGTATATGAAGAAAAATAAATGTCGAGTGTCAAAGACTTTATATTTCGAGCAAGCTAGATTTGACATATGTGTTTGTAATGGCACAAACACTTAGGTAAACCATTTTGGCTGACATCTATACAATATTTAATGTTTTTTGAGGGAATCACGAAGGTGATTATGCATTATATTTGTAATCATTAATCCCTATGTAAGTTATGTAGCCTATCAGATTTAGGGAATGCATAAGTGACATAATTAGATAATCTAGATCGTTGATCTTGATCTAGAAGATTATTTTTTTTTCTATATAAGATGAGATCTTAAACCCTAAAATGTAGTATGTGGATTGAAGGGGGTCTCATATACAGAACAAAGAAGTATTTTGGTATAGGCAGAGATTAGTTAGAGTGACTGAGCATAGCAGTGAAGGTAAGAACATATATATATTTGATTGAAGAGATCAAACTAGTATTGGAAGCAGAAGATCTGTTATCATCATTACAATGAAAACTGAAGGATCAGGTACTGAGACATTTTAATAGGTGAATCAGGGTAAATCTCTTAACAAAGTGGTCCTTACAGGCCTATGTAAATCTCTTAACCGAGTGCTTAATTTTTTGTAAGTTTAAATCCTTTTACCAAGGTAGATTGAATAAGTCTGTAAGCTCTTAACAGGGTAGACCCCTCACAAGGTAGATCATCATTTTATGATCAAACTTTATAGCCCTAATAGGAAAACTTTAATACTGTAGTAGTGAAGATTTGTGGGTGTCATCCCCACCCCAGTTTTACCTTTCAAGGGTTTCTGGGTAGCCAAAATCTTTGTGTTATGTTTCAATTTAATGGATGAAAATTAGATTGTTAGATCTATTTCAGTATTAATATTCATGTTTATGATATGCAAGTGAAATTATGTAAAAGTGGTATAAATAGTAGATATTTGATTCACCCCCCCCTCTCACTATCTCACTTCCCATATTAGATTTCCAACAATATCTATCTCCATAAAAGATTCTTATCTTAGAAGGACCACACAAATATGTATGCACCAAATCTAGCAATCCATTTGAAGTATATGTCTTATTCTTAAAAGTAGATCTAGTTAGCTTTCCAAACTAACATTATTTGCACATATTATTAGGCTTCATCAGATTAGGAAAATCTCTTACAACATTAATAGTGTTAACCTTCACCATATTATCAAATTTTAAATGAAAATATCTTCTATGGCACAACCAACTTTCATCAATCTTAAGTTATTCTCAACATTTCTCAAATGAAATAGATTACCTTCATTTTGTGTACCGAATGTAATTAACTCTCTAATGCTTCCAATGATTTTCTACATTCCTTCCATGAATTCTGATTGGTATCCCTTATCCAGTAGTTGTCCAACACTCAACAAGTTATCTCTTAAGCCTTCAACATACAAGACATCATTAGTGTTATTCTTACCATCAAGAGTAATATATCATTTTCATTTAACCAAATGGGGAATGTTTTTGTCTAATTTTACACCATCATCATAATCTTCGAGCTTCACAAACTTATTTTTATCACTAGTCATATGATGTGAACATTTACTATCAATAATACATTCATCTCTTTTAACAATATCTGAAACCAAGGCTTAATCTTCATTAGGATGATCTTCTTTAATAGAAATAAAGACAATCTATTCTTCACTAGCACTAGATTCATCATTAGTCACACCTTCTTCAACAACATAAAAACTTATATGTCTCTTAGGGTGAAATTTCTTAGATCTGAACTTAGGTTCTTTAGAGAATTTATTCAAACATCTAGATGTAATATGACCAATATTATTACAAGAGAAACCTTTCAAAGGCAACTTTACTTCATACTTACCAAAGCCCTTAGGTAGTATTTTTACAATCAAGGCTTCAAGTTCATCAATATTTCTTTCCTCTTCCATGATCTCTTCCCAATCCTTAGCATAGTGGTGCAGGGCACCCTAGGAAACATGCTTGGTGTTCCTTATGATTTTTTGTTTTGATTGTTATGTTATAATTGGATAGATCTTGGAAGATCATCCTCTTATTGGTTTGGATCTATTTTTGTGGTCACAAATCCCTAAGGCACACCTATAAGCCTTGGGATGCTTTAGTCCACTTGGATCATAGGGTTTGAAGCAATAGGTGAATTAGGGATTTTGATGTTTTAGACATGATTCCAATAAATTTGAATCATTTTAGGCATTTTTGAATAGGTTTTAAGGTTAAAGTATTAACCTTTGGTCTTAGGTGAGCAAAAATGCAAAACATTGCAAAAGATGTAAAAGTTGCTCGAAACGGTTCAAATTGGAAGGCCAATGGTCATAAATACATATGTATCAATTTGGCTTCACATCTAAACCTATTTAACTCATTTTGGCCTCTAGGAAAAGAGAGAGGGAGGAGACGAGAAAATTATAATGTGAATTTTGATGCAAAATTAATGAAAAACAAAGAGTTTTCCTAAGTATTTCTGACTGGTATGACCGTGTATGAAAGATTGAGTACAATTGTTTGCATGTGTTGAATCCTTGACATTTCTACTTTCTAAAAAAATTGGAGCTAGTTTTATTGGTTTGGTATAGAAAGAGTTCTAGTTCATTTCTTAAAACCAGTTCAAGAAGAAGTCCTAAGTAGGCCTTGTTAGACAAATGGAACTCTAACTTGCATTTAAAATGGTAGAATTCCTCACCCATTTGGAAAATGAAATTTAGGAGTGTATTAATACTGATCCAAAAGACTTAGGGCATGACTCGAAGGGTCATGGGTATTTACATCAAGCCCTAGGTTGAATATCTCTATGTATTTAGCTAGGTTGATGAGTGTTAGACTGTGTAGTTCGAAGAACTGATCGGTGGAACCAACCTGAAGGTGGACTTGTGTTAGTTGGAGTGTGGAGAAAGTGCTCAAAGTCTTGAACCAATCCCATGAACCCATACTTGACTACTTACTTTGGAATCCAAGCCTAAATTGTCTAATTAGGTTTGAGAACTCAGTAAGGGTTAGGTGTTGCACGATTGGAGTTGAGCCTTAAGATTTTGGAAATCTCTATAACATCCAAAAGGGTGTCTAAATCCATTTTTGGTTTCACTCAGTCCATCAGGAGTAGGAGTTTTCACAACAAAAAATAAGTAGAAGAAACCTACTAGAAGTTGTAATAAATTACCGAGTGCCAGTAATTATTGAGTGCTAGAAATTATCGAGCGGTCCAATATCGACCGAGAAGTCCAATATGTGTTGAGTAAGTTAAAATTGATTAATACTTGACTAGTCTCATGTTATGAGAATTTATGTATTAAGAAGTAGGGTAGGTGTCAAACCACCACTACTTGGTTGAAATACCTTGGGTTCAAGGTTAGAAGGATTGGATTGTATTAAATCCAGACTCAAAGGAGGATTAGAGAGGAAATAGAACATTTCCTAAGCTTCTTGCTGACCAACTCTGCAACACATAGTATTTATCTTTTTTCATCTTAGAATAAATCTCTACCTTATCATACTTAGTGTAATAGATAAAATAGTGTATGGGGTCCTAGAACAATGGCTTGCACATAAAAGAGACCCCAAAGCCAATATTTTACACTTACATGAAATTGTATTGATATAGAAAGTAAATATAGATGACTAATATTGAAATTAAGAAATAAAGGTACTTACCTCCGAAAAAGAATCAGCTAAAAACCCTATCAAACCATCTCAAAAACTGTTGATTCTCTCAATCTTGAACTAAAATTGTGAGATCTACATAACCCAGAAATCTTTTTCCTAGATTTGATCAGGTTGACTTTGACTTTGTTCACGGAAATCAGAAGTTCGGTGAAAAGGGTATCCAGATCTACTCTCAAATCCAAAGTTCCACACCTATACTTGCAAGAAAAAGAGGGTTTTTGGTTATTTGTTTGGAGGGTTTGCCTCAGTCAAACCCCAATTTAGGAATTAACCTTGAAATTGAATTGAAATTGCTGGAATAAACAAAGTAAATGGAACAATTCACCTTGCTTGAGTTGAAACCCTTGTGGAGGATTCGAATCCTTGGATCCACAAGAATGGATGAATTTAGAATCACATGTAGGATGTCTCGAATAAATTTTCTTTTGATCTTCAACACCAATCTTGAATGGATCTTGGAATAGGAGGAGGCTTGAATGAATGGATCTTCAACAAGAGGACTCCATAGAGCTTGAATCCTTCAATGGCTTCTAATGGATCTCCTTGATGAATTGGATGCTTGAATTCTTGATCTTCTTGCTTGCTTGCACTTGAGAGCTTGGGAGATTGTGAGATGAGATGTGAAAATGAGAGAGGAAGGCTCCCTTTTATAGTGATCTAGGGCACAAGAGGGGCCTCGTAGAAAACAATAATTAAGGGCCCATGGCACAAAACTCTAGAGAGGTGCACATGGAAAGGAAATTAAATTAATGTCTTGACACAAAACTCTAGGAGGGGACCACCCTTAATATAGAAATGAAATAATTATTTAAGAGCCTTGTTACAAAATTTGAGGTAAGGCCAACCCCAAAGTTAATTTGAGTATTAGGCACAAAACTCAAGAAAGGATAATCTCCAATAATAAATTAGGAATCCTATACAAATATCAAGAAAGGTCCACCTCAAATATTAATTTGAGAATTTTACACTTAATCCGAGAAATAGTGGCCTCGAAGAGGGAAAAGACAATTTTTTGATGAAATCCCGCAATCGGAGGCTAACCCTGAAGATCCCAAACCTTAGGGTCAAGGTCAAGGTCGACCCTGACTAGGTTAGGGTTGAGGTCAACCTTGACCTAAAAAGGTCGACCTTGACCTTATGGTCAAGAATCTCATGTTCATAGTTCAGGATGGAAGAAAATGCTATGAAGAAGTGGAAAATGGGGTAGAACAGGGGGAAAAGCCAGATCCAAGTCAAATATCCATTCAAGGTGTTCGACATGACCCCAAACCACTTACTAAGAGGGCTAAACACTCTTACCATGGAAGTTCTTCCATTTTAAGATGATACACTTAGTCACACTAGCTTTGAATGCAATTTCAACCTTCAGAAGTTCCTCACCAAGAGTTGTCATCTCATAAGCATGTAGTCTACCAATCAAGGCTTCTCTTGAAATGTCTTCCATAGTTCTAACTTCTTCAATAGCTAAAAAATTCTCATTATAAGATGGAGGAAATGATCTCAAAATTTTGCATCTAACTTCACCTTCATCTAAGGTACCACTAGTACATTTGACTGAAAAAATCATATCATTCACTCTTTGTATATAGGATGAGATAGTTTTCCCTTCATTCATTTTCATATCCTCATACTTTTCTTTCAGTCTCTGCAACTTAGCTTTCTTTACATACTTATCACCTTCATAAATAGTTTCTAATTTATTCTATACCTCATGTGTTGCTCTCAATCCATAGATGTGATTATATTCACCATCTAATAAGGCACTGATCAAAGCTTCCCTTGCTAACATATTTTCTTTGAATTTCTTATTTTCATTAGTAGTAGTCTGAGACAAGTCATTAGGAATGCAGTAATACTTCTATGTAATATCCCAATATTCATCTCCCATAAATATTATATAAGTAGTCATCTGATCCTTCCATATTAGGTAGTTAGTTCCATACAAAATAGGACTATCTTTTCTTATGCTCTTCATGTCATATCTCCTTCAAATGATTAAACTTCTTCAAAATGACTTAGCTCTAATACCAATTGTTAGGCCGAAAAGAAGACAAGAACAAATGAGAGAGGGGTGAATCATTTGTACTCACACCACTTAAAACTTAAATATACTTTATCTAATTATATATCTGATAGATAAATAGTAATGTAATATCCAAAACACATAACACCATATTTGTTCTCGAGGAAACCTAGTTAAGAGAAAACCTCGGTGGGAGTCAAACCCACAAGATAATTGTACTCCACTAAAATTATTTCCTGGTTAAGAGAATGAAAATAAAAAGGGAATGTACATGCATTCATAGGCCCATTTCTTAGAGCACACTTCTCATAATATAATAACAAAAATCTGATCCTCAGTCGGTTTCATTGATTAATCTCTAATTTCAATTCACCAAGGTGGACAAATTGTCCAATACATTTTAAATGACTTATAGCATATACAATTCCAATACAGTTCTCATGAAGTATAATTTATACCTCAGTTAGAGAATACATACATTGTCTTTTCATCTTCTCTCCTCATCTACACTACATCCGCAATCACAAATGATTTCCCATTTATACATATTACATAGAATAATCAACAACAAGGTTGACTAAGACCTATAAGGAAAAATGATATGAACATTATGCTCAAGCTAAAATGCGATCCAAATCAAGTTTTCCAAGACTTGGATAGAACCCAAAACATCATCCTCAAACATGTAACATCTTTTCCAAGTCCGCACCATGAATCACAACACATTATTCCACCAAGTTGGCTAGGAACTAAATGAAGAAACACCATCACTCTAGAAAATCACAAAATGTGATCAATGTACACTGTGTGTGTGAATTTTGTACCTATTTTGTAGACACAACACTTCAGTAAAACATTAGAGGTTAGCAAAAAATAAATCATGCAATGATTTGAAAGCTAAACTAACCAAGCAATTTACTGCCTTCTAATAGGTGCGAGTATGATGTTCTCAGATTGTTATCGAGATCAGTGACCTTGATGACACCTAAACAAAGGATTTGAATGCAAAACTAATATGAAATATGAATGCAATTAATCTATTTTTTTTATTTTCTATGCAATGATATGATGAAAACTGATATGAATCTATGATATATAAAAACTGATATGCTATGATGATCTAACAAATGAAAACTAATATGATATGAAAAACTATGCAATATTGATCTCACAAAAGCTTGGATTCGCAAAGATGATTCTTCAGTCTCCAATTTAGCAGCGTGATTATGCAATTCTTGTGGATGATTTGTGAAGAGCTAAACCCTTAATTTATAGAAATCCAGGGCTATGGAGGTGCATGAAAGAAAGCCATAAATCACTCAAATAACTGAGGTTGATTTTTGAGTTATCTGAAAATAAAGATAATATAATTCACAAAAATATGCAAAAGCATAATTGAACTCAAAATAGAGTTTAGATTTAATTGATAATTGGTAGTTGTCTGCTTTTGTGATTGTGCATGTTTTATTTATGAATTAATTTGAAAAATAAAGTGATTTATTTCCAACTTAACTGATTTTGAAAAATAAAACAATTGATTTATGGGTTAATCAATTATTTTTCAAACTTTTATTCAAAAATAATATCATTAAATATGACAACTTGCTTTAATTAATTAAATAAGAATTTAATCAATTAATGATAAGAATTTTGATTTATTGTCAAATTTGAATAATAATACTTAGGAATAAATACAATTAAATTCAATTAAATAATTAAGTGGCAGAATTAAATCAATTCATTAAATATTCATCATATTCAATTAATCAACTTTAGGATAATTGTGATTTATCGCCAAATAATCATTAAATTAAAGATAATTATGATAAATAGAAATATTACTAGGAATATTCCCCGATGCAGAATTTAGGATAATCAATTAGGATTCGATGATGTGCTGATGTGCCTTTGGTTAGGACTTCGATGTCAATTTCATTTGATATGTTGATATAGGAGGTTAATGAACTTATAGCCCATTTTTGGGGTATTACATTTTTCCCCTATTTGAATTATTGTGCGAAGTGTAGAGGTTCAAAGATAGTCTGTGTTTGATAGAGATATGAAACTGATATGAAAAGATATGATGATATTAGGTCCTGAATGACCAAAGATAATGTTAACTATAACAACAATGAACCAATGAAACAAAAGCATCAAAATGCTTGATTCTGAACCTTATGATTGCGAAGAAGTGAGTGACCAATTCCAAACTTGATTGTCCTTAGAAGAATCACGTAGGTATCACATCTGAACCCTTCAGTTACCGAAGAACCAAGGAAATAACACTAATGAACTGATAGTTGCAAAAAATTGATACAATTTACAAGATTAGGAGAATACCAGATTGATATGGATCTTGATGAATCTGATATGCCCCAAGCGATGATAGATTTGCCCTGAGCGATGAGGACTTTTGATGAATCAGTAACTAGACGTGGTTGTTGTCTTGATTACTGAGGAAAGATATGATTTCAGCAAAGATATGATTACAGACTTTGAATGATATGCAATATCATGCCCCCTTCGGGATTAAAATTGAAATCTGACAAGAAAAGTCAGCGTTGATAGTTCAGAAGCATGTTAATTGATTTGAGAAGTGGTTAAACATGTCCGGGAATGCATTCTACATCATTTGAAGGTCCTGGAGACCAAGTTTGACTAGGTGAAACTATGAGTTGACCATAGTTGACCAAGTTGAAATTTTGATAGTTTGATATAAGATAATCAGTTAAGTTGAATACTAGATTTCTATGATGATAAAAGGTTGATTATGCAAGTAGTTAATAATATGAATGATCTCAGATTTTGATTTTGATCCCGAAAAAGGATTCTACTTGTTTTGTTGGAGGAACCTTCATGTGAGATTTGGCTCTTGTTAGATTTGAAGATGTGATTTGAAGAATCATTTAAGCATTGAAGTTCATTTAATCATTGTGAGATCATGCAAAGATGAAAAATGAAAGAAACATGCAAAATGAAATGTAACCTAAGACCTAGGACCTAGTCACTAATCATGTGTCGATTTGTTATCATCATTGAACTTTTAGGTAATCGGATAAATCAATACAATGCCCACTAGCTATGAAACCATAGACATATGAATATCGATTTGTATGCGCAATAATCAATACAACACCCACTGGTCAACAACCATGGATATATGAATATTGATTTTGCTTTCAGAATGTCAGATTAGATATAAGCATCAAAGCACAAGCGCCAGGATGACCTGAATATCATGTCCATTTTGATATAGTAATTTGTATAAGCATTAGAACATAAACATCATGATGAACTGAATATGCCTTGCGTTGGCAAACACATCAAGCAGTCAAGAGATCATTCTAAATCCAATGTGAATTACCCGTAGTGACCCTTTATCGTTCACATCCTTAGGCAAGATCGTGTTTCACAGTAGAAGAAAGAACTTGCTCAAAAAGACAATAGTTAGATCAAACTTCCTTGACTTTTTTGGGTATCAATGGTCGAGGTACGCATGGCCATCCAATTTGAGATAGAGGCTCTTACAGTTGGACACCATTCCAATCCAGAATTTCCAAAGTTAGATTTTCACATACAAGCAGAAGACAAAGAAAAGATTATGCCCCCAGTCATCACTCTCTAAATCCTGTAAAGGACATCATCAAAGAGCTCAAAAGGACATAATATGCAAAAATCTCAATGCGAATCAGTAAGCATACAAGGAGATAAAAGCATGCAAAAGCATAGATTATTTTCAGTTTGTGTTTGATTGCGTTGTTGTAGATGCAAAAATCCTTTCTGGAGATGAGGCTGACTGACTGACTCAAATGAAGCTTCAAAGGACTTTGACTAGATATGATACATCTAGGATACATTGGAGACCATAGGATATGACATTGATTGCCCCCAAGTGTTAAGCATTGATAGGATACAGACGCTTGAGTAGATTGGTGTACAAACTGACTTATTGAAAACTAGAAATGCAAAAACAAACCGGGAGATATGTACAAATTAAAGAAAGACTAAAAGCTAGGAAAGACCAAGATTGCACTGATAGATGGAGCATTTTGAAACAAGTGGTGCCTGTTTGCCAGGTTTTCACCATCTTCGCAGAGATTCTATTTTTGCTACCAAGGCGCCTATTTCCAGGTTTTCACCAAGGCACTTTTTCTTTTTCTCATTTTTTTGTATTTTTCATATTTTCAATTTTTTTGTACTTTTGATATTTTTTGATATATATATATATATTTTTAGGACTTTTTCTGATTTTTAAGATTTTTTTCAGGACATTTTACCATAGACTGAATGCCTTAGGCGTGGAATTTCTTTAGATGGAGAACGTTGATTGGTTCTCAGAGTTGTTCTCCTTCAGTCTTTGAGAGTTGATAGGCACCAAAGCCAAAAGTAGCAGTGATTACAAAGGGACCCAGCTAGTTGGGTTCAAACTTCCCCTTGCATTCTCGATGTGATTGATTTTTAGGATTTTCTCTCAAGACTAGATCACCAACCTGAAATTCTCTGTGTCTAACTTTCTTGTTGTAGCCTCTAGACATTCTCTTTTGATATACTCTGAGATGATCATACGTTGCTTGTCTGCACTCATCTAGTAGTTCAAGTTCCTGCAACCTAGACACTCTGTAGTCATCATCAGTTACTAGACCATGCATTCTGATTCTTAGTGATGGGATTTCAACCTCACTAGGCAGTACCACTTTAGACCCATAAACTAAAGCGAAATGTGTAGCCCCAGTAGGTGTTCTAATACTTGTTTTGTAGGCCCATAGAGTTGGATTGATCATGAGATGCCAGTCTCTTCCTATTTTATTAACTATTCGATGCAAGATTTTCAATAGATTCTTATTAGATGCCTCTTCTTGTCCATTCCCTTGAGGATAGTAGATAGAAGACCAATGTTGTGTGATCTTGAATTTGGCACATAGATCATCTAGGTCTTTGTTCTTGAATTGTCCACCGTTATCTGTGATTATGGAATGAGGTATCCCATATCTACATATGATATAGTTCAATATGAACATAGATATTTGCTTTCCAGTTGCCTGTGTCAAAGGGACTGCTTCTACCCATTTTGTAAAATAATCTGTAGCTATGATTATATGGGTATGTCCATTAGAAGAATGAGGATGAATCATCCCGATAAGATCAAATGCCCATTGATGGAAAGGCCATTGTGTTGTAAAGGGGATTAGATCCCTCCCTGGAGCATGAATTAAGTTGCCATGCACTTGGTACTTTTGATAATTCTTAGCAAATTTGATAGCCTCTTTCTCCATCTCAGGCCAATAGTACCCAGCCCTAATAAGTTTTCAAGCTAGTGTTAAACCATTTGAGTGTGACCCACAAATACCATCATGGACATCCTCTAACACACATTGAGACTCTTCCCATTCTAAGCATCTAAGTAGTGTACCATCTAGACCTCATTTGTACAGATCATGACCAATGATGACATATCGGGAGGCATTTCAAATAAGGTATCTCTTTTCATGGCGGTTGAAGGTATCGGGGATGATTTGGTCTTGGAGATAGGAAAATAGGTTTTTGTATCTAGATGAATCATGACCTACAATAGTGCAAATCATGCAGGTTTTGGGGGAGTCATATGCAGGATAAGATAGTGCTTCCACCAGGAACTCATAGCGTAGCTCATGTTCAGGCTGCTGTAATAAAAAGGATAGTGTTGCCATTGCATCGGTGGCCTTATTCTCCGTTCTAGGAATTTTCTCAAATGTGATAGATATGAAATACTTCTTTAAATCATCTACCATTCTTTTGTAAGGAATGAGCTTTTCATCTTTAGTTTGGTACACATCATTGACTTGATGAATAACAAGTTGAGAGTCTCCATGAATGTGTAGCTCTGTCACTCTCCACTCAATTGCTAGTTTCATACCATTCAAAAGGGCTTCATATTCCACAATATTGTTTGTGCAAGGAAATTTTAATCTGAATGCTTTTGGGATTGAGTATCCTTGAGGAGTTATGAACAATATGTCGGCTCTAGATCCATTCTATGTATAGGAGCCATCAAAGAATAATTTCCATTCTCTAGAAGAAAGATGCATGATAGAGGAATCTGGAAATTCCATTTATAGTGGTGTGTCATCAAACAATGGTGCTTCAGCCAATTGATCAGCAATGACTTGTCCTTTTACAGCTTTTTGCTTAACATATTCAATGTCAAATTCACTCAATAGCATGACCCATTTAGCTAATCTACCTGTGAGGGTAGCTTTACTTAGTAGGTACTTTAGTGGATCAATCTTGGCTACCAATTGAGTGGTATGAGCTAACATGTAGTGTCTCAATTTTTGTGATGTGAAGATCATAGCTAGACAAGCTTTCTCAATCATTGAATAGTGCTTTTCATATGCAACCAATGTCCTACTGATATAGTATATAGCTCTTTCCTTTTTATCTTCATCGTGTTGTGCTAGCAATGCCCCCAGTGATGTATCTGTAGCGGAGACATATAAGATCAATGGCTTTCCATGAATAGGAGGCATCAAGATAGGTGGATTTGATAGATACTTCTTGATATGGTTAAAGTTGTTCTCACATTCTTCATTCCAAGCAAAGGTCACACCTTTATGTAATGTTTTTCTAAAAGGTTGTGATATGTCCGCTAGCTGTGATATGAATCTTCTGATAGATTGAACTCTTCCTTGCAATGTCCTCATCTAATTGATATTCTTAGGGGGTTGCATCACTATTATAGCCTTTACTTTAGCTGGATCAACTTCAATGCCTTTCTTTGAAACTATGTATCCTAAGATTTTTTCAGAAGTGACACCAAAAGCACACTTCTTAGGATTTAGTCTAAGACTAAATTTTTCCATTCTGTCTAGAATCTTGCTTAGGTCCTTTAGATGTTTAGTTCTAATCATAGATTTTGCTAATGTGTCATCAACATAATCTTCCATGGTTCGATGCATCATGTCATGGAAAATAGATGTCATTGCTCTTTGATATGTAGCACCATCATTTTTAAGCCCAAATGGCATGACATTCCAACAGAAGGTACCCCATGCACATGTGAAAGTAGTTTTCTCTTGATCCTCTGGAGCAATTTTTATTTGGTTATATCCAGAGAAACCATCCATTAAGGAATGCATCTCGAAACCCGCAGTCATGTCCACTATCATATCAATGTTAGGTACTGGAAAATCTTCCTTAGGGCACGCTCTATTCACATCTCTAAAGTCTATGCACACTCTGATTGAACCATTTGGTTTAGAAATGGGTACAATATTGGAGATCCACTCTGCATAGTCAATAACTCAAATGAATCCAGCTTTTACGAGCTTTTCTAATTCAGCTTTTACCAAGAGTGCAACATGAGGATGCATCTTTCTCAACTTTTGCTTGATAGGTTTTACATTAGGAGCTATGGATAAATGGTGCATGATAAGATTAGGATCCAACCCTAGCATATCTGAGTATTTCCATGCAAAGTTGATCTTCTTCTCTATTAGGAATGTAGTAAATTTTTGCTTCTCTTCGTTTGATAATGATTGCGCTACATGTACCAATTGTGGTTCCTCTGTTGTACCCAAATTGATGGATTGAGTGGGCTCAATTAGAACTAGAGATATGTCTTGTAAATGACTTGGAAGGACATCAAATATCTCATCCTTAGGCACCTCAGAGAGGTTTTCACCTTCGGATACGTCTTTTATTTTTACTTTTGTAGGTTCTGAGACTGCCACAAAGTGGTTTTCACCCTCATAACTCTTTTTCTTTTTATTCTTAGTCTTATTTTTCTGACTAAGATATTTGATGTCCGACTCTATCATCTTGACGCTCAGTTCACTGATGGAAGTCCTCATAGGCTCAACTACATTTAGGTAGCAAGCAAGGGCATAGTCATTCGGGAAGGTATAAATACCATGGCTTAGATTTGTGGAGGTTTGATCAATAAGGTCTGGATATTGGATAGTCAAAGTAGGGAAAGATTGGGAGATGGTGTTTATGGATATGGATATTTCATCATTGGTCCTAACCCAATGCTCGAGTTCAAAGGTGATATTACAACTTAAGACATTCAATTTGTGAATAGGCTCAATGTCATTGTGGGAGTCCAATTCAGCCATAGGTGGATCAGACTCGATAGGTTCATCATTTCACTCTAGACTTATGTTGGGATTAGGTGCATATTGGTGAATAACATCAACATGTTTCTCTATAATAAGCTCATCTTCATCTTGTTCTAGAATGGATCCCCATTCATAGTCATTTGATTCAGCCTCTAATTCAGGATCTCTAGGAAATCTTAGAACATGAGTAAAGTTAGGGTGAATACCCCAAGAAGGGTTACCCTCAAATTCTGATTTGAATTCATACTCATGAGAATCTATCTCAGAATCACTACCACTTCCCTCTTCTTGATTGTTTTCAAGATTAGCTAGTTCTTGTGTTGCAACTATCTCTTGATTGATAGTAGGTTCTTGTGTGTCTGCTACATTAATTCTTTTGATTGGATCATCTTTATCATCAAGAAGGTCTCTGATCTCCTTAGGTAATTTTTCATAGGGGATGAGTTTTGAGCTGTATGAATCACTATCTAATGGTTATGTTTCTTCTTTCTTAAGAAGAGGTTCTCTTGGTGTGATCTGCTCTATGACATGAGAACAATTACCCTTGAGGTGATAGGGTTTCTTCTTAAAGCCTAGGCCAACAATATTCTTATTTTCTCTACCAGTATGTGGGAGAGGTGCCACAAGACCTTTTCCTTTGACTCCTAGAGGTCCTTTACCTGAATATCCCATCTTAGCTATCAACTCATTTCCTGGACCGTATGACTTAGAAGGGATCTGTGCTGTTGTAGAGTCGCTAGTTTGAACAATGTGAGATTTAGATTCATCTTTGTATAGCCATGATAGCACAGCTTCATCCTCTTCAAACTCTTGCTTGGATACTTGTTCTGCTACAAAGTTCTTTTTATATGCTTCAAGAGGGTCCTTAGGTTCGGGCTTGGATTGTTTCAAAGATTGTCCATAAGACTTAGGTGAGATAGGGAGAGATGTCAAAGATAAGACTGGCTCTATAATATATTCTCCCATCCCATTTTCTTTAGTATTGACCTCTTTTGCAAGATCTTCCATTTTAGATGTGGATGCTTCTTTAGTTAGTTCAATGGAAGATTCTCTATTATTAGGAACAAGCTTATCTGCACTTTCCTTCAATGTATTGCAAGTTGTATTCAGATCTGCGAGGATAGTAACCTCTACTCCTTCATAAGGAAACTTCAAACATTGATGGTATGTAGAAGGAATAGCTTGCATTTCATGTATCCATGGTCTCCCTAGGAGGATGTTGTAGGCCAAAGGTAGATCAAGCACTTGACAAATGGTATCTTTGATAACTAGACTCACTCAGATGGGTAAGACAATGGTGCCTTTAGCAGATATTTCTTGTTCATCATAGGTTTTGATGGTTATCTTCTTTCGAGGATCAATAGCCAATTCTAAAAATCCCAATTTTGTGATCAAGCTGTAAGAACAAATGTTTAGGCCAGCACCCCCATCTATCAACACATGTTTGACTCTATGGTTATGGATTAAGACTTCTATATGAAAAGGCTGATTATGTGGGTGACTCAAGGAGTTGTCATCTTCCTCTAAAAAGGAGATATATTGTGGAGATGTAAGATGTCCAACCATAGTCTGGAACCTATCTAAATCAAGGTCATCAGGAACATTGGAACCGAGCAAAGCTTTTTCTAGTATGGCTCTGTGAACTAGAGATATTTGAAGCAACTCAAACATGGAGATTTTGGCATTACTGTCCTAGATTTGTTGAACAATGCTATAAGATGTAGGCCTTGTATCCTTTGGATTGGAAGATTTGGAAGCGGCCTTCTGTTTAGAAGCAGATGAAAGATTGAAGGGCACCTTAGGGACATTTGATCAATCTGGGATTTGTCCTTTTAGATGTGCTTGGGCTTGTGATCGAGTAACTACATTGGTGGATTGATTTTGTCTATCTCTTCTTATGATTGTGATGACATTGCAATGCTCTGGGAGACAGGGTTCAACCATATTGATGGGAGCATTATTTCCAGGGTAAGCATAATTGACTTTTGCCCCCATATTAGGTTGAGAAGATGAAACTTCTTGACCATGTTTTAGAAATGGTTCTGTGAATGTTGTATGATTTTTATTGCTCATAGGATTGTCGACTATGATGTCTCCCCTATCGATCAAACCTTGAATGGTGTGTTTCAACCATAAGCAGTTGTTAGTTTTGTGACCTTTACCTCGATGGAAATCACAAAATTCATTTTCTCTCCACCATTTTGGCTTAGGCTCAGAATCAAGTGGTCGGATTTCTGGCAAAGAGATGATGTTATCAGCCAGTAGAGTTTTCATAGCTGATTCTAAAGATTCTCCAAGAGGAGTGAACTTTCATTGTTTATCCCAATATTTGTATTCTTCCCTCTTTTGAAATGGTTCGAATGACTTTTGTTCTGAAGCTGTTATGGCTTGGGAACCAAGAGTTAGATTGTAGGTTGGTGCCTTTGATGGGGCACATATAGTATCAAAAACACCATCAGTGATGATGTCTTTGTTCTTGTTCCAAATTTTTTTCTTGTCTTTAGAACTAGATCTTGATTCGTACTTGTCTTTTTGAAGTGTGATTTCTCCTTTTTTCACAAGCACTTTTTCAATTTTGATAGCATTATCCACCATCTTATCAAAAGATGTATGATCTTGCATTTGTAGAGGATAATTGATTTCTGGAACAAGGTTATTGATGAAGATTTCCAGTTTTTCTATTTTTGGAATAGGTCTGGCATATAGAGAGAACTTCTTCCTCCATCTCTTGAGAAATGTTAGGAATGGTTCTCCTGCATATTGCTTGAGATTACAGATATCAATCATGGTGACTGGATGTCGAATAGTGTAGGAGTATTGCTGATAAAACAATTTGATCAATTCCTCAAAAGTTTTGATAGTGGAAGGTAATCGAGAGAACCATTGAATGGCCGCTCCTCCCAGAGATCGAGGGAAGAGACGCATCAGATAGGTTGGTTCATGCATGAATTCCATTGATTGGGTATAGAATTTTCTGACATGGTCTTGAGGGTCAGAGTGTCCATCATACTTATCATACTTGGGCATCTCCACTCATTTTAGAAATGGTGGCATATACAAGTCTTTGTCAAAAGGAAAAGGGCATAGAGCTTCCATGGAGAACTCCTTGGGTTCCTTTTCTTTCTCAAGGTTGTTAAGTTTGAAATGCATGGCATGCATCTATTTCATAATAGTTGTGAGTGGATTTTCTTCATCATGTGTAATGATATTTTCCACATTAAAGTTGGGAGGAAGTTTAGCTCCTTGATGAGCCAATTGTAAAAAGTATGCTTCTCTGTCTTCTTTCAAGAAATGCTTCATCATTCGTTTGAAGTTATCATCATTTTGATATTGAGCAATTTCTTCAGGTGTGGGTTCCTGGTCTGCACCATGTTGAGATTGAGCTCCTTGAGAGCCAAATTTTGTCCCTTCTTGAGACATGGTAAGAGTTTGTGGACTCCCTAGAATAGATTGATGTGAGGTTTGTTGGGTACCTCTGTGAGTTGATGAAGGAGGAATGTAACCAGTTTTTAATCGAAGGTTGCTAGCATCGTCATCTTTGTAAAGACTAGAATTGATGAGTTGCTCAAGAGTTGGACCCCTGGTAGTGGTTATTGGTAAGGTCTGGGATGCTTCTCCAGATTTCTTGTGTGAGGAAGCTCTAGTTTCCACCATTAACTTTGAGTGAAACAAAAGAATAAGATCCAGATAACTGAAGAATGAATTGAATCAAGATGATCAGATGACGCAACCTTGTCAAGGTTTGATTGATTTGAAGATTCAATTAGATGTGGATGAAGGATACTATGCCCTGGATGTATGGGTAGATTTCCCAAAAGATAGCGGACATGAGTTCACAACACTTAGTTTGTTTTGATGATTGATTGAAGATTGATAGTTATGACAAGGTTTTGACACAAGATGAGAAGGACTCAAATCAATTAAATAGAAGGCTGAATCAGATTCAAAAGGCCACTTTTGGGAAAATGATAGGATTCTCAATAGCTATTGCTCTATTCCTGACAAAGTGATTTGTTTGACAGGTTCTGGAAATAGGATGAAAAAGCTAAGTATCTGGCAATTCTAACAATTTTCTGACAACTTTCAAAAATTTCCCAAATGACCCTCTGTAGACTCATACGACAGTGGGTATGCTATGAAACGACAGTTGAAAAGCTCGTACGATAGTTGAAAAACTTGCACGACAGTGGGTATGCTATGAAATGATAGTTGAAAAGCTCGTATGACAATTGCTAGCAAGATTTGACTTTTTTGAATTTGACTGGCAGAAAGACTCGTACGACACTGGGTTCCTTACCATACGACAGTTGGGCAGTGATGAAACAACATTTGACAAAAACTCGTATGACTTTCTGACCTCCTAAGATGACTTTTGACTCTAGAAAGGAATTTCACTTTAAATTTTGCAAATTTAGGGTTTTCAGTGTCAGATTGTTTGCAAATTGTACTGTCCAGATTCGAGGATTGTAACAAATTTATTCATTTTTAGTAACCAGATAGATAAAAAAGCATGCAAAATAGCAAGCAAGTGATTTCAAGCATGTCTGAAAACAATGAACAAGGGCAAAAGCAACCTTGTGCATGGCCAAACAAGTGATTTTATTCGTTCTAATCCTCAGAAGCGCTAATTGTGTATGTTCCAAAAATGTTTTGCAATAACGCACATATACCCTAGAAAATGAAAATTGGGCCTCGCTAGGGTTTTTAATAATGGTTTGACTCTGCAACTTTTATGATCCAAAGGGGTGAACTTCAATCCCAATGCACTAGGGTTTTGACATAGTCTGAGAATTTAATCAATCAGGAGCTGCTAGGGAGATCTGACAACCCAACAATGAACCACACCTGTGAAGATTTCTTCCACAAGGACATTTATATAGCAGCTATCACTACCACGGCGAAAATGGCTATTACCACTTGAGGTTCCGTCAATGTGGTTGACCCAATTAAGGGAATGTCCACTATGGTTAACCCTCTCTAAAGGTGACTCACAAGATATACCACATGGAGACTAGTTCTAGATTCAAGGATTTGGGTTTCTGGTACTATCCAAAAAGAAAGTAGAGCATAATCCCCTAGCCTTTTCACTTTTAACCCAAACAAAGCATATAGATTAATCTGACATGCTAAGACCAAGATTGTCTCACAAAGATCTATGACATCAACCCCTTATGATCTATCAACCTCTCCAGAGAGAGAATGTCTCGATCAAAAGTTGAAGACACACGGATCTAGTGGAACGTGAGACTCCCTCAGTATCCTCCCCACCTACAAGGGATCCTTCGTTGAGAAGAGTTTCACTGGAAACCCACTCTCTCAAGATCCAAAAATAGTGTTCATGGGGCCTAATTACTATGTGTAACAAAGATGTTGAAAGAAAATTATGTTCATTTTTATAGCCCAAATGAAGTTTGTGATAGGAAAGCAATAAAAGTCACTCAAGCTAGACACATGAGATGTTCATTTTTAAATCCAAAATCAAAGTCTTATCAGCTAAGAAGATTACTTGAATTCCTTGCAATGCGCTTAGTAGATTTTTACCTATTTTTAAAAATTCTTGCACTTTTTCCAATCAAAACCAGCAGGAGTCAATCAAAAATAGAGAATTTCAATTATTAAGATTAGCCGTTAGTCAAAATCTGAAAATCAAATATGACAAACTACCCTAAAAAATGAAATGATAGTTGAAATCTGATGTCAAAACTCATACGACAGTGGGTCTGTTACCAGACGATAGTCTAAAACTCGTACGACAGTGGGTATGCCCCTAGACGACAGTCCAGACACTCGTACAACACTGGGTGTTCTATGAAATGATAGTTGAACTTTCAAATGACAGTGTGTATAATATGGAATGATCCTCAATCTGATAGACTATCATACGACAGTGGATATAGTGTGACATGACTTTTGTCAGAAACTCATACGAAGATTGTATGGATAAAAATTAAAAAATGTAGTTTTGCACAGAAACTTAGGAGAAAAAGATAGAAATTGATAGAATTGAATTGGAAACCCGTTTGAGGGCCCCACGGTGGGTGCCACAAATGTGTGTGTGAATTTTTGTACTTGTTCTGTAGACGCAACACTTCAGTAAAACATTAGAGGTTAGCAAAAATGAAATCGTGCAATGATTTGAGAGCTAAACTAACCAGGCAATTTACTGCCTTCTAATAGGTGGGAGTATGATGTTCTTAGATTGTTATCGAGATCAGTGACCTTGACAACACCTAAATGAAGGATTTGAATGCAAAACTGATATGAAATATGAATGCAATTAATCTATTTTTTTTATTTTCTATGCAATGATATGATGAAAACTGATATGAATATATGATATATAAAAACTGATATCCTATGATGATCTAACAAATGAAAACTAATATGATATGAAAAAATATGCAATATTGATCTCACAAAAGCTTGGATTCGCAAAGATGATTCTTCAGTCTCCAATTCAGCAGTGTGATTATGCAATTCTTGTGGATGATTTGTGAAGAGCTAAACCCTTAATTTATAGAAATCCAAGGTTGTGGAGGTGCATGAAAGAAAGCCATAAATCACTCAAATAACTAAGGTTGATTTTTGAGTTATCTGAAAATAAAGATAATTTAATTCACAAAAACATGCAAAAGCATAATTGAACTCAAAATAGAGTTTAGATTTAATTGATAATTGGTAGTTGTCTGCTTTTGTGATTGTGCATGTTTTATTTATGAATTAATTTGAAAAATAAAGTGATTTATTTCCAACCTAATTGATTTTGAAAAATAAAACAATTGATTTATGGGTTAATCAATTATTTTTCAAACTTTTATTCAAAAATAATATCATTAAATATGACAACTTGCTTTAATTAATTAAATAAGAATTTAATCAATTAATGATAAGAATTTTGATTTATTGTCAAATTTGAATAATAATACTTAGGAATAAATACAATTAAATTCAATTAAATAATTAAGTGGCAGAATTAAATCAATTAATTAAATATTCATCATATTCAATTAATCAACTTTAGGATAATTGTGATTTATCACCAAATAATTATTAAATTAAAGATAATTATGATAAATAGGAATATTACTAGGAATATTCCCCGATGCAGAATTTAGGATAATCAATTAGGATTCAATGATGTGCTGATGTGCCTTTGGTTAGGACTTCAATGTCGATTTCGTTCGATATGTTGATATAGGAGGTTAATGAACTTATAGCCCATTTTTGGGGTATTACATACACACAAAAGTAGTGCACTTCTCTAAGTCATTACATCAAAGAAAATCCATGAAAGGGAAACCTTTAATAGCGACCTAGAGCTCTCTATGTATGGAGTTGCAAGATTATAAAATTGCTCTCAGTTAGAGCTAATAAACTTAATGACCTTGCTAGTCAACCACACAATGAGAGATTCAAGTGAAGACAAGGGCAAGCGTGCCAATATCCCCAAGAATCAAATGAGATGCAATGCAAGTAAGCTAAGAATGAGGATGTAAATATGCAAGCTATACTATGAAAATGAAAGTACAATCTAAACTATGAAATAGAAATAACAAGTGTTACAATCCTTCCTATTAAACTAGATGAGTTAAGCTAAAGCATGAAAGGAAATCTAAACTATGAAAGCATGAAATATGAAGCTACTATGCAAGAATGAAAACTAAACTATGAAGCAATGAAGGAAGCCAAGATGTAATGCAACAATGATCTCCAAAAAGCTTCAAAGTCTTCAAGAATTCCTGCAACATAAAGTTAGCATAAAAGTGAATGACCTAGAATGAGGAAGAGAGCTCTTCTTTTATAGGAAATGAAAAAGAATGGACCATGGAGATTAAGAGGAAAAAGACTTAATCAATGGTGGAGCATCAAAGAGGAGAAATCCATATGCACAAGTATCCTCCAATGAGAAAATAAGAGTTGACTTTTATGTCCATATGAGACAAAAAGTGTTTTTCCCCTTTTTATAAAATAAGAATAATGCTTTATTTGTGCAACTTGGGATAAGAGCAAAAGTGGGGGCTTTTATTTAATAAAAGGGGAGGAAATATTCCTTTTAATAAATAAAGACTTTAGGATAAAATGGTTAGCCCAAGGCAAATAATCAAAAATGATAAAATAGGATTTGATCAAGGAAATTGATATTATTGAAAAAATGTTGATTTTTGAAAATCTTGATTCAGGGATTTGATAAATTGCTAAATGGGGGCCCAAAGTCTAGGTGACCATTTTAGGATGCATACATTTGCCCCTCTTTAACTAATGTGTGATCATTTCAGGATAACATGCAGTCAAAGAAGAATTGAAATGTGAGTTCATTTTGGGATCACAAAACAACTCAGATGTGTGTTCATTTTGGGAACACGCCCAGACAAAAATAAACAAAGTTTCTGGACATGAGTTCATTTTGGGATCACATCCAAAATAAGAGATAAAAATCTCAAGCTGAGCGAAAGCTCATAAAAAGATAGCTGAATCAAGAAAATCAAGGATTAAATCCAATAGGTACTGCCCCCTCGGAATTGAAATCGAAATCAGGTAGAGGAGAACAACAAATTGATAAACTTGATCAAAGCACTAGAAATCATGATTGAAGATGAAAGATGATAGGATAACCATCAAGCAGTGAAAACATGCCCTAGTGATGAATGAGAAGAAAAGAAATGGGGTGAATGGAAGACTAGAAGTGTGAAAGACATGAAAAGGAAGAAATTCCATCAAAGATCGAAGAATTATGCCTCAAAAGGTTAGTGAACTGCACAGAAGAAAGAGAAATTTTTGAAACACAATTTTGACTATCAAGATGACCTCAGATTTCAATTTCGAGTCTGAAAATGGATCTAGGACGTCGAAATTAGCTAGGGGTGCAATTTTTGCGCAATTCCGAGGTGTTTTGAAAATTAGGTCAAAAAGTCAAAATGCTATATAAGGGGCAAAAAGTGTCATTCTCAAAATCATTTGACTTTTATTGATTTGAGAATTTTGAGACCTTAGAGAGAGAAAATGGCCCAGCAAGCAGCAATTCCCGTCCATAAACACTGATTTGAGCATGCCCGTTGCACAACCGGCCTCCACACTATGTTGCCCCGGTATGTTTTCAGAAAAAAAATTGCTTGGTTGGGTCATTTATTGCATATAATATATATTTAGCACATTTTTTCAAGAATTTTCAAATTTCAAATTTCAAGAATCGGGTGATGTATAGTGCGATACTTTAGAAGTATCACGCCCTTTAGAGAGAAACATCACGTGATACTTCGCGGGTCCCAGATGTATCGCACGTGTGTAGACACCAGTATTGCATGATAACTGGCAAACTATCATGTGATACCTAGGGAAGTATCGCACAATCAAAGGTATATCACACTACTATAGGAAGAAGTATCGTATGATACTTGTTCCAAAAGCAATGTTGCCTGAATTAAAAATTTGATATTTTTAAGTATTTTTGAGCAAAAATGACATGGGTCCAGACAATTTTACGTTGTATATGTCTTGTACTAATTTTTAGACATTCATCATGCTATGTATTGACATTTGGCTTGGTTTAATGGTTTGCAGGAGTGCTTTTCGGTGTTACTCATCAAAGCGCTGAAGGTGGTGGGACTGAAGTGCATCTGAGATCTTGATGATCCGGGAAAGGATGACTTGAGGGCTATGGGATTTGGATATTTGTTGTGGTTCCCATATATTCAGGCTGATCATGGTCTACTGACAGCCTTGGCTGAGCGATGGCACAGTGAGCATAACACCTTTCACCTACCCACTGGAGAGGCATCCATCACATTAGAGGATGTCTACAGGATTCTCAGAGTACCATGCCATGGCGAGCCTGTAAGTATAATCATGCTTCAAGATATAATCGTTTAAGTGTAATGTTTCCATATGATGAAAACTAACATGATTGTTTGCTGGCACAGGTATACTATGATCAGGATGCCACTGAGGGCCGACATGCTATCCAGGGCATGTGTTAGGATGTCACTATCATTGATAGACATGTCAGTTGGGAGTGACTGATGGATGATTTTGGCAGAGACTTCCTAGTGCCATGCATTGTTGCCTCTATCATCTCATAGGTCCTGATGACTGATCGCAGTCAAAAGGGATTCCCTCTTGGATGGGGCAGACTACTGGTTGACTTGGTAGGCAGACCTCGGTGCATGGCATGGAGACTTGCCATACTCACGGAGATGTATCATGAGTTACATGAGATCATCTATAGGGACAGTCGGACATGGGCTTGCGATGCCATCCTGGCACAGGTGTGGGCTTGGGAGCACATCATTGTGGTGTGCCCCAGGGTTCAGCCAAGAGAGCAGAGATATCCATACATATATAGGTACGGAGGGTATATATCACATGCCCATACTAGGGATGTGACACACTATAGATAGATCTTGGATGAGATGACCTCCTTCATCTGGAGGCCATACAGGGAGGTTGAGTCTTGGAGTGATGCAGAGGATGAGTTGAGCTACATTCTACGCAGCTGACCATTAGTAGGATGACATGTAGAGATAGTCAAGAGATTCTACATTACTCAGGTATGGTGATAGATTGGGTGGCAGCATCGGGTCTCTACAGAAACCACCACTTATGCAAGGTCTAAGGATGAGGAGGGACATGGGTGGCTACCCATGTAGACTATCAACTAGCCATTGTAGAGATAGATGGCATCAGGAGGGACCCTTGGTAGTAACTTCCTAATATGGCTGATGTAGGATCTGATGCAGCATATAGGGCTAAGTGGCAGAGGGCTCCATTCCCTTGATTCATTGTTCCTAATGTACAGTCGGTAGCTCAGGGTGGGGATGATGGGGATGATAGAGGAGATGGAGGGGATGGAGGGAGAGGGAGAGGGAGAGGGAGAGGGACTATGATGGAGAGAGGTGAGGGATCTAGATCAAGTGGCCAGAAATGGTCACGGGGTCAGAGATCAGCGACTCCTGAGGATGAGGCAAGACCAGCTCACCGATAGGCAGAGGTGCAGCAGGATCAACTTGTGGGAGGAGAGGACCTGAGAGCCAAGACACAAGCTTTGGAGGTTGAGATATAGCATCTTAGGATCACTATAGTGGTCAAGGAGTAGTAGCTCACAGATCAGAGGGCTAAGACAGAGCGTCGAGAGAGGCAGCTGTAGGTTGCCCTTGCAGAGAGACAGAGAGAGGTAGTGCGAGCTACATATTACCATGGTCTCTACATATAGGTAGTACTAGTGGGTCAAAGGGCTCCTTCCTACTCAGCAGTAGTGGGTAGATCAGATGTAGTACCAGATGCGGCACCACTTCCCCCACCACCAAGTCCTCAGGATGGTGGCAGTGAGTCCTATGTTTAGGGCTTAGGTTTAGATGTTTGGACATATCATCAGACTTTTGATCCAGATTTTGGGATCTCATATTGTATTGTCTAACATGACATTGTTATAGATATATGAGATTACTGGATGTTCGATATATCATGTATATTTGTCTCACTTGTGATGGATGTATCAGTTTATGTATTTTCATGTCATTTTGCTCAAAATGTATGTTTTAAATGCTCATGTATATTCTCTCTCATAGATGTATGTTTGATTCTCATGTTAATGATGTAGACTCATGTTTCTGAAAATGACATTTTTGAGATATAGATATGATGATATGATTAACCCCTTGTGATGAACTGGAACAGGTTTGAGATGAAAGACAAGGAGTGAAAGACATGATCAAGAATAGGAAGAATGAGCGCAGTTGACCAACAGGTCTTTGAAAGATAAAAAGGAGAGCTCTCTCCATATGCAAGATGTGAGGCTAATCTAATCATGAACCTAAAATGCAAGCTACTATGAAAAGTGGTTGACTTGCAAGGTCACAACACTTATAGACATCTAATTATCATCATCGAGCATTATTGGTGGCGTCATAAGATCATACAATACACACTAGTATGACTATGGGTATATGAATATGATCTATATCAGATAGGAATGTGGGAATCCCACCTAGGCACCAAAGACATGTAGGTCAAGATGACTAGTGTAGTGAGATTACCTAAGTTTAGTATAGCGAGATTATGCTTGCATCAGGACATAAGAAGGTCAAGATCGCTACAAGCATACACTCACAAAACAGTCAAGGATAATACTTGTAGATCCTCAGTGTCAAGTGGATCAAGCATAAATGCTAATGACAATTAGGACCAACAAAATATACCCACAAGCAGAAAAAGCAATAAAACATGTCCTCATACCCTCAGTCTTCTAGCTATGCATCATCAAAAACTTCTTAGGGAAAAGAATACTCATCAAAGAAATCATCATAGACAGCACACAAAGAAATAAAGTCAAACAAGTCTCAGTGAGTCGAGTGTTTAAGTGCGTGTGTGTAGGTCATAGAGTCAAACTTTGAGTATCGCATGTGTAGTGAGAAATATTACATCATACTAGACTATGGGGTAAGACATCTAACAAGTGTTGAGAAACACTCGACACTAAGGTAGTGTTGAAAAACATAGTTTGGGGTGGTGTTGAAAAATGCCTATTTGTGAAATGCCCTAAGAGACAAATGCACCTAAAGGACCTATGCTAACAAGTATGCTCCCTAGACAAAAATAAAGACCAATTCTAGACCAAGTCAAATAAGGTCAAGGCATGATGGAGAATGGCTAAGTGTCGAGGATGCATGCTAAAAGATGAGGGTGCAAAGGCCTCAAGTAGTGCCTGTTTCCAAGATTTCACCACTTGGAGATTTTTTTCATTTTTTTATATTTTTGCTACCAAGGCGCTTGTTTCCAAGTTTTCACCAAGGCACTTTTTCTATTTTTTTAGAATTTTTTGCATTTTTTGATTTTTTTGTATTTTTTCAGGACTTTATATGTTTTTTAGGATTTTTTTAGCATCATATATGAATTTTTTTTTATTTTTTTAGGATCATAAAATATGTACAAAGGATGCCTTCAGGCTGAATAGGCATCATGGATAGAACTTATTGAGGTGCAAAATATTGATGGGATTAGGGAGCTATTCTCCATCCTCATCAGATAACAAGTAAGCACCCATCCCAAAAGTAGCTATGATGACATATGGTCCAAGCCAATTAGGTTTGAACTTACCCTTTTGCTCTCTATTTTGTTGGTTCTTAGGATTCTCTCGCAAAACAAGATCACCTACTTGAAACTCTCTAGGGTGAACCTTCATGTTGAATGCCTTTGACATATGCTTCTAATACACTCTCATATGATCAAATGAGGCCTTAAACTTTTCATCTAGAAGTTCTAAGTCTTGTAGCCTCATGGCACGATAATCATCATCTGTCATCAAACCTTTGAGAGAGACTCTAAGTGAAGGGATCTCTACTTCTAAAGGTAATACTACTTCACGCCATAAGTGAGGGAAAAAGGAGTAGCCCCTGTGGGATTACATATACTCATTCTGTAAGCCCATAAGGCTCGATTGATCTATAAGTTCCAGTCTCAACCATTCTTGTGAACTGTTCTGTGGAGAATCTTGAGAATGGTCTTATTAGAAGCCTCTGCTTGTCCATTTCCTTGTGGGAAGTAAATGGAGGACCAATGTTGTTTTATCTTGAATTTCTTGTAGAGGTGTGTAAGGTCCTTGTTTTTGAACTAACCTCCATTGTCAATGATTATCTCAAAAGGTACCTGGAATCGACAAATGATGTGATTCGATATGAACAAAGAGATTGTCTTTCCTGAAGCAATAGATAGTGGGACGACTTCTACCCATTTGGTGAAGTAGTCAGTAGCAGTAATAATGAATTTATGTCCACCTGATGAGTTGGGATGAATCTTCCCAACAAGTTCAAAGGCCCAGCGCTGAAATGGCCAATGAGAAATAGAAGGAATAAGCTCCCTACCTAGAGCATGAATCAGGTTTCCATGTTTCTGACACTTTTCACAAGACTTGGCAAAAGATATAGCATCCATCTGCATTGTGGGCCAATAGTACCCTGCCCTAAGAAACCTTCAAGCCATGGCAAGACCATTAGAATGTCCTCCAAAAATGCTCTCGTGAATGTCAACTAATGCTTGGTTAGACTCATCCTTTTCCAAGAACCTAAGAAGTTTCCCATCTAAACCCCTCCTATACAGATCACCAGAGATAAGGGTGTGGTGAGAGGCATTACGGACAAGGTTTCTTCTTTCAAAATGGTTAAATGTATCAAGGATGATGCCATCATGGAGGTATGATTAAATAGCACCATAGCGGGATGAGTCATGGCTAACCAAGGTACAAATGACATGGTTGTCTAGGGAGTCAAAAATTGGATGGTATAGCTCTTCCACCAGGAATTCAAATATTGATTCATGTTGTTCCAATTGAAGGAGTGAAGCTAGTCTAGCCATAGCATCTACAACCTTGTTTTCTGCTCTAGGGATCTATTGGAGTGTCACAAATGTGAAGTAACATTGCAATGAATCAACCATTTTTTTGTAAGGTATCAGCTTGTCATCCTTAGTTTGGTACTCTTCATTTACTTGGTTGATAATTAATTGTGAATCCCCAAAGACATGTAACTCTGTTATATTCCACTCGATAGCCATCTTCAGTCCATTGGTTAGAGCCTCATATTCTGCAATATTATTTGTGCATGGAAACAAAATTTTGTAAGACTTAGGTATGTTGTACCCATGAGGAGAAATAAACAATACTCCAGCTCCTGATCCATTTTTCATATTTGAACCATCAAAGAACATTTTCCAAGTACGCGTGGTCATGTACATGATATGCTCATCTGGGAATTCCACTTGAATAGGCATGATATCCTTGACTAGGAAATTAGCAAGTTGATCTGCAATAGCTTGCCCTTTTATAGCCTTACGCTCAATGTAATCTATATCAAATTTTGACAAAACCATCATCCACTTAGCAAGTCTACCCATGAGAGTAGCCTTACTAAGCAAATACTTAAGAGGATCAATTTTTGCAATAAGATGTATAGTATGGGCAAGCATGTAGTATTGCAACTTTTGGGAAGCAAACACTACTGCAAGACAAGACTTTTCAATACTATTATAATTGATCTCATAAGATACTAGAGTACGACTAATGTAGTAGATGGCTCTTTCCTTCCTAGTATCATCAAGTTGAGCCAACAATGCCCCCAAGGAAGATTATGTCACTAAGATGTACAAAATTAACAATTTTCTTGGGATAGGAGGCATTAAAATTGGAGGATTAGCCAAGTATTTCTTTATTTGATCTAGGCTCTTTTGGCAATCCTCATTCCAAGCACATGTGGCTCCCTTATGCAATGTCTTGTTGAATGGTTGTGCTCTATCTGTAAGCTATGAAATAAACCTCTGTATGGATTGGAGTCATCCTTGAAGACTTCTCATCTGACTAATGTTCTTAGGAGGTGGCATATCTAATATAGCTTGAACCTTTTCAGGATCCACCTCTATTCCTTTGGCTGAAATTATGAATCCTAGAAGTTTACCTGAGGTAACCCCAAATGCACACTTTTTCAGATTCAATCTTAAGTAAAACTACTCCATTCGATCTAGAATTACTTTGAGATCTTCTAGGTGTGTATCCCTTTTCTTAGATTTGGCCAAGGTATCATCCACATAATCCTCCATGTTTTTATGCATCATATCATGAAATATTGTGGTCATAGCTCTTTGGTATGTGGCTCCTGCATTTTTTAATCCAAATGGCATGACATTCCAACAATAAGTTCCCCATGCACATGTGAAGGCTGTCTTTTCTTGATCCTCAAGAGCTATTTTTATTTGGTTATAACCGGAAAAACCATCCATTAAAGAATATATCTCATAGCCCGCAGTCATATCCACTATCATGTCTATGTTAGGGAGTGGTAAGTCATCCTTTGGGCAAGCTTTCTTAAGATCTCTGAAGTCTGTGCATACATGAATGGACCCATCATGTTTTGAGACTAAAAAAAATATTTGAGATCCACTTGGCATAGTTGATAGCTCTAATATATCCTACTCCTAAGAGCTTTTCTAATTCAGCATTAACAAGGAGAGCTATGTGAGGATGCATTTTCCTCAACTTCTATTTTACTGGTTTAGTTCTTGGAGCTATAGATAAGTGATGCATAATGAGATTAGTGTCAAGCCCTCACATGTCTGAATATATCCAAGAAAAATTGATTTTCTTCTTTTGTAAGAACTTTGTGTGTGCCTCTTTTTCTTGCACTGATAGAGACTGAGCTAGATGTATCACTTGTGGAGCCTCTTCCGTATTCAAATTTACTGGTTGTGTAGGCTCAATAAGAACTGATGACCTGTCTTGGAAATAACTCAACAGGTTATTAAGTACCCCATCCTTAGGTGCCTCAAAGAGGTTTTCACCTTCAGATACATCTTTTATTTTTACTATTTTGGGTTCTGACACCACCACAAAGTGGTTTTCGCCATCAGAACCATTTCTCTTTTGTTTCATTTCTTTTATTCTTTTACTAGGGTAGTTAATATCCGGCTCCATCATACTCATTGTAGGTTCACTAGTGGAAGAGACTACGGGTTCAAGAGCATTCAAGTAGCAGGCTATCTTGTAGTTGTGAAAAGTGAGGAGCTAAGGCTATTGAAAAAGTTATGACCAATCAATCAAATGATAGTTTACAAGGGATAGGTCAATGACTGGTTCAACATTATTGATACAAAAGGCATTATCTCTGGTGATCACACAGTTAGGATCTGTCAAGTCTCCTTCCAAGATACCTGAATTAGGACACGTCCTACCAAATGAAGCGTCATCCACTAAGGCAATTCAAAGAGTCCAATCCTCTAGTCCTACACTAGGCTCATTGGTCACATCGGGTTGAGTACTATAGGTATGGACAACATCCATGTCCAAATCAATTATTTCATTTGAAAGAGAGTCCCACTCCAACTCATGCGAATCTATTTCTAAATCTCTACTGGGATGTTTACACCAAGAAGGCCTAGGATGCCTTGATGTAGAAGCTTCGAGATTGTAAAGGGTATCACCTTCTCTAGTATCTGTATTTTCAACTACTAAATCATCTATATCCCCCCAAAGGAGATTGGTGGAAGGCACCCAATCATCAGTCATGTCTTGCTAGTTTTGAAGATTGGGTGTATAATCTGAGTCACTGTCACTATCCGTTGCAGCTAGGATAGGGACACTGGTCTTCTTTTCCTGATCAAAGCCTAGGCCAACTGTTGACTTAGTCTTATGACCAAAAAGAGAATGGTCGAGTGGTTCAGCCTTGGCATCTAACCTATGACTGAGAGGGCCATGACCTGGGTAGCCCATGTTTTTAACCAAACTATACCCTCTCCCGTAGGTTTTAGGAGATGGTGCAAAATTATCATTGTGTTGATACTTTTCTTCTCTATAAATCCAATCTCTAATGGCTACCTCCTCTTTCTCCTCATGAATAGGTACTGAGGACTCTACAAATTTTCCAAACAAGGTCATAGCTGAGGATGAAGGTTTCCTCTCAGGTGAAGGTTTTCCATAAGACCTAGGTGAGATTGGCATTTTTGTGAAGGAATCCATTTGGTAGTCTCCCATGCCAAGGTCTATGGACTTAAACTTACTCTTAGACTACTTAAGAGCAGCATCAAAATTATCAACCTCTCTATTCAAAGGGACATGAGAGCCAGCTGAAATCGCATTAACAGATAATGTGAAATCCCCTAGTATGCATACTTCAACTCCATTGTAAGGGAACTTAACACATTTGTGGTAGGTAGAAGGCACCACTTGCATGTCATGAATCCATGGCCTACCCAACAAGATATTATATGCCAAAGGTCCGACATCAACAATCTAGAACAAAATGTCCTTTTCCACAGGACCAATCCTAATAGGAAGAACAGCCAATCCCTTAGAGCTTCACTCCGCTTCATCATAGGCTTTAATTGTGATCTTCTTCCTAGTGTCAATTACTCCCTCTGAATATCCCAAAGCTTTCAATAGACTCAAAGAGAAAATATTAAGCCCAGCACCCCCATCTATTAACATGCACCTAACACGGGTTTGATGGATCATGACCTCAATATGAAGGGCCAAATTGTGTGAATGACTTAATGCTTTATCATCCTCTTCTAAAAATGTGAGGTAATGAGGGCTGGCAAGGTGATTGACCATGTTTTGGAATTGATCGACACCTATGTCATTAGGAACATTAGCGGCTCGCAAGGCATCCTCAAGGACACGCCTATGTCTAGGAGATAATTCTAAGAGCTCAAAAATGGTTATCTGCGCTGGCGTTCGTTGTAACTAATCAACAAGGTTGTAACTCATATCAAAACTAACTGCAAACTTGGGAGGAACACTTTTGGACACTGGTTTCTTGGATTTGCTAGAATTAGGACCCCTAATGATAATAGGACCTTGGGACTGACTCCTAGTAACAGCATTGAGAGGCTGAGGTGACCTTCGAGATTGAGGACCCCTAAGCACAACAATGGGTCCTTCATCAAAAATGGGAGGTGAGTTTACATCATAACCATAGGAATCTTTTCCCCTCATCATGTTGACATCATTGTCCACAACTTCAAGCATATTGATGATAGTTTCTACAGTTGTATAGGTATAATTGATTGTGGCCTTGCCATTCTTGTTTTTAGAAGTCTCCTACTTCTCATACTTAGGAAAGGGCTCTTTAAAGGCCTTGTGGTCTACATTTGTGGTCAACCCATCAACCTGTAATTTCCCAATCTCAATAAGGTCTTGAACAAGATGCTTAAATTTAAAACAATTTTCAATGTCATGTCTAATCCCATTGTGGTATACACAGTAAGCTTTCTCATTCCACCAATAAGGTTTAGGATACGGTATGCGAAACTTTGTAGGATCCTGAGGTTGTGCCAAATTATGAGCAATCAAGGTCTTAAAAATATCTGCATAAGAGTCTCCAAGCTTAGTGAATTGCCTCTTTCCTGACTTAGGTTTATCTTGATACTTGGGCTTGTGCTCTTGTTGATCTAAGGATGTCTGCAGCTTCATAGCTTGAACTGCATTAGATAGATTAAGAACTCCTTATTCCTTAGGTTGTGGAGAGTCAACTCTGTCATTGACTACTTGCTTATTTTTGTTCCAATATGAGTTCTTTTTATCCTTATTGTTGTTGTTACTTTGTTTGGCCAAAATAGCTTGTTCTTTTAGAACATCCTCGATGCGACATGCAGTTTCTACCATAGTGTCAAAAGAATTAAAGACCATTTTTCTAAATTCATATCTTAATTATGGCACTAGATTGCTCACAATTATATCAATCCTTTCTTCCTCAAGGATGGTCCTAGAATATTTGGAGCATAAGCATCTCCACCTTTGTAAAAATGTCACAAAGGGTTCCCCCTAATTTTGTTTTAGCTTGCACAAATCAAGCATGGTGACTGACCTTGATAGATTATATGCAAAGTGCTGCACAAACCTTTGGACAAGTTCTTTTAATGTTTTAATAGGAGGGGTAAGGTAAGTAAACCACTCCATAGCTTGGCCTTTAAGGCTCCTCGGGAATAATCTCATAAGGTAGGAGTCCTCATGATGAAATTCAAACTCATGATATAGAACTATCATACATGGTCATGGGGGTCACCACTACCATCATATTTGTCATATGTGGGGATTTCAACCTTTCTAGGAAAATATACCATAACCACACTCTTTTCAATGGGATTGGGACATATGGAGTCCAAGTTGAAGGTATTCTTTGGAGCCATCATTTTCTCTATAGTCTTTTGCATCTGCTTAATCACCTCATCAGTTGAAGGGTTTTGCTTCTTAATTTTTCTATCCACATCAAAGTTGTATGGGACCCTTGCACCCTTGTTGATCAAGCTTTCCAAGAATTGATCCTTATTTTTCTCAACATATTGTTGAAATATTGATTCTTGTTGCATTCTCATAAAATCATGAGCATCAAAGTTGGCACTACTTCCTCCATGTTGAGAGCCGTGAT
Organism: Chamaecyparis obtusa; assembly: GCA_027943335.1. Lineage (NCBI taxonomy): Eukaryota > Viridiplantae > Streptophyta > Pinopsida > Cupressales > Cupressaceae > Chamaecyparis > Chamaecyparis obtusa. Next base: position 282,371 of record BSBK01007429.1, read on the forward strand.
GAGCTCGTTGGGAGGGTTGTCTTGAAAGTCTAGGAGGTGTATGTCTCATATAATGTGCATGTTGAGAAGTCCTTCTTCCTCTAGGACTAGGTGATCTTGAAGGGGTCCTTGACCACCTTCTACTTCTTGGAGTTGTTGAGGGAGTAGATGGTGGAGAGTTGGTTCCACTATTGGTACCCCCATTGTTAAATTGATTGTTGAGTTGTTGGGCCAATATCCTATCTTGTTCCTCTTGGAATGCCTTTCTCTCTATATCCATCAAGGCTCGTTGTTCCTCTTCTAGAAGCCTAAGTTTCTCTTCTTTTGTAGCTCATTCATTTTTTGCAGCCTATTTTTCCCGCTCAATTTTTTTTAGCCTCTCACTTGTATATCTTGAAGTTGTGTTCAATGGGGAACTTGGTCTTGAATGGTTGAACAAGTTAGTTGCATTCACATGAGCATCATAAGATGGGTTGTTTTGGTCCTCATGTTGTGACTATGCATCTTGATGAGCTTGTGCATAATTTCTTTCAGCTCATTGATCAGCATCTAGATATCTTGAATTAATAGGAGGTGAGTCAGGTTGATTGCCATCTTCAAATGACATGTTTCTTCTATGTCTCTAAAAAATGTCACCAAGTGATTGATCTATTATTTCTCTTTGTTGCTTGGTCAAGGTATAACTCACATCCATATTTGATGAAAAAGGTGCTAAAGAGGTACTCAATTTGCTAGGATTACTCTTTGGGTCAAAGCAAACCTCAGACTCACTCTTAGGGGATTGGTAAAAAATAGGCTCTTTTCCCTTTCGCTATTGACGAGTCTTAACTAAGGGTAACTGATTAAAAGCAACCGGGGGTCATTTCCCTTGATTCACTTGGTACCTTGTTGTAACTGACATGAAAGAAAAGGATTCTTGATGATAAGGTGACCTCTCAAAGTGTCAACACCAAACTAGGATAATCAAAGTTCTCTAATGTCCAAAAAAAAAAAAAAAAGATGATAGGATAGAAATTGCAAAAGGCGTTACCAACACTATCAAAGAGGTGCTTAAATCAAAGGATCAATATCCTTGCACATTTGAACCAAGAGGATGGAATTAGCCAAATTGTATAATTAAGATTGAATTTGAATGGAAATAATTTGGACAAAAAGAGTACTAAAATTCTCCAAGAATGTCACTAACAACTCTAGAGATGTACTTTCTCAACATGAATAATCTTCTAACCGGACAATTCTTCCCGAGGTGACTTGGTAAATAAAATGACACTACCCTTAGAGAGCTAAAAATAGAAATTTAGAGTAAAGATAGGCTTCCAGCGGCAAGATAAGTTACCTTCCTAAAGACCTAGCCAACTAAAAGCAACTACAAAATGACTAAAACCAGGTATACAGCAGAGAATTCTCAGGCAACACTTTCCAAGCTAACCAAGCGATACTTCTTACTGAGGTGATACTTCACCTTTCACCAGGCAATAGACCTCACAATATCTAGGTGATAGACTCCAGGCAAGTCGGGCGATAGTCCAGAAGGAACGAACTATCGCGTGATATTTCTTCTCAAAGTAGGCGATATTGTTTCTAGTTTGTATGACACTTGACCAGAATTGTGTGAAATGTGTGTTTTCAGGTCTGTTTGATCAAAATTTTCAGTTTGAGGGTTGATGTTTTTTATCTTAATCACAATATCAACAAAAATTTGACAGGTTTGCAAACAGTAAGGTATCAAACATGTCTCAAAACACTTGAAACAAGGCAAAAAGCAACCTTGCCAAGACAAACACTTGTGATATCAAAATAGAAAAACACCCTATGAATACTATTGACTATTTGAATGTTCAAGAACGTTAATATTGGTATTACACAATCAAAGACACTTCAAGCAATATCTATCCTAGAAATTCAAGGCTCATTACTTATCAACTTGGCCCATAACTTGATGTCCCTCGCCTCACACAAAGTGGTTACCCACAATAGATGTTGGCTTTGTCATGGAAGTGTCAATGACACAACCAAAGGAACACATATGGTGAGTATCTTGAGGTGATCCAGGTTATTCCACTTGGATCAATCCTTGCACCAAGAAGTTAAGCAGCTAAAATAAGGTGGCTTCTAACTATGGTTCTTAATAAGGGCTTCCGTTCATAGTACCCCTCTTGCTCCCCAAAGGGACTCCTTACCTTGCGGTAAGTAATGGACCTCACGGCCTCAAGAGTACCTTAAGCATTCTTGCTCAATATTTTCCTCATGGTCACAATCCCACAAGTACTCACATCAAGCGAAGACAAGCACTATGTCTACCAAGGTTTTGTGTCCTTGATAGCCTTGAGTTTATAGTGGGTCAGAATAGCTAGCAATAAGCTTGTCCCCACTTGGGTTGTTCCTCTTGATTGCTCAAGAGCAGGCCTGCTAAAGGATTCTAAAGATCTAAACAAAAAGTGGATCAACTTATTAGGTTCAAATATTTTGTTTCACCACAAGGGTGAAGAACATACTCCTTTATCTCAAAGCTTTCTCCCAAACACACCAAGAAAAGTTCAATTACTCTCTTGCTTCCAAAATCTTACGATGGGTCAAGATTTTCTGGTTCACCACAAGGGTGAAGAGCATACTTCTCCTACCACCTCAAAATTTCTTCCACAAGATATTATGTGCCTACTAAAGGAAACAACTAGTAGATTGCCACACTCGAAATGAAAATAAAAACAAGCACACTTGATTGGATTTTTATTCTTTGGGCAGCCCTACAAAAACTGTTAGTAACCCTTGTGCATTTGAAGCTTTGACATGTGTTCTTTTGGAAAAATATTTCAAGCAAATGTACCTACAACCACAACTCGTTAGGCCCACAAGGTTAGCAAAATCCAAAATCTAACTAAAATCTGTGACTAAACTCTGCTTAACCACAATGAACTAAACCAGCAAATTAATTAAATCTAAACTCAGCCAAAAAGATTCAGAAAGACAAGTCACTGCCGGGTATAGTCAACAATACGGACACCAGAAGTATCGCGTGATACTTTTTAGTATACCAGGGCAATAGTTTACTTTTGGGCAATACTTCTCCTTATACCAAGCGATACTTCATCCGAGACCAGGCAATATTCTCTGCAATAGCCAGGTGATACTTCCGATAGGTGAAGTATCACGCGCGCATATAGAGAACTATCGCACGATATTTTTGGAAGTATCGCACGATATTCTAAGATAGAAAACTAGAGACCAAAAATTAATCTCAAAACTTGCCAAAAAATTGACGAAAATTGACAAAAATGCAAAAAAAGAAGGGACAAAGCTAATCTACTCTGCCCCACGGTGGGTGCCAAAAATGTACACACAAAAGTAGTGCACTTCTCTAAGTCATTACATCAAAGGAAATCCATGAAAGGGAAACCTTCAATAGCGACCTAGAGCTCTCTATGTATGGAGTTGCAAGACTGTAAAATTGCTCTTAGCTAGAGCTAATAAACTTAATGACCTTGCTAGTCAACCACACAATGAGAGATTCAAGTGAAAACAAGGGCAAGAGTGCCAATATCCCCAAGAATCAAATGAGATGCAATGCAAGTAAGCTAAGAATGAGGATGCAAATATGCAAGCTATACTATGAAAATGAAAGTACAATCTAAACTATGAAATGGAAATAACAAGTGTTACAATCCTTCCTATTAAACTAGATGAGTTAAGCTAAAGCATGAAAGGAAATCTAAACTATGAAAGCATGAAATATGAAGCTACTATGCAAGAATGAAAACTAAACTATGAAGAAATGAAGAAAGCCAAGATGTAATGCAACAATGATCTCCAAAAAGCTTCAAAGTCTTCAAGAATTCCTGTAGCATAAAGTTAGCATAAAAGTGAATGACCTAGAATGAGGAAGAGAGCTCTTCTTTTATAGGAAATGAAAAGGAATGCACCATGGAGATTAAGAGGAAAAAGACTTAATCAATGGTGGAGCATCAAAGAGGAGCAATCCATGTGCACAAGTATCCTCCAATGAGAAAATAAGAGTTGACTTTTGTGTCCATATGAGACAAAAAGTGTTTTTCCCCTTTTTATAAAATAAGAATAATGCTTTATTTGTGCAACTTAGGATAAGAGGAAAAGTGGGGGCTTTTATTTAATAAAAGGGGAGGAAATATTCCTTTTAATAAATAAATACTTTAGGATAAAATGGTTAGCCCAAGGCAAATAATCAAAAATGATAAAATAGGATTTGATCAAGGAAATTGATATTATTGAAAAAATGCTGATTTTTGAAAATCTTGATTCAAGGATTTGATAAATTGCTAAATGGGGGCCCAAAGTCTAGGTGACCATTTTAGGGTGCATACAATCACCACAACCAATGTGAACCATCAATATAGTCATAACATGATCCAATAACACCAAAAAATAGCAAGAATAGATTCTTGAACCTTCACATCATCTCAACCTAATCAAACTCATCTTTGTATTGATCATCAATAATACTGAACACTGAACTCTATCTCACTAAAAGGATAAATTTCCAAACTCTAAATCATGAATGACACCAGCTGAGGAAACAATAATAAGTCCCAAATTTACCACCAGCTTCATGCCAATTGAATCTATCAATATGATCCATGCCAAAGAATAAAATCAACCTCTGACACATCTTGAACAACTGAAACAATGAAATATAGGCAACTGATAAATCAATAATAGCTCACTCAAACTATCATGTGAACCTTTGTAAGTTGACCAGAATCAAATACTGACATATCGAAAACATCATTTAGAACTGTATAAAAATATCTTCAACATATTAGTTGAACTACTGAAATCATCTTCACTGAAAAAACTAAACACACTGTCTACAACAACAATAGTATGTTGACATCAATGAAAAAACACTAATGTCAGCACACATAGTAAAAGTCTAATAAAAAATCTCTGACATGCTCAACAATCTTCCAACAACCACTAACATGTGTTTGATTATATAAACTCAAGATTGCACAAATAAAACCAAGTGGTATAATAAAATCATGTGACTCAAAACCACGGGTTCACAAAACCATTGACCCCATATTTAATATTGGGTGCTAAATTCTAATTTTATTATATTTCCTCAATGTGACAAACACGTAAGATATATTTTCAATGTTACAATATAAAGTGTCCACAATATTGTTAGTTCCTAGTAATGTATGTTTATCTAGGTTACCTTAGGTGCACCACACACTTAATGATAAATAATATATTATAAACATTATGCAAGGTTTACAACACTTTATCTCAACAACTTTGATTATATATTTTATTTCACATTTTTCCATTGTTATAAGGTATTAGGGCCTATAAGTTAGATGTTATTTGTTATAAAATTTTGGACATAATTTTTTCCTATGAAATCATATTTTTAATTTTTAATAGATGTTGGAGAGATTTTGTAGTGTGATGTTAAAATTGTGTTACACACCTTGCATAAAATTCATTTTTTTTACTTGTATATTATGACAAAAGTTATGGAAGTTTCATTAATATTAGTAAAAGATTACATCTTTTGGGATGTCTTGTATCCCAAGTTATAGAAAATAGTTTATGTGTCATCTAGTCTATTGTATCAGGTGTCTTATATGCAGTAATTCTTTACACTAAAAAATAATGTCTTGCCTTTTGATTACTGCAATAAAAAAGCCAAATAAACTAGCCCAAGACAAACAAAAAAAAACCTACGACAAAATATAACATGCTCTAATCTTCCAAAATACTCATCATATCATAATAGGTCACCCATCAAAAAGAAAATAAATTATAGATGATAATGAACATGACCATTTATTTTAGCCTTGTGCAAATATGCCTTTGTAGGTACCCAAGAAAAAATGGCATTAGATCATACCTCTATTCTTCTTCATACAACCCTTCATCGCAAAAAAAATCACAAAGTCATCAATACACTAGAATGTTTCCCTTTCATCTAGTTCACCACTTACTCAACAAATCTCTCCCTATACGTACCCACCTCCTATGATGTACTAAGGTAGGTTCCTCCATATTGGGAAGAAATAGCTTCTTCTCTACCTCAACTCCTTGCCACATTTTTTAAATATCATTATTCAATGAAAAACCAACACCCAACTCAGCCAGGACCACTATGTCTATGTCATCCACTAGGAAGTCAACTTTTAAGACATCATGCAAAAGGAGCAATATATCAACCTAAGCTCTCCAAAATCTATAAGGGAAGTGAGGAATTGAGAAGATATGTCTGAATTGACTTGGTATCTATTAGAAACATCAATGAACTCCCTTCTAAAAACCATATAGATGGCCTCATGAGTGATTAACTATAGTGCCCTTTATGTTTGATTTCTTTATTGTGTTCCTCTAGATGTGGACCCGTGTATGTCCTAACCTAGTTTTGGATGCACTATTATTAGTCCCTGCCTATATATAGGCAGGGAACTATTGTTCCCAGTTGCTCATTTGCAATTAATTTTTACAATCAAAAAACTGAATCTCTATAGTTTATGGTATGTTTTATTTTTAAATTAATTTTAGTACATTATTTCCTTTTTTTTTATTGGCTCTTATAATTTTCCTAGGGGTTATATTGTTTTTTCATTGCCAAAAATTATCAAAAAATAATATCTGGAACCTTCCTTTTGAAAGGCTCCAGCACAAGAGAAGGAGATAAGCATCAATTCAAAATAGGATAAGACGTATTTATAATCTTTACTGCTAAAATTCCCCAGCACCTTCACAATGTCTGTTCCAGGAAACTCCGTATCCATGGCCACTTATGGATATTTCTTTGCAACTGCCCGGATCAATTCTATTTCTTTCTCCACATTCTCTGCCCACACTTCCCTTACCAAAACCCTCTGTTTTTCGGCCATTGTCAAATCTGATCCTTTAGCTATCTCCTCTATAAGCTTCTCAGACAGAAAGCATTCACTTCCAAAGGCCACATAAACAACAGAACCAGGGCTTTTGTTCTTCAACCATCTCAGACAATCAGGTTTTCCATCATCAATCTCAATTTGTTCAGCTTGTCCGTAATCGACGACTACAAACGCCTCATCGGTGACCAGGCCGACGCCATCCCGGCTCTGGTGGAGCTTCTCTGAAAGGGTAGTCCAGGGGCAAACGCGACGCCGCCACCGCGCTGTTCAACCTATCCATCTACCGCAGCAATGACGTCAGAGCCGTGGCGGCGGGAGTCGTGCCGCTGCTGGCGGTGCTACTGACGAACAAGCGGCCGGCGTTGACGGACGGCCAAACCTCTCCCATCCTTCCTCCCATATTCTTTCTCAAATCCTGACATTTTCCTCAGATCCCTCCAATTGGAACGATCTCTCCTAGGGTTTCCTCCACGCCCTCCTTTTTCCTCAACAAAATCGACGCAGAAAGGACCCGAAAAAGTCGTGGAGAAAACAAGCCCAAAGCTTTCCAACAAAGATCAGTCTCCAAATATAGCTGCTGATAATTCCCGTCAACTGACGCAGACGGAGATGTTTCCTCGGAGGTATTCTCTTCATCAATGGGGGCACCAATGTCGTCGTTGGAGAAGTCAAGGAGGTCATCAATAATAAAGCCTTCAGAACCGCAGTGAGGGTTATATTCATACGCCCTGTAGCCGAAGCTAGTGCAAACCAAGGTATCCATTGCCAAAACACAAAGCCAAGCCCAAACAGCCTCTGTTTTCCACAATCTTCAAACATTGTGCACCTCGAACACCAGACCTGCCAGAACCAAAACACGAGGATTACACAACTTGTAAGCCACAGTTCACAATAATCCATATGGCCATGCACACAACAAAATCACGCACCACACAGCTGACAAAGAAAAGAAAAAACCATTTCCCCAATCCCTTAACAGATGCCTTCATGCATGGCGCCTACGACAATTCAATATGTCATCATGCTCATTGCCAAAGAAACCCAAGACAATTGAAGTTAAAATTGCATAGGGGTTTAATAAACTGAATGATGTATATTTTGTCTAGTGGTTGCAAACGATAGGTGTTCAGGGCTTCTGCGCCTTGATTAGAATATGTTTGTGGTCATGTGTCTAATTCGGAGTTTTGTGTGTGTTATTCCCTGATTCTTGCTTTTTTGGGGTTTTGTCTCTTGGCGCTGAATTCCTGCCCTAAGCTGTAGCGAGTTTTGAAAAACAATAATTTAAATGTTGTCCTCATAATTTTTCTCAAATCCCTCATCTCGTTTTCTAAAATTTATGCTCATTCTTTTACTCCAATATGCAAAAGAATCTCTCTAGTTTTGTCATATAATTTTAATTTTTATGACAGTTTGGTTATTTCAATTCTTTCTGTTAAAAACTTATATAGAAATAATAGATATAATCAATAAAAATGATGATATGAATTTATTATAAAGTTATAAAAATATACAAATTAATATTACATAAATCTCAAATTTATATATAAATAATTATAATTGATAAAAAATAAAGATATGTATTTATAATAATGTTATAAAAATATATTTATTGATATTACATAAATTTCAAATTAAGTTTATCAATTAAAAATTTATTGCAATTTATTATAAATACAAAATATTAAGTTAGTAACAAGTTTCTAAAAATATAATCAATAAAATCGAAACATATATAATGTAAGATAAAAAATTTAAAAATCTATTAACAAGAGCTCATTATTCTAACTTGTAAATTGTTTTCTTCATGCCTTGCATATGCTTCCACATTTCACATATGTGTTTGTCAATGTAGTTGAAAACAAAACAAAATTAGGTGAGTAATGCGGTCTGATCTATTCGATTGAAAGTTCCTACGGCCGATTGATTTTGCATCCTTAAGATCTGCAAATCTCCTATGAAATCAATAAATTTATTTCATTTCCTCTTTGGAAAAATCACTTGCAATTCCAAACTTCAAAATAGGTAGGGACTTTTGCTCATTCTGAGCTCTTGTTTATTTTTGTAACTCTATGTGTTGATTGCATGTTAGATGGATATATGATGTTTGACCAAGTGGCCCATGTTGCATTGGCGTCTTCTTGGTGATCTAGATTATTTTATTGCATTAGCATGTTTTTAGTTTTGACTTGAAATAGACTCTATGTATGGTTACTTAATGAGTGTTCGCATATCATCCTCTTGTATTGGCATTACTAGTGATTTCACATGTACTATAATGCGGTATCTATGATTCATTATATTTTAGTATCACAGATTCAATGTGTTATATTATATTATTTACATGTTCAAGTAACTCATTCAAGGGATTTATTATATGTTCGTTAATAATGATTAGATGATGATATTTTTAGTCAATGACTTCATTGGATATGGTGTTGTTTGATGACGATTGGTGATTCTTAATATCATAGTTTATATGAGATAGTAATTATGATGTTAAATATGGTTAAATTTTATTTAATGTTAATTAATAATGTGGGTTAATTAGATAGATGATGATTTTAGGTGAGAAGGGGTGATGTTATAACATTTATAGAATGATTACATAGCTAAAGTTTCCTTTCATCAGTTACTTTTATTTGATGATGATGTATGTGTTTTGGCTATTTATGTATATACAATCTAGTACACTTGACATGTGGTCTTTAAGTGATGGAAGGTACCAGTTATTGACTCTACCTGGCTCCACAAGTATGAGCATTCTTATAATATCCTTGACAATGGTTAAATTTGGAGATACTCATATGGCCAATCATGTTTTAAGCCTAATTATCATTCCTACTCTTGGGTGAAAATTGTCAGTTATGTATGCCTACTTATCCCATTACCACATGGTAACATCTAACTACCTTTGTAAGTGTGATGAGACCATTATTGTATTTTTGTCCATTCGTGTGTCCATAATAGTTTCTAGTTAGCGCAGTTAGCGCTAGAGTAAATTAATGTATATGTTTAATCATGAGTATCACCGGTTGGTGTGCTACCATTGTCACTATTGTTTCTAACAAGTTTTATAAGGGCTTTTTGGTTGAATTGGGATTTTATTGTTATTATGGGTTTTATATATTAAAAATTTTGATTTTTAGACTCTTACTTAAATTAAATATTATATGTTATTATTTTAAAACCAATTTGTGCTTTGATATATGAAAAATATCATTTTATTTTTAACTTGCCTTATGTTTTCTCAATTTTCATGAGCTGTCCTAAAAAATCCTTCATGGAAATTTTGAAATTAGCTTGGGGAGTAAAATTGAGAAAGAATATTTTTGTGGGTATTTGTTAATCCTATTCCCCACATAAAAATATTCTTGTACTCAAAATCTCATTTCATTTGGAGGAGAATTTCTCTACTTCTCATCATTTCTTCATTTTGTTGGCTTCATCTATGTTCTCGGTAATTTCTTCACGTTTTCCCCTTTTCTTGGATTAAATGGTTGTGGAATGATTGGAATAAAATTATTTTGTTAGAGGTTTGGTTGAGTAGGTCAGAGATTGTTGAGGTGTGTTTGCATTAATGTCTTGTCATTGGTGTCAACATACTATTTTTGTTGCAGATAGTGTGTTGAGCAGTGTTCAGTATTCGTGAAATGTATGGTTTGGTTGCTACATTTAAGATCTATTATTGTGATTCTTGTTAGAGGTTTTGAGATGTCTATAGTTGATGCTTGAAAACTTATAAAGGTTTTCATGATTGATTGAGTGAGTTATGGCTGAGTTACTGGTTGTTGGTGTTACAATGTTTCTACATGCAGAGGTTGAGTATTTGGTTCAGTATGAGATGGATTTGATGATTCAGAGGTTACAAAGCTGGTATTATCATTGTGTCTACAATTATTATTGGTAATGATTCAGAGAATAGCAAGCTATATTTTGGTATTACAGAGTTTGGTGAGATAGTGTTCTTGATGATTGGTGTTGAAGATGAGTTTGGATTTTGAGTTGGATTTATGAAAAGGTTCTAGATGGTATTTATGTTGCTTTTTCATGTTCTTGGATCATATGATGATCATGTTTTTGTTTTGCATTGATTGAGGAGATCATAATTTCTATATTGGTAGTGTGTGGGTGTTTCTTCATTTGAGTCCTAGCCAACTTGAAGGAGTAATGTGTTGTGATTCTTGGTGCTACATTGGTGATGGTGTAGTGTGTTTGAGGTTGAATATTTGGGTTCTATATAAGTCTTAGCCATCTTGATTTGGATCACATTGATGATTACACATATTGTTTATATCTTTTATTATAAATAAGTCTTAGCGAACCTAGTGGAGGATTATTCTTTGTAATCGGTATATATGAGAGATAATTATGTAATTGAGAGAAGAAAAGGAGATGAGTGAGAGCATGTATGCATGTATGTGAGGATATGTACGAAATTTACTTCATTGTAAATGTATAGGCATATGAGATGCTATTTTTTAGTTTAGTTGTAATAGAATCCTTGTCCATCTTGCTATAATTGTAAACAATATCAATGAACCCAAGTGACGGCCAGATCTGAGATTGTATTGTGAGAAGTGTGCTCTTGGAAGTGTGCCTACAAATTTGGTTGTAAGACTTTGGGTGTATGTACAACTTTTTTTCTCTATGTTCATGCTCTTAACTGGGTAGTACTTTTAATAGAGTTCATCATCTAGTGGGTTAAACTCCCACCGGGGTTTTCCCTTATGAGTTTCCTTGAGAACAAATATGGTGTTCTTGTGTTATGTGTTGTGGATCTTGCATTTACTATTTATCATTTAGGTATGTTTATGTTTAAGATGTTTTGTGCTTCAATTATTACAATTGATTCATCCTCCCCTCTCAGTTGTGCTTGCCTTCTTTTGGCCTAACATGTTTAAATAATTTAAAGCCATTATAAATCCATTTGAATAGATCGATAGAGATTTGATGGATGTTCATTATATTTCATGAGAAATGAGGATTTTATGGTTTTATGTTTCTCGAAATTGGAGTAAATGAATGGGTGAAATTATTACATTTTATTATTACAAGGCATTGCGATTCAATGGGTTTTTCCAAATTTTTGATTCATTTAGTTTGAAATTTTTGTGGTTTTGATTTGAGTGGTTTTCTATATCTAGTTTTGAAGTAATTGCACCATTATTTGAGGTTCATCATGTGGGTTGTATAATTATGCTCTTAATGAGTCTTTGGAATTTCTTTGAGTTTATTTGGATGATGAATCCATCATGGTATCATGATGTAATCTTGGTCTATGTATTTGGATGAATGATTGTGTGGTTTCAATGGCCCTTATGATTCTTTCATGAAATCACCATAGTAGTGTATGTGTGGTTGAGACCAAATGTAAACATGTTGTGAACAATGTTGTCAAGTCAAAGTACATGAGAAATATATCATCATGATAGTGTAAATGGAATTGGAAATGAACGTTGCATTACAATGATATTTCATTATATTTAATGTAGCATGTGTGATTGTCTTGGATTAGTACAAGTATTCCATGCAGGATTCATGTTGAACAACACTCTCATTTGTGAATCATAGGTGTGAAGTGTCGAGGAAAAATACCAGAAATAAATCACACACATTGGATATGAGTGTGGTTCTGACCATTTTTTTATTGTGCCATATGTGGTCTTGGATTTCATTGTTGAGGATAGTGTTGGAAATACATAATGCTAAAATAAAATTGATGTGTTAAATGAACTTTTTGAAATATGGCATTACATTTATTATTGGATTTAGATTGGGTGTAGAGCTAGAATTTTGGAGTAACTCCTAATGGGGGAGATAGGGTACAAAATGGCCACCAAGATAACCCATTAGAGAGTTTCTTAACTCAAGTGATAATTCAATTTAAAATGAACAACGTAAAATAGTAGTAAGATAATAATTGATTCTTGACGCATGCCTTGGTGCCCTCATAGACTAAGGATGTCTTAGAGGTAAAATTTATTTCCTTGTGCATGCATTTAGTGCTCTCATATGATAAGGACACAATGGTAGAAGGCTTGGAATATCCAACAAGTCAAGAATCCTCATCACCACAGGAGATTTTCTCCACACTATGAGTCACAGTGTGGTTATGTGATGACACATTTCATTACCCACATCATGGCTATCTGATGAAATTATCATTTTTGAAATATCCACACATACCCCATGTAGTTGTTAGAAGCTATTTTTAGGTTAGTGCCTTGGTGATTCTTTGTACTTGGAACTTGGGAGTTACTTAGATTTTTTGTATGGTTGAGATGTATACTTGGTATCTTGATGATCTTGTTGTGTTGTTATGGTTATTTCTTATGGTTTTGACTCCCTTACCTATATTTCATTGCATGGATTGAGTGAATGTATGCCCTTTTGTAAACTTTTTCTTATTCTCTAATCTTGGTCACCTTGTAATGTGTATTCAGGATACTTTGATGTATTTTTGTGGTGTTTTTTCCTCAATGCATGTTTGTTCAGTATGGATGCTTGGGACATATGGTTATCTATGTAAGAATGGTAGGGAGGGCTTGAGGGTACCTTTTGGGTAGGTGACATGACCAATCATTGTTTGGGACTAGTGCACAAGTTTGTGAGTGGTCTCAGTATATGTTTATCCCATAATATGTTACTTATGATGATACAAAGGTAGACTTTGTTATATTTTGATTCTTTGAGATTTAGCTAATTAATCATGATATTTTATATGGTAAGAATGGTTCATGTAAATTAGTCATCATCATTTCAACAGTATCAGCCATGTCTAACCTTGATATTATGTAACCAATATTTTCTTGTGTGAAGATAGTCATGTTTAGATTGATTGAATGTGTTCAAATTGATTTTCACTTGAAGTTATGAGTTTTAACTAATCTATGCAACTAATTATTCTTCTTACACATCCATTTTAATTATGTGCATATGAACCTTTTTCCTGCACATATTAACACTATTCATATGCATTTGAGTATTTCTCTTATGCATTAATCACTTATTTTGACACAGTCCTCATATACTCTTGCACATCTATTCATGTGAATTCACAACAAAGGGATACTAATAGAGGTCTGGGAAAGTGGCAAGGTCATGGATAGATACCCTTTTGTCACTAGTCTCCTTTGACTTGATCATGGATACGAGGTTATAATCATAGGTACTTGTGGATGAGTACTCACTTTGAACATGGTAGTATTGGTCATGGAACCATCGGATTCTATTAGTGGTAGTCTTAGATATGCGTGTAACAAATGATTTAAATGATATCAAGTTTTCCATACTCACAAATGAAGCAAGGTCATGTTATGGGAGTTAAGTAGATGCATGTGTTAACTAATTATTGTTTAAAAAAAATGTTTTGTCTTTGATAGGGAATGTTATACTCTCATTCTGAGGGTTCCTTAGTGGTGCATTACATTAAACTTTGTATTTTTCTATCCTAGTGGAGATAGAGGTATGAAATGAGACCTAGAAATTTTATTTGCCTCTTTTTGCAATGAAGGCAGACAAGGGTCTCCATTTAGTTAAAAGACTCAAAAAACTTAAATAAATAATAGAGATATGCCTCACTTAACTTTTTATTTATACTTTTTCATCTCCTATTAGGAATTTTCTATAGACAAAATTATCCTACCTATGTGAGTGCTCCACACACTAGCTCTGCTACATAGTTACTATGCACGTTTGGGAGCTTGGATATGGTGATCTTCAAGGGTAATTCAACTTATGTCACTCACCACCTGTATGAATGAAATGAAATCTCCTTTGACTTGAATTATTACATGGCACAATCTATATGTCTTCTTTGCCAAGGTTTAAATACTTTATACCACCGGGTGAGGCAACATTATATTTTTATAGTTTATTTCTCAATTCCCAAGAAAGATGCAATTCTCCCCCAATATTTCCAAGGTGATATCTATATAATAGGTGATATACATATGATTGTGATACTTCCCAAGTAAGGGTACCAAATTTTCAAGATGATAATGTGATATTTCATCCTAATACTTGTGTATTCCTTCTAAGCACTAATTAACTTGAGTGGTCTGATTGCACACAAATACTTACCGTTAGCTACCTAACTAATCAACTTATCAACCTCTTTATTTGTTTCTCTAAGCACGTGGTTGATTGTGAAATCAATGAAGAAATTGAGGTGTATAATTTTTTCCAACATGACATTTAACTTCTAATTGAACAATGAGCTTGTCTATACTAGATTAACCACTAGTGAATAGTCACCCTTAATTTATACTTTGTCCAATTCTAGGTCCTTGCATAGTAGTCTTTGAGTGAGTGCACTGAACTCAACAATGTTGTTTGTATCTTCTACCAAAGGGATCGTTAATATCCCAACACACTCTATTGGAATTTAATGAAGGTATTGGAGATATTTTTTCATGGTATGAATGTTGGGGTGTTGTCATTGTTGGAAACAAAGCCTTTTAGGATGAATGAATTCATTAGACTAGTAGTAAAGATGACTGCATAAGGAATTCTCTAAGTGTCCAGTGTATTGGTGATAATACAGTCAATCATGGTGAATGCAATGTGCGGCGATGATATGAATAGATCTGGCAGTGCGATTCAAAAGGTAGAATATACAAGGTCATATTAGCATACTTTTTATGATCGTGTAAGAAGATTCAAAGTACAAATGAAGATTTGGAGGAAACACTAGGGTTATCATCTAGAATAGCCAAATGATTTGACAAGGTGATGAAATCGAAGTAGCAGTTGGATTAAAGTTAACAATTGTTTCATTTTTGAAATGTATTGTTGAGATCCGACCTTGAGGATCACAATTTCCTATGTTGGCATGATCTCTTATGAAATTGGGATGGATTTTGGAGGCTGACATCAGTAACACATTTTAGGGTTATTCCACTTATCTAAAAGTGAATATATGAGATGAAATCGAAGGAATAACATGAAGGTTAGATGTTGCGATGATTGTGATCATTGAAGGAGAAGTGTGTATGATCATAATAGTGATTTGAGCAAGGTTGAAGTGGATCTATCAGGAAGAGTGGGCTACATTTAGATCATTCTTATTGAGTTCATTATCAAGGAAAGTTCTAATAGGCTTGCGGTTGAAATCCTCTAACAAGGTTACTCCTAAAAGGATATAAAAGATCCTAAGAGGTTTGAATTTCAATCTCTCTAACTAGGTGACTCTTAGAAAGAGTTATAAAATCCCCTAACAGGGTAGTTCCTAGTAGGACTTTGTAATAGCTTCTAATCGAGCTATAGATAATCTTAAATGGGTATACCCTTAGTCGGGTATTGTAATGCTCCTAACATGGAAGATCTTATTGGAGCACTAGTGAGATTAGTGGGTGATAATTCCCACCGTGATTTATCCCTATGACAAGGGTTTCCATGCAAAAATATTGGTATTTTTGGGTTGGTTATATGGGGATTATTTACATGTCTATATCATAATTAATTTTTTATGTTGTTTAATCTACAATTTTATGAAAATATCTTGTAAATATATGGTTTCATTGATTCACCCCCCCCCCCCTCTCATTTCCTTATAACATTAACAATTGGTATCAGAGTTGTGTGCCCTTGAAGAATCCTAATAGCTTGGGTAAGATCCTTAAGGTAGACATGGAGCATTTGAGATATCAAAGACAACTTTAAAAGAAACTTGTAGATTTTGAGGAGTTCATTGAATAGTTGAAAGACCAACTCAAGCAATCAAGATCCAAGAGAAAAGATCTTGTTGAACAACTGCATGAAAGACAAGATTTCATTGAATAACTATCTGAAGGTAGTGAATCTTAGGAATCTCAAGTAGCTTTGGAAGAATTTTATCAGGAGAATATGTAGTTGCATAAAGACAAAAGGAACATAAAAAGAGATTTGGAAGCTTTGTCAATTAGAATGGATGAAGAAATGGATGCAAGAAAGATAGTAGAAGTAGCAAGGAAATTTGCAGAGGAAGCCCTAAAATCCAAGGTGGATGATCTTTTCAAATTTGAACAAGAAGTTGGTACATTGCATGCACAACTACATGATACAAATGAAGAGAATTGAGAATCCCTAAGGGAGAATGAAAACCTGAGGAAAGAAAATGAGTAACTGAAAGGTTATTTAAAGACTACAAATGATTTACTCAAGAAATTCAATGAAAGTTCTGTAAAGATGGATGAGCAACTCAAGAATTAGAGAATACATGGAGAGAGATATGGATTAGGATACACTAATTATGACATTGGTGAGTCTTTAGGTACCAAAAAGACCAATCAAGATGAAAAATATGCACCTAAGGTGAATCTAAGGAAATCTAGTAAGAGATCTTATAACCAATTTGTTTCAATTGTCATAAGGTTGGACATACAACTAATGTATGTAGGGAAAATATCATATCTAGTACTCCAAGAAATAGACCTAATGCTAGACCAAATATTTTTCATGGATATTGTTACAATTGCAACAAATATTCTCATAGACCTAATGAGTGCAGGATAAGAGTGAATAATTAGAGGCCATATGTTAACTGAAAGAATGAGAACCGATAGGATGTCACATGCTCACATTGTCATAATTATGGTCACATGGTGATTAAATGCAGATTGAATAAAAATGGAGGCAATGCATGACCTTGGATATCAATTGGAATGGCATGTTTTCATTGCCATAAGATAGAGCACATTGCAAGGTTTTTTAGAGAAAGGAACAATAAGGTGAACCAATCAACTAATTAGTCTGACAAGAAAAAAGGAAAGAAAATTGTGAATGTTGAAGAGACTAGAAGGAAGATGAATCAAATCTAAGAAAATAAGAGTGAAAACAAATCTTCTGAAGGATCTGCATCTTCATCGGGTGTGCATAATTCATCATCAAACTAAGTCATCTTTGAATCCATTGGAGACCCCTAGATGCATGTGCAATATGTTCTATTCAAGCATATTTAGATGCATAAGGTTGTCATGTGGTATGGTATGATTTTTTTATGAACCACATGAAGATTTGGATGACCGCTAATAAGATTTGTGAATGTATATATTATATGTTTTCAATCAGTGATGTGTTTAATGTTTATGAGCGATGGAAGATATAAGGTGATTTTAGATCTTATTTTGCACCTACACATTCAAGCGCTATAGCCAAAAGCAATAGAAGTGAAGTTTGAGCAAATTGACAATAATTTAAGTGACTGCAGAGGGATTTAAATTGATTTTGGTGAAGAATCTTGTGAGGGTTTGTACAGGTCATAAAAAGGTATTTATTGATATCTTTGAGCATTTAATATATTATTTTTTAGGATGGATACTCCTATTATTGTTGAGATCACAAAGAAACCTAGGCTAGTGTTTAAGAGATATCTGGATAAATCAATGGAGAATGATCCAAAGGGTTCCCCAACCAGTGTGGCCTATGGTGTATTGCATATGGAGGATGATATATCATACATTCATTGTAAGATTTAAGACTTAGTTGAAATTCATATATGGTCACTATATAAATATTTATGCAATGATTGGGTGTTGAAAGATGAATACAAGGTGATCATAGATAAAGGTAAGATGAATACAAAGTGATCATAGATAAAGGTTTGAGAACGTAGTTCACTTTTCCTCTGACTTTGAGGAAGAATAGATTAGATATGTGTTGAGAAGGGTGCATGAAAATTTTATGTAGTTGGATCGACCCTATAAGATTACAAAAGAATCCATTCTTGCAGTAACAGGTTTTTGTGCTACAGGAGAGGTACAACAACTAAGATCTATCTCACAAGATGTAGTCACAGAACTAACCAAATAAAAATGGGATAAGCATATGATGACAATCAATGATATCCCATATGAGTAAATTAGTTTTTCATCCATGGTGGTTGGATACAAAGTGTTTCATTCAAGAAGAATCAACAATGTGCCTACTACTACAATTCACAGTGCATATAGGATGGTAAAGGAAAATGTAGAATATGATTTATGTGTTGCGATGAGAGACTAGTTCTTTCTAAACATGGAGAAAATCAAGAAATTAGACAAAAGAAAAGTGTTCAAATATAGTCAATTTCTAGTGTGCGCCTTTTTCTACTTTCAAAACTTCTTTCTTCGAATTGGACTAGTAAATTATGTAGAGGGTACTCTTGTTGTTATTCAAATGGAAAATTGTGTTAAGATGCTCGATAATCAGTTTTCCAAGAAGATATTTCAAGGAGTTCCAAAAGAGAATGCATGAAAGGGAAAGGATTACATCTCATATTGTTGAGAAGTACAAGGATGACATATATGTTTCATGGTTGATACCAACACATGTCAGATGAAGGCAGTATTACCTAGGATATTTTTGGCTATGCCTATGGGTCACAAGCTAGAAAGTGATATAAATAGTGTTTATACTAAAGAGTTACTAAAGAACCCCATTGATCCTAATGGAAAGAGGTTTGGAATATATAGAGAGAAATATCTTGAAGTTGATAATATATTGAATGCTCTAGTGATTAAGAATAAATTTAGAAAGGAGGTTGAGAAGTTCTTTAGACAGAAAGGCTTCACACATCAAGTTATTGATAAAGCAAGAGCCAAACATGAAGGTGAGAAAGTTGGTACTTCAGCTACTGATATTGGAGATAAAGATGTAGAAGTTGTTTCTTATATAACTGGTAGAGATTCAATCAGTGGACAGACAAGGAGTGCAACAACAATTAAGAAGGATAAACCTTCTCCTCCAACCAAGATCTTTGTGAGAAAAGTGGCAAGATCAACTAAACTTGAGCCACAAAAGCTAAGGAAGATACTACAACAAAGGTCGGTGGAAAAAAGATGAAAGGGTACAAAGAAGTCTAAATGGAAGTTGAAGGAACATAGTCAGATCAAGAGTAGAAGAACTTAAGGTTCAAGATAAGAAGTCCATAGTGGTTGGTGCCCCTACCAAAAAAATTGTTAAACCAAGCTGTAGTAAGTTTTTGTGTGTTGATAAAATCATTAAAGAAGTCAAATGGTGGGGTATAATTGGAAGTGTTAAAAAGTAATATGACAAGTTTAGTGAAGAAGATCAAAGGAAAGTTGAAGACATTGTTGTAGGAAGTATAAATAAGTTTAGTCAAGTCCTTATTCAATTGCAAGATCAAATTCCTTCTTCTTTATATGGTAAAATTGAAGCTAGATGGAAGGGAGCATTAAAGTAAGAAAAATAGCTAATTGAGTATGTTTTAATAAATTTAAAGCCTGGGATAACTACAAAGGAGATAAATGAAATCTTAGATAAAGATAGACTGACATTTAAGACAAAGAAAAGAGTCACAAGACTACTGATTAGAGATTCTCAATCAGTGCAAGATGAAACTGAGATCATCTTAAAGAACTTAGGTCTTTTTAGAGGAGATGAAGGATGAAGTGGAAATGGAATAGGAGAAATGAGAAGAAAGTGAGGAAGAAGATATGATTTTACTTTCAGATGAAGGGTGGACCATAAATGGTGTGAAGGTCACATTGGATAATAATCTTTTGAATTATCCCAAGGATATTATGGACACCACAGATGATGTAGTGATCATGAATATTCCTAAAGAACAAAAGGAAACTACAGAGAAACCAAAGGAAGCTCCAAAGTTCACTCAAGATCAACTAAAAAATGAGACATAGGATAGAGGAACTGGTCACGATATGACCAAAGATACATCAGATGAACAATAACAGGTGCCGGTGATGGAGGAAATAGATAGAAATGAAGACGCAGAAGATACACATTATGAGAAGACTACAAACAAAGAGATAGAAAAGGTAACCACTATTTGGTGTATGTATTCAAGTATTATTAGAATGGATGAAGATATTCCTACCATTAAAGAGAAAATTGATATAAGTTCTATGATCCCAAAATAATTGATGGATATTGCCAATGCAATTGAGTCCAAAGAAAAGGAGAAATTAAAATAAGAGTCACACATAATACTGAATGCCAGAGACATTTTGTCTAACTTAGTGCCTGATGTAAATTTTGATGAGAAAGCCACACCAATTGAACAGTTGGGTCAGTTGGTTACAACTACTAGTGAGAAAATGAAAATATTAGAGGATGCTACAAATATGAGGGAAGAAAGAGATTATGAAAAGAAGAGAGATGGAAAATTAATTCATTCTATTGGATGTGAAAAGAAAAAATTGTCAGCGTCAATGAATAAGGTGAAATATTCATTGAATGAAGGAGGTAAGATTCTCACCTCTACATCATATTTTTTACATTTTTTTAAGGATCTAGATAGGAAGTGATGTGAATCTCAACAGGAGCTAAGACTTTTGACATCAAATTTTGATCCTATCAATGGTTCTATTACAAGTTTCAGAGCCTAATTTAATGCAGTCAATCATAAGCTTAAGGCTTATAGGTACGAGAAAGAAAAGAGGATTGCTAACTTGATGGTGTTGCAGAATTTATTGATCCCTAAGGTGGACATCTTACAACAAGGAGTGAAGAAGGATGAACAGGCTTTGGCTACTCCTAATATGTGCATGGTAGATGGTTTGGAAGAACTTTCACATCAGCTGCATGGGCAAATATTGATCATGGATAGTCTTCCTAAGATTTGGGTTAATGATTTATAGGTTTTAAGACAGACTTCATTACTATATTCAATTTATTGTAAACTTGTATATGCTACTCCATACTTAATAAAATTTTACTTTTTTCATATCATTGTATACATTTTCCATTGTTGTCAAAGGGGGAGTAGTATAGGATGAAAAATGGCTAATTATTTGTTAAGGGGGAGCAATATAGTTATGAGAGTTAGATTTTTGATTGTATGCTCTAAAAATTTAGAAATTTTGGTTACATTTTTGCATGGTTAGACACTTACCATTTATTTTCTAAGTGTTTCATCAATGCCAAAGAGGGAGATTGTTTGCATTTGATGAAGGTGTTGGAGAGATTGTTTTCATGGGATGAATGTTGAGGTATTGTCATTTCTCGAAACAAAGTCTTTTAGGATAAATGAATTCATTAGACCAGTGGTAAAGATGACTACATAAGGAATTCTCTAAGTATTTAGTGTATTGGTGATAACACAGTCAGTCATGGTGAATGCAATGTGTGGTGATGATATGAACAAATCTGGTGGTGTGATTGGAAAGGTAGAATTTACATAGTCATATTAGCCTACTTCTATGATTGTGTAAGCTGATTCCAAGTACAAATGAAGATTTAGAGGAAAGACCAAGGTTATCGGCTAGAACAACCAACCAATTTGATAAGGTGATGAAATCAAGGTAGTGGTTGGATTAAAGTTGATAATTCTTTTATTTTTGAATTGTATTGTTGAGATCCAACCTTAAGGATCATAATTTCCTATGTTTGCATGATCTCTTATGAACTTTGGATGGATTTTGAAGGCCAACATCAGTACCCCATTTTAAGGTTATTCTACCAACCTAAAAGTGTATATATGAGATGAAATCGAAGGAAAAAGATGATGGTTAGATGTTGTAATGATTTTGATTGTTGAAGGCTAAGTGTATATGATTTGAACATGATTGAAGTGGATCTATCAGGCATATTTTGCTACATTCAGATCATTCTTATTGAGTTCCTTCTCAAGGCAAGTTCTAATAGGCTTGCAGTCAAAATCCTCTAACAAGGTTACTCCTAACAAGGTATGCAAGATCCTAGCAGGTTTGAAGTTTAATCCCTCTAATTAGGTGACTCTCATAAGGAGTTATTAATCTCCTACTAGTATATTTCCTAATAATACTTTTTAATAGCTTCTAACCATGCTAGAGATACTCTTAACCAGGTATACCCTTAGTAGGGTGTTGTAGTGCTCCTAACAGGGAAGATCTTATTGGTGCACTAGCAAGATTAATGGGTGATAATTCTCATCATGTTTTTTTCCCCTAACAAGGGTTTCTATGCAAAAGTATTGGTGTTTTTGTATTGAATGCGTGTGGATATTTTATGTGTTATTCCTCTATGTTATATTTAGTTTTGCATGTTGGTTAATCTGCAAGTTTGATAAAATATTTTATAAATTTGTGGTTGCACTGATTCACCCCCCCTCTCGGTTCCTTATAACATTAACACACTTGTGTTATTTATGGTAATATTTTCAAAGAAGGGGGGGATTTATTTTTCTTCTAAAACCTATGCTTGAAAGAGGGGAATTTTTTTCTTATTTTACTTTCATAAAAAATGGAGAAAAAGGAGATGTTTTTTCTATTTTTCAGACATAGCCATTGTATAGGGACATTGTGAACTATGTATCATTTTGTTGTGCATTTAAAGAAAGAATAATATTTTTTCCTAAACTTTATGTTTGCTTATGTTTTTCTTCAACTACAAATTAAGCTTCACATTATTGTAGTGTTTCTCAAGGTGTTTTCTGGTGCAATTTGGTTATGTGTTCATTCATCTACAAAAATATTTAAATATTGATTTGTTTATAAATCTGAAACAGAATATTATATCATTTCCCCTAATTTATATCTATTGTGAATACCTAGAAAGTAAAATTTATGTCATTTTTCCTCATATTCCTTTGTTTGTGAATTTTTTATTCGCATCTATAGTATTGTTATAATCAAATGTTAGTTTTTCCTTTTGTACTTTCTCGTCAAAAGCATACCCAAAAATCAATTATATCATAAGAGGGATTTGTATCTCTAAAATTTAGAGGAAGATCATTTGTTTAATAGATATATCTCTAACTATTGGTTTTCAATTTTTTCTTTCATCTTGGGCATTTGCGGGTCATTTTTTTAAAGATACTTCAGGAGGACAAAATTTCTAACTAACACATTGATGGATCTTTCTAGATCTTTATTCATTTATTTTAATTTCATTCATTCCTTTGCATCATTATTGGTATTATAGTAGGTCAATACCCTAAAGATAGTCAAGATTTGAAGAATCAAAGAAAAGGAAGATGCCTCCAAGAGTGAATGCAGCCAAGAGGGTGGAAGAAAGAATAGCCACACAACATGGGGAATCCTTTAGTAGGAAAATGAGAGATATGAAGATCATCCTGAAAGAAAGACTTATAGCAATGGAAGTCAACCAATTAAGAGGAGTGGAAGTGACCAAGAAGAGGGAATGGTTGAGGCAAATCCTCTACAAGAAGAACCTCTAGAAGAGAGATATATTGAATAAGTGAGGATGGAAAGATATTTGATGGATGCCAAGAGTGAAGGACCCAAAGTAAAGGTGGGACTTTTTGTGTATACATGCATCTTGAATGTTGAATAACTTCTTGACTAGATAGGGGAGTTCGACAAGTACTTTGAACTTGATGAACTTCCTAAAGAGAAATGGGTGAAGTTGGCCATGACTAAATTGAAAGTCCATGCATCCCTATGGTGATATTATATTCAAGAAGAAAGAAAGAAAGAAGGAAAAAGACAAGATCACTTCTTGGGATAGAATGGTTTCCATTTCTAAAGGGAAATTCTTGCCTAGGGACTACACTACTCAATTGTATATGAAACAAAAAAAATTAAAACAAAAGGACAAGGGTGTGAAGGAATGCACTAAATATTTCTACAAATTGATCATCAGATCAAGTCATATGGAAGATGATGTTGATAAGGTTGCAAGATACCTTAATGGACTGAAATATAGCCTACAATATTATTTTAGTCTTACAAGCCCTAGAACACTTGAATAATGTTATAAAATAGCCATGAAGGCTAAGAAGAAGTTAAAAATAAGAGAAGAAAATAAAAACAAATATAGGAAAATAAATTTCAAAGGAACAAGATCATATGTTGGTAGAGGATAGTCACAAAGAATCCAAGGAGAGACAAGCACTTCACAAGAAAAAATATCAAGTTCAATAGGAGTTTTTAGAGGAAGAAGGCCTAACTTTAGAGGCAACTTTGGAAACCAAAGAGAAATATCTAGTACCTTAACATGAAAATGTTACAAGCATAATAAGTTTGCAAGCCATCAAGCTTGGGAATGCGTGAAAGAAGAATCAAATACCTCTTTTATAAATGAGAGGAAACCTCAATTTTCTTAAGGAGGAGATGCTAAAAGTGTCAACTCTTCACCACAAATAGAAATCTAGAGGTAGGATAATCCTTTATGATGAGGAGAAAATTAATCAAGTTTCCCATGGAGAAGGAGTCACCTTAAAGGAAATCACTATTCAGAACCACTTGCTAATTCCAAGGTAAACATTTCCAAGTTTTCATAGATTATGGTAGTAATGATATCTTAGTTTCAATGGAAATGGTAAAAAAGTTGAAGTTAAAAATATTACCTCATGCCACACCTTATAAGGTTTCATGGTTAAATAAAAGGCAGCAAGTGTTATTCAATGAACAATATTGGGTAGAGTACCAAATAGGAATATATAAGGACAAGGTGTTATGTGATATCATTCATATGGAAGTGTGCCATATGTTACTTGGTATGCCATGGAAATATGTAAGAAAGACAATGCATGATGGTAGGAAGAATGTTTGTCATAGAGAAATATGGGGTCTCTTACACCTTTAATAAAGGGGGACAAGGACCAAAAGGTGGGATCAAGTGTAATTTTAGTAGGTGAGAAAGAGTTCCTAAAGACCATGCAAGAGGAAAATATGTACTTTACAATCATGATCATACATCAAACTATTATGACAACAATAAATATTGAAGGGTTTCCTTTAGAAATTCAAAAATTGCTACAAGAATATGATGATATAGTTGTAGATGAGCTTCAAAACACTTGTCCTCCAATGAGATACATTAGTCACCACATTGAATTCATACTATGGGCCATCTTATCTAACAAATAAGCCTACAAAATGACACCACAACATAATGAAGAAATCAGAAAATAAGTGCAAGAGTTGCTTGATAAAGAGTTAATCAGGGAGATCATTATGCCTTATGTAGTTCAAAACTATTTTGGCACCTAAGAAAGGAGGTGAGTGGAGGATGCGTATTTATTCTAGGGCCATAAACAAGATTAAAATTAGATATAGGCTCCTAATTCCAAGAATAGAAGACTTAATGGAATACCTAAGTGGTGCAAGTTACTTTTCCATAATAGAACTCAAAAGTGGGTATCACCAATTTAGGATAAAACAAGGGAGTGAGTGACAAACAACTTTAAAAATAATTAAGGAGATCTATGAGTGTCTTGTTATGTTATTTTGTCTTTTAAATGTACCTAGCACATTCTCAAGTCTCTTGAATGAGGTCCTCAAACCATATTGATTTTTAGTTCTAATAAAGAAGATCATTTTCATCACTTGAATTTGGTTTTGAGAAGATTGCAAGAGGAAAATTTACTAATAAATTTAAAAATGTGTGTTTATGAAGCCCAAACTGTTGCACCTTGGTTTTATGGTCACAAAGGGGACATTGAAGATGGATCCAACCAAGGCGGAAGTAATATTGAGTTGACCTACACCTAATTCAATTGCAGAGGCAAGAAGCTTCCATGGACTTGGAAGATTTATAGGAAATTCATCAATAAATTATGTCATGTATGTGCATCTATTATAGATACCATAAAGGGGATAAAATAAGGAAGTTTGTTTGGACTAAACAGGCTGCTAAAAGTTTTCAAAATCAGAAGAAGAGGGTAGGAGAGAAGTCTATATTATATTTACCTAATTTTAATAAGGTCTTTAAAATAGAATGTGATTCTATTGAGTATGTTTTAGGGGCGGTATTGATTCAAGACAATAGAACTATTGAATTATTTAGTGAAAAGTTAAATGATGCAAAGAAAGTATACTCTGTGTATGACTTAGAAATGTATGGCATGGTACAAGCAATGAAAAAATGGAAACATTACCTTCTCCCAAAGGAATTTGTGATCTATACTGATAAAAATACCCTCTAATTCAAAAATATTCAAGAGAAATTCAGTCAAAGGCATGTCAAGGGGGTGGAGTACCTACAAAAATTTACTTTTACCATTAAACACAAGAAAGAGAGGTCTAAAAAGGTGGTTAATACTTTAATTAGGAGAGAACTAATGGTACAATAAATTTAGTTACAAAGTGTGGGAGTTGATGCACTCAAGTGTGTGTATGAAGATGATGTAGATTTCAAGGGTATTCATGAGTATTGCAAGAAACCTAGTACAGTACCAATGACAAGTGGCTTGACTACCTCCTTGAATATGGTTTGTTATTTAAAGGATCCCAACTTTGTGTAACTAAATTTTCCATGAGAGAAAACCTTATCAAATGAAAGCATTATGAGAGTTTAGCATGTCATTTTGGGCTTGACAAAGCATTGGAGAAGCTAAGGAATAATTACTTTTAGCCAGAAACGCAAATAGATGTGAGAAAGTTTGTGGAGATATGTACAACATGTCAAGGAGAAAACGAGGCAGCACTAATGCAGGGTTATATCAACCTTTATCTATTCCCAATAGGCCTTGGGAATCTATTAGTATGGATTTTGTCATGGTATTTCCAAAGACACAATGGAGTTTTGATTCAATTTATGTTGTTGTGGATTGGTTCTCCAAAATGGCTCACTTTATCACTTATAAGAGTACCAATGATGTATCATACATTATACGTTTCTTATTTAAAGATGTTTTATACTTAATGGCTTTCCATTGAGCATTGTTTTAGATGGGGAAAGCAATTTTATAGGATATTTTTAGAGGTCATTATGAAGGAAACTTGGTACCAATATCAGTTTTAGCTCTTCCTACCACCCCCAAACTAATAGCCAAATTGAGGTGGTTAATAGGAGCTTAGATAACCTTCTAAGATGCCTTTCCAAGGATTATCCTAATCAATGGTATCTTGTGTTACCTCAAGCAGAGTTTGGTTAAGATGATTCAATGAATAACAGTATTGGTAAGAGCCCATTCCAAGTGGTTTATGGTATACATCCAAGAGGCGTATTTGAGTTGAGAGATATTAGTGGTATAGACAAACAAAGTGCAGAGTGGAAATAGTCATTGCTATGCAAGAGAGCCATTAGAAAGTCAAGCAACAATCGCAAGCTAGTGTCGAGAAATAAAAATGAAAGGAAAATTTCAAAAGGAGAGAGATCACTTTTTAGATTGGGGATCTTGTTATGACACATTTCAGAAAGGAAATATTTTCAAGTATTGAGTATACCAAATTGAATATGTAGAAGGTGGGTCCTTGTAGGGTTGTGAAGTAATTTTCTACCAATGCCTATGAGATTGAATTGTCTAGTGAAGTTGGCATATCATTCATATTTAATGTTGTTGATCTACATCCTTACAAAGTATATGTCATGAATTATGGAGGAATAGATGTACAACACCCCTTGGATGTTTCTTGGGCATATAACCTACCACACCACACACCACCTCAACTAGAATGCATTATTTCCAAGAGAGAAAGCACGAGTACTACAGGCCAATAATATTTTTAGTATTTTTTCAAATGGTAACACTTACCAATATAGGATGCCACATGGATGACTAAAGTTGACATACTTGAGTATGTAAGCATAATTGAAGCCCTTTCCTCAGGTGGAACCTAAGTTATTGCTTTCCTTTGGGGATTATGATGCAGGATAAATATCCATTGTTATTACAATTTTCATTCATTTTATTATTATGGGTTCATTGAGGTCAATGTCATAAGGTTAGGTTAGGTGAATAAGTTTAGGAATTCAAATTTCATGGTTTTCTGCCAAACCCAATTTGAATTTCCTAGTATAGTTTTTGGGTTGTAAAGTTTGGAATTTGTTCTCCAACCTTGGTTTTGGGTTTATTGGTGTAAATAAGGTATTTTTGGACCATTTATACCATTTGGGCCTTAGGTTATGCCTTAAGTTGAACAAGTTGTCAAATTTGCAAAAAAAATTGCACAGTTGTCCTTCAAATGTCGTAAAATTGTCATGCAAAATGTGCATCTTTTGGATGCAATCAGTTATAATCATTTGGATGATTTAGGAATGATGTAAAATGATGAAAATTTTCTATATTCACAAAAATGATAGAGGAAGGAAGTTATAAATGCAAATAACTTTGTTTTGCAATAAGAGAATTTTGTTTTTCCTAGTAATCTACCTAAAACTCATGTTGTACAACCCTATATAGTCTAATAAAAACTTGCACATGCTATGAAAATATTATAATGGTCTTTTGATATAATATGCAATTGGATTCATGTATTTTTATTATTTTTTGAGCAAGTTATTTCATTTTCTTCATTGACTATCCTAAACCCTACCTGGGGTTTTCAGCAAGTGAAAATAATTCATAGGATGAGTTTCTACAATTGAAATCTAATGAGACTTTGTGAAAATATCTATACCAACACTTCACACATTATCTCCAAATGAGAGTTTTTTATTTTCTTGTTTGTAGATATGAGTTATTGTTTGTCTCTTTCACAATGTTACAATCCTAGAAAGCCTAGGCAAAGGAGGGTTTAATGTAATAGTTCTTTGTTTTGATTTACTCAGTGGAAAAAATGGTTGGATAAAATATCAATGAATTTTGTAAGGCTTGGTTATGACTGGTATTGTATGGAAGTGAAGAAGTTGAAGAATGTGTTCTTGTTAGGCCTAAAAAAAGACAATTGTAAGTCCTTAGCAATGAGAGTTTGGTGTGTTAATGCATATTTTGAGTTGTTTAATTGAGAGTGGTATTTTGGAGGGTTGTCAAATGTATGATAAAAATCTTATTCAATCGAGATTGAATGTGGTTAGGAGATGGAAAGAGTATTCTCATGATAGGCCTAGTGGCAAGGTGCCTAGGAATCAACATCTAGGATGTATCTAGATTTCATTGATGAGATCTTTATGGATCTTATTGTATTTGTTTGAATTGTAGTGCTTCCTCTACATCACTTCTCAAAGAAGTCTTCCTAAATTTATAGTTTCCTCTAGGGTTTTTGTGAGCTCTTCTCCAATAATGTTCCAACATATGTGAAAAAACCCTGTTGGGAAGCCATCGAGCCTAGGGGCCTTATCTGGGTGTAATTGATGGAGATCCTTCTCTACTTTTATGGGATAAAAATTTCCTTTCTGAATATTTTTCTGGTTATAATTAATCACTCTATAAATATGTATAAGAAGCTCTTATTGGTCTAGAATGTCAAATCTCTCCTAGTTATTTAGGTGTGCGAAGAAATAGGCTATAGTGAACTCTATACCCTTGGGATCCTTTGTTACTCAACCATCGCTTGCCTCCAATTTTGAAATTTGGTTCACATCTTTGTATTTTTTGGTTATGTTTTGAAATTATTTGGTATTTTTATCACTAGATTCTATTCATGTTTCTTTGGACTTGTGTTTCTAAAATACTTCTTCCTTAGATAAATACTTTTGTTTCTATAAAATACCTCTTCTTTGGACTTTTGTTTCTATAATACTTCTACAAATATTTATCCTTTAGGTATCTTTTTGTTGTCATACAATCTCTTATTATGTCTTCATTCAACTTTTCTAGTTCCTCTTCAATTTAATCTTTGGATGCAAAGATATTTTTAAGGTGATTCTTATTCATCTTTATTGATCTTAGTTTCATATGCTTGAGTTTTGAAACAAAATAGAATAGCTTTGACCTATCAAAATATTCTTATTTCCACCACTATTCTATTAGATCCAAAAATTTATCATCCTTAAACCACATCTTTTCAAATTTAAATGGAGACTATCTTAGTTTCTCATCACCCAAGATCGAGAGCCTCAAAAGATAGTGGCCCAATCCTAAACATGGTAGTATGGATCCTTCCAAAATGAAGGGAAGGTATTGAGATCACCGCCAAAGAAGAACCTATCCAGTATTTCATCAATATTATGAAATCATAATCTTCTACTATTCCTAGTAAAGGTTTTGTTTCTTGACTCAATCTCTAGAAGACTATTCTTAGGAACCCATTCTCCAAAATATCTTTGTGACTATCCTAGTTTTGAAATACCCCCTTTCTTATCCTATCTATAAATAATTGCATTAAAGTCACCTCCAATAATATTGTATGGAAATAGATGGGTAACTATGAAATTTTTTATCTTCATTTGTAATTCTCTTTCTTTAATGCAAGACAATGGGTCGTAGACATTTATTAACATAAATTATAGGTTGGTGACAAGATTGATAATTTCCCCCCAAGCTAGTGGTTTCCGAGCACCTAGAGGCAAAAAAAATTCTAGTATTTTATTCCAGAGAGCAACAAGCCATCTAGAAGCACACTTTGATTGTATTGCTTCTATTTTTTAATGTATAAACCTTTTAGAAAAAATATATATTCTTCCTTAGTTAGCTTAGTTTCTTAGATTAAATTTACCTCTTACTTGGTCAAGCCAATCCTTCACTTGACCAGGTATCCCTTGTTAGGGGCTTTTAAGAACTTAGTATTCCACAATATGAAAATCATGGCCCCTTGGGAAAGGGGGCTCCCTTCCTTGATTCCATTAAACTAGTTATCTTTAGTTTCCTCTACTTCTCTGACTAGATTTCTTAATTCATGAAGCAACTTCCCACCTACTTTCTTGGTAGAATTCTTCCCAAAGTTAGGTTTATCCTTTTTAAATGCAAGTTGTTCAATTTATAACTTCTCTTGATCCATCCTATCTTCTTCTTTCTTGTCATATGTATTCAAAAGATCATTATCCTTTTCCTCACTCTTCCCTTCTTCCATCGACTCTTTTAGAAGGGTGTGTTTCCTCACCATTATAGTTGCATATGAAATATGTCGTGATCTTTTCCTTCTTGCATGCTCTCTTGAAATTTACAAAAATTCATAGATTGTATTTATCTATGAAAATTCTTCTTGATTGTCTACCCTTTTGTTAGTTATGGTATTCACCCCTCTTTCTATTGCTTTCTTGATTTCAGGTATTTCATTTTCCTTTATTTGTCCTTCCTCCAAACCTTGATCTAACGAAGCCTAGTTCTCCCAGTATATGTTATGTGATCAACCCTCTGTTATTTACTTTTTGTGGAAGGATTATTGTCTATACTTTCCACTTTGATGGGTTGTTATTTATAAATACCCTTATTAAATATACATATTCTAGCAATTCAGTCAATTATTTTTCTACTTTTTGAACCCTATCTTATTGTGGTTTGAGGTTAGAGCTTTTGTTGAAAACAATAATATCTATGATGGCGTTAATCCATTATCTACACTATTGGTTCATGTTTGGAGGAAGTTTCCTTTTCTTATAAGGAATCCTTATTCTCTTTGATCTTTCAACACCTTTTTATATTTCCAAAGATCTGTTGGATTTCCCAAATCCTTTCTTGGAGGAGGGAGGTATGAAGTATTAATTTTTTTAGGGATTTGCAAATTGTTGTTAGTGTATTCCAAACAATTGACCTTAAATGGTGGTCCAAGGATACATCTACCTCCCTTTGATTATCATCAAATTCCACTAATTGGAACCATCTACCCTTCTTTGTTATGATGTCTAGGTTTTCTAGGGTTTTTTTGTTATTGTCCAAGTTAACATAAATCTTAGGATTTGTCCCAATTTTCCCAAAGAAAAAAACTTCCTCAACCCTGATAAATGGCCCTAATTCATTTCCTATCCTAGCTAGGCATCCATCCTCTATTATTTTTTTGACAATTTTCTTAATCAAATCCATCTTGGGAGCTTGTTAATGAGGTTTTTGTTAGGGATAAAAATTAGTTCCCATTCCATGAGATAAAAATGAAACCCTCAAAAAAAATCTACTTTACCGTACAACATTTCTCTTTTCAAAAATTTATCAATGCATTCAATGATAAAAAAAAAGCTCTTTGTCTAGGGCTCAAATACTTACCCGACCTCTATGTAACTTTGTCCACTATTGTGTTATCTTTTTCAATTGATCCATTTTCTCCACACCATTTTGTGAAAAAATTAGAGCTTTGCAAATGTGACAATGTTGGTCCCATTATTTTTATCGGCATGGTCATGGCTTTGACTTCAAGATTGGATTTTCTTTGTTGCTCATGTTCTTGTTGATATTGTGTTCTTCCCCAGGGTTCCCAAACCTTATCAATTTTTTTAGATTGAATGGTATATAACTTGGAAAAATACCTTAGGGTTCTACTACGACAAACTTGATTGTCACCTCTTCCTTTCTTCAATGTTGACTTTAGGTTTTTCCCACATACCACTGCCAAGTGGTATTCAATTTGAACCCGTGGCAATCAGCGACATCACAGAGAAAGTAAGAAATAGGGTAATTATTTAATATTTGAGAAATGATATTAAATAAAATGAAAAATTAGTACCCAATACTAAGTAAGGGGTCAATGGTTTTGTGAACTTGTGATTTAAGTCATATTAGTTTAATTTGCCACATGGTTGTATTTGTGTATGCTTATGTCTATAAAAATTCACATGTTTAATGGTTAGGTTGGTTGGGTTAGTGTGTTATCATATTGTAATCAAGTTTTTTTTAGGGGTGCATATGTGAAACATGACATGGGATGTGTGGATTCATATTTGAACACACAAAGGATGCATTGGGGAGGCTTGATGTTTCAAAGGTATTCATTGTATCTTTGTAAGTGCATGTATTTATTTATTGTTGAATACTAGATAGACTATAGATACTTTTAGAGGTTGGTATTTTATATTGAGGATTTGTATAGGGTATATTATGTGTTATCTTTTGGTTTATCTATTTGATCTATGTGTTGTGTTTATTCTATAAGGTTTTACGAATGCTTTTCTCCAATAAGATTATGTAGGAAATAGATTGACTAACCTAGGTGCCAATGCAATATTTTCTAACAAGTAGTATCAATGCTCTCATGGTTGCAGGGAGTGTGAGCTCCCAAGTATTTGAGTTATAACTCTAGATTGTGTGGGTTTGGTGTAAAATTTAAGTCATGGATATGCAAGAAATATATGATACATTATAAGCCATGAAACACATTTGAAAGTTGTCATTTTATAGATCCAAGAGTTTTGGTTTTTCTTTTTTAAGGATTTGTTTCAAGTCTACAATTTGAAAAACAAAAAGGGGGATCAAAAGAGTTCCCTGAAATGGTCTTTCAAATGAGGTTTTTAGAGGGGAAGTTTAATAGATGACCTCTTGAGAAAAAATAGACTTCACCATTTAATTCAACTTGGTCAAGAAATGAATATTAATTTAAAATTTACCTTATTTTGGCCAAGTTAAGATAGAATAAAAATTAGGTATGACCTAAGGCATGTGTAGAATAAAATAACCAAAAAAATAAAATCCACATTGCCCTTTGTCTGTAAAAAAAATTTAAAAAAATAAAAATGCATGGACATTTGTCCTCACAAAATAAAATTTTAAAAAATAAATTATTTTTTTCAAAATTCATTTACTTTTAAATCCATGAATAATTAAAAAAATTTGCAAGGTATAGGTCTGCAAATTCATACCCTCTTGCATAATGCATGCTCTAGCTGACATTCCAATATAACTATTGCCCTAACATGTAGGGGGTTGAGAGTTTTAATTAAAACAAAATCAACTTAAAATTTAATCAATGTTAAAACTTAATAAAAAAAATTAAATAATATTAAAAATGTTTTGAAATATAGCCCAGACCATGCAACCCAATCTGTGGGTCTATATGACCACTACCATCCTACTCATGTCATTGACGATGTTAGCATGATGTCACACATGTAAGAGTGGTTGTATGACGACTAGTAGCTCCTTTTGTAAGAAGAAAAGAGTAATTTTCTTTTA
Organism: Chamaecyparis obtusa; assembly: GCA_027943335.1. Lineage (NCBI taxonomy): Eukaryota > Viridiplantae > Streptophyta > Pinopsida > Cupressales > Cupressaceae > Chamaecyparis > Chamaecyparis obtusa. Next base: position 316,808 of record BSBK01007429.1, read on the forward strand.
GGGGCAGAAATTTTACCAACAATGTGGAGTTTTCAACTTCCCATAGTTGACTAAAAGCTACAAAGTAATATAAGTTCAGTCTTATGATTTTCTCAATTTGTTTACTTTTTAAAGTCTAGAAGTTAGATGTTTCTTGTAGACACATTTATGCTCATAAATTTAATGTCCAAAATTTTACTTTTGATTTCGAATAGGCATTGGAGAGAATTTGGAGAGTACTATACATTGAATTATGTAAATTTTTAGTTTGTGGTAAATAATTATATTTTTAATCAATTGATCCCTTGTAGTTTCCTAATATTGTGGGTGTGATTCAATGAGAATCCAAACAATTTAAGAGGCAAAACTTTGAGGGAGTACATATTTTTATGTGATATTCAACAAAATAATAGGGGAGTTATTACATCCAAATGCTAGAAGAGGAGAAGGAAGAAGTGGTGTAATGTACTTGTTTTAGTGGTGGAGTTCATTGAAAGGTTGTTTACAACTTGAAATAGTAATTCAATCACTCAACTCCATTTTGTGAACTTTGCTCACAAACTTCTTGCATGGTGTGTCTATGTAGGAGCATATGGGTCCACGGACAACTGCATCAATAAAAAACATGTGGGTTTGTTTTATTTTAATATTGGTGTGCTTTAGTGATTCTTGGCATCTCTCAACATCAGAGAACCTTTGATTTTATGAAAATTGGAAAAATACAATTTGCATCCAAATGTACTTTTAATGTTTCACAAGCTATTTTTACAAAAATAATTATTAAAAAAACTATGAATAATACATTAAAATTACTTTACATGGGTTTTCTTGAATGCATTATGGATAATATGGAAAAGGTCTTGTGGCTATATCTCCCACCCATTTGGGAGAAGCATTACAATGATATTTCGCTTACCTTAGTCAATCTTTAGACCAAACAAAGCTTCCAAACAAAAGTTTCATTAGGAGTCACTTTTTGGCATTTAGTTAGGTAGTTTCAAAGCACTAATTTAATCAAATCATTTTGGTATGATAATATAGAGCTTCTGAAAATTATATGATTGGATTGTATTCCTTTATGCTTCATCTTTTCATTGTATATAAAAGTGGATGAATCGATGGATAATTAACATGCAAAACCACACAACATAAATGTAGAAGTCAAAAGATATGTAGAAAGAGTCAAAGCGTGCATGTAAAGAAAAACAAAATCAAACATATTATGTCAAGAAATTCAATCGCACATGTGACCACAAGCAAAAGCACAATATAAGAGCTTAAATAAAATGGAAAGCTACAATACTATTAGTCCAACTAAGATCTAACTCACTATCTTTAGTGCAAATAGGGAGGTAGAAAATAGCCAAAGAGTGGGTCGATAGAGTTTGTCACACACCAAGATCAATAGAAACAAAACGGCATCACATTATAGACTATAGTATATGCAAACTCATGAATCAATCATGTTAATATTCTAAAAGTAGAATATTTAATAATTTTGTTTGAATAGGATAAAATACCAAAAATAGCAAACTACTTAGTCAAAATTTATAACACAAGATCCAAAACAACAACAAAAAATAGGGATAGATAGAAATAAGAATTGATTATTGGTTGGAAAGTTTATTTTTTGGTGAGCAGTTTCAAATTTGAGGTTCTATACTCTTTGATCTTATGAAGATCATTAAAAATCAATGTTCCATTTCATTTCTTCTCAAATACAATTTGAGCTATAAAAAACAAAAGACTACAAATAAATAGCTTTATCACTTCAAAATTGGCAATAAATTCACAATTAAATTCTTGTTTGTGTCTCATTGTACATGACAAAAAAATTTTTAAAAATTTAGTGTAAGGAAACTTGCAGCCAATTTTATGACAATTTCCACATAACACATTAAAGATCTTATGCAAATAAACACTTGGAATCCCCATGCAAGAGAATAGACAACATACCGACAAAAATGTGACATGAGATATATCTTGGGAAAACCCTCAATGAGAGAAAAAAAACCCAACCTCCAAAAGCATTCATCATCCATGTATTATTCAGCAATGTGTCCATTACAATACATCCATGAAAGCCTTTGAAGCCCCAGCCATAAACTAAGCATTTCCATGTGAACAAGTGTGAATCCACGCATCCCATGCCATGCTTACAACCTCCACAAATGCTAACTTGGTTAACTAGTCTAACCTCAACAACTACCCTTGTGGTTGCTTTTATAGAAACAAGCTCCCACAAAACCACCAAGTAGTTTACACAAAACCATGTGCTAGCTAACCCCATTGACCCCACATCTAATATTGGGTACATTTTAAGTTATTTTCCCAATATTAAATAATTGTATCAAATAATATCACAATGTTGTAATATAACTCATTAAGAATATTTCATGGGAATCTCTACAAGTTGCACGTCCATCTAGGTGCAACATTTACATTATAAAATGAAATAATATAATAATAAACATTATTTTATGATTGAGGTAAAAGAAAGTTTTGAAGGGACCCCGAAACTCTGTACAAATTGGTCACAAAAGATATTCAAAATAGCCCTCTAAATAGAACGGAGCAAGACCAAAGCGAGGGTTTTACCACATGCACCCACAATCTGGATGAAGCAATGCATGAAACAACCTTCATGCAAACCCAAGCTAAAGAAAAATCCAAATCTAGGATTTTCCCTTAGCACCCTTCTGATCGGAGCGAAGTGTCACATCAAAAGAGGACTTCTTAAAAAAATTTCCTTTAACAATAATCCAGCCCTCTTCAACTCTGTCTGCCTCAACCTACCAACGCAGAGGATCATCAGCAAAACCAGAGCAAAGATGGCTACCAGCAGAGGTAGCCAAAATACCAATAGAACAAGCAAGAGAAGCATCCACAGAACCACTAGCAACCACAACCCCCTGCAACACCAGGAGAGACCAAAGGTGTAGCCGCCCCACCAAACCATGTGACGAAGCAATCGGAGATGCACTGACATGAGGACACACAGGAACTACATCCAAACCAACAGAAGGAGGAGGGGGGACCTGCACAGCCACCTAGGAGAAACTTTTCGGTGAGACGGACTTCTTCTCCACCAAATAATGATGAGAAGCATTGTTCCCCCAAGATGCAACAATTTTTTTTTACCCAAACCACCAATATAATAATAAACATTATTATGCAATGTGTACAACACACATTTTTCCAACAATCTCCCACTTATATACATTGCATAAGGGTTAATACATAGCCACACAAATGAACAAGGGAACAATCCCTCCAAGCACATACACCATCATGAACCGAAGTACACCATGTGCTCCACCAAGGTACCCGCAAAAAAAAAGTGTCCACTATCTCATCCATGAATGGTCCCACCTCCTATTATGCCACTTCCACTGGACATACATAGAATCCATTCAAAGAGAAAGTCACCCAAGCTGTCACATATGAATCATAACATCAACATATCCAACATGTAACCTACAACCAAAAGACTCAAGAGAAATACTAACACATACACAACAAGAAGCTCCCACTGCACAGGTAATGTCAAGTTGAAATGAATCCACTAACAACATCACATAGAAGTGTAACCATGTAGTACCAAAAACATCACAATGATCCACACATGCAACCCACATGTCTACATACTATCCCGCAATATGACACCATCCTTCCAAATCATATAAACATGAAACTCATGGAAGAAACCATATAATGAAAAGAGAATCTTGTGAACCAACAACCTACAAGAACAACTATCACAACAAGTCTCCAATGCTCTCTCATGTTCTCCACAACCAACAAAATAAATAGATAAAGGGGCAACCATGTCATACCTCACATGACATGCATGAAAACAAACCAATGATCATAAAGCTCCAACCAATCCCAAATCCAATGTAAGTCAAAATGAACATCCAGGAAGATAATCAAGACCAAAGAGAGAAACATTGCAAATCATGTCCTACACACACCTCTAAATGTCAATTGTGTCAAGTATGATCTCCTCCATAAGACCCTAAACAAGAAGCCACAATAGCACCCAAACCACATTCAACCCCTCTAGGCCAAATAATCATAAATATCATGTAACCAACATGGATGTAAGTCTCTCATAAGAAGATCAAACTAATACCATTCCCAAACCAATGAATATGTGCAATAAACCATCTCCCAAACATAATCATAATGATATCATAATAACAACACATGCACAAAGAGATAACCAATGCCAAACCATCTCTCAAATGAATCCTCCAGAACTAGCTCACACCATAGGTCAAAATTCATATATTTGAAAGATAAACATAAACATATTACACCTAAAAAAAATAATGGGCAATAGCTCAAGTAATAAACCATCGAGTGGCCAGGAGTGGGGAATAAGAATGCTCATCTAGGATATTCAAGTCTCCAAGACTAATGCAAGAACACTCTTCTCTCAAGTCCATATCAAGTGAATGCTCCTCGATCTTCCTACTAAAACCAAAATCTGCCTCAGCACACATATCTCTAATCTCAAGAGATTATCAACATCACCTAAGTATCCAAGTATCATGAGCACCTATAACCAATCAATCCATACCAAACTCCAAATGCAACACAAGAATATCATGAAGTATCAAGAAAATGATCAATTTAATCAATACCAAGAAACTAAACCAAGATCGATATCAAAGCTCCAACAGTTCAATTAGGAACATAAACATGACAACGTGATCTAACCATCTCATCCAAAGAGATAGTATGCTCCACATGAACATATCAAATAATTGTACTATGCCACAACTCTAAAAGCATATCAAGAGAAAATATGACATCATAGCAACCATGATAACATATCAAATGAATGGAAGTTATTCATAGTGTTTTTGTTTTAGCTTACTGAAAAAAATCATGGAGTGGGAGCGAGAGGGAGGAGGAGGAGAAAGACCAGGAGAAAAAAATTTGAATTTGAAGCAAGATGGGAAACTGGATGTTCCTAGTTTTGTTGTAGATTCTATGCCTGAATATGGAAATGTTGTGGTTACTGGGAATGTTTCAGCTAGCAATGTTGAAAGACCTTTGTCAGATAAGGGGGAAAAGTGTTGGTGGGTCAAGCCTGGCCCAGCCCAGCAAGGACAGCGGTCTTGTCTTGGGACCAGAGGTGGAAAAGGTTGATACTTCTGAGAAAGGTGAAGGGACATCAAAACAACAAGAAGTTTCCTCACATGGCGGGAACTTGAATCGAGGTAAGCAAAAATGGTCGGGCCTTTTTGGGGTCAAACCAACTGGAAAATCTTCTTTCCCTAAGGTTGATATTGTTTCAGATCCGTTAAAGTTGGAGATAAGTATAAACATTCCTAACCAAATCATAGACCATACTGTTTCTATTATGGCCTCTACTTTTATAGGCAAGTTTATGGGTCCTAGACCAAATATTGATCTAGTGAGAGCCTTTACCTTCCAAAAATGGAAACTTAAAGGACAGGTGGATGTTGTGGCTATGCCTAAAGGATTTTTTTCCTTTGTGTTCTCCAATGGAGAAGATCTTTATAAAGTGTTGTGTGATGGCCCTTGGATGATGGGTAAATCCTCTTTATCGCTGCAGAAATGGTCAATGAACTTAGATTATAATGAAAGTTTTTTTATCTCAGCACCTGTCTGGGTAAGACTGCCTGGATTACCCCTGGAATATTGGCAAGAGGACATACTGGTGGCTATAGCTGGTTCCTTTGGTGAACTACTAACTGTAGATCCGATGATAATGGCCCGATCTAGACAAGTGTTTGCTAGGATTTGTGTTAATATCCAGCAAGATACAAAACTACCCCAAATAATAATTCTTAACTCAAAAGTTGGCAAGTGGAGACAAGAAATAGAATATGATTCAACACCTTTTGTTTGCTTCACCTGTAAAAAGTTTGGCCACTAGGCTAAGCACTGCCCCCTGAAGCCTCCTTTAGAAAAGAAAGATCAGGAGTTAAAGATATCAAAGAAATGGGAATGGAGTAAAAAAATGGAGAAACCCAAAAACCCCTTGTTGACCAGAACCCTTGTTCTAACTCTGAGGAGAAGTAGGATTCCCCTCAAAAGGAAATGGAAGAAACAGAAGAGCAAAAGGAAGCAACACCTCAAAATGAAAAGAACATATCTCAGGGAAAATCTGGTTCAATCAACTCTTCTGAGGAGACCCTTGATCTTTCAACCGATTCAGATCCTCAGCTGATATCCAGGGTTGAAGATAGTATGGATTCAACCAAGGGGAGGGATTCCTAGTTAGGTCTACAGGGGACTGATGAAGACCAGAAAGCTTTAGATCAAATCAGTAGTGAAGCCTCGAATGAAAATCTTTTAGATTCTAAATCAAGTTAGGATCATCTCAAAGGACAGAATGACGACTCTGAAATAGTTGAAGTAGAGAAAAATAAGAACCCTTGGATACAAGTTAAGAAAAAATCTCCACCAAGAAAAGGATCTAGCCCCCAACCTAGAATGGAACACTATAAAGACCAGACTCCTTTATCAAGAAAAAATAGTTCAAGGGCTTCATTAGGATGCTCGGCATCTAAATCAAGCAAAAAGAGGGGACAAATCAAACATGGAGGTGTCCAGACAAGAGTACAACAACAAAAGGCAGATACTGGAACCCCCAAAAGAGAAAGAGGAAGAGCATCTGAAAAAGAACAGAGAGAGCTAGAAGCAAAACAGAACATAGCGGATGGAAGACAGCTCACCATCGATCAGGTATGCTCCCCAAACCTTAAATGAAGATTATATCTTGGAACATTAGAGGCCTAAATAGCCCTCACAAACAAGATGTTGTTAGGAACTTAGTTAGAGATTCTAATCCAAACATTTTTCTTATTGAAGAAATTGAAATGGTTAAAGATAAGATAGCTAAAATAAATCTTCTTAGTAGTGATTCGGAGGGAGCTTCTAGTGGCTTGGCCATTTATTGGAACCTATTGAGAGAGGATAAGAACTTCCTGGCAGTCAAAATAAGCAGCATTAAGGATAACTTTTCTTGGACTCTAATTAATGTGTATGCCCCTAATACTAAATCTGGTCGACTCAAACTTTGGAGAAGGATTCATGATCTTAGGAAAGATTACCCAGATGAGAACTGGATGATGATGGGAGATTTCAATACTCCGAAAGAGGTGAAAAAAAGAGGAAACAATACCCAAGTGGAAAGCAAGGTAGACTTAATGGAATTTATTAGTAATGAAGGCTTGTTGGATGTTGATCTTGAAGGTATTGATTACACATGGACTAACAGGAGAGTGGGAGCTAAACTTATCCAGGTTAAGCTTGATAGGGTCCTCCTTTCTCATCATTAGTTTACTAAGTTTTCTTGCACCCTCTCTTCTCTCAACCGTATTGGCTTGGATCACTACCCCATTTCCTTTCTTGCTAATCCCTTTAGCGGGAAAGGAAATTTCCCATTCAGATTCGAAAAAATGTGGCTGGCTCACCCAGATATTGAAAATAGAATTAGGGAATGGTGGAATATTAAAGTGGAAGGAAAAGCAATGTACCAAGTGCCTAAAAAAATGGCAAATGTTAAAGCAAAAGTAAGACAATGGAATAAGGATGTCTTTGGTGATATCTTCCAAACCAAAAGCAAGATTCAAATTGACTTAAAAGAAATTCAAGATAAGATTCAAAGTACTTGATTGACTGAAGAAATGAGAAAAAAGGAAAATCAAGTTCTTGTAGACTATCACAATATCATAACGAGAGAGGAGACCTACTGGAGATAGAGATGTAGATCCCTTTGGCTGAAAGCGGGAGACAAAAACACCAGATTTTTTCACCTTACAGCAATGAAGCATAAAGCTATGAACAAAATTAATTCTCTTGTTACTACTAGGGGTACTTTAGCTAAAGAGGAGGAAATAAGGGAAGAAATGATGGGCTATTTTGCTTCTCTTATCTCCAAAGAGCAAGCTCTTAATCAAGATAATCAAAACTCTTTGCTGAGTTCCATTCCCTCACTACTAGACTCTAAGGATAACGACTTTCTTAAATCTATTCCTAAGGACGAAGAAATTAAAAGGGTTGTTCACTCATTTGAAGGAGAAAAATCTCCTAGTCCGGATGGTTTCCAAATGTTTTTATTTCAATCTTTCTAGAGTATCATTGGGAGAGATATGTGCGGAGTGGTGAAAGAGTTCTTTGGATCTACATATATTCTTAAAGAACTTAACTCTACTTTCATAGCTCTTATCCCGAAAAGACCGGGAGCTACTGCTATTGATTGTTTCAAGCCTATCAGTCTTTGTAACTCCCTGTATAAGATTATGTCAAAGGTCCTCACTACAAGGATTTTAAAGCTTCTCCCTCACCTTATCTCTCCTCAACAGAATGGATTTGTCCTAGGGAGACAAATCCTGGATTCTATTATGGTTGTGCATGAGAATATCCACTCGTTGGAGAAATCAAGGAAACAAGATTTCCTGATGAAGCTTGATTTATCCAAAGCCTATGACAGAGTGGACTAGGAGATGCTTTCCAAAATTCTTCTGGCTTTTGGCTTTGAACATGGCATGGTCAAGCTTATTATGCAACTGGTTACTACGGTTTCCTCCTCTGTGATTGTGAATGGTGGCTCCTCTACCTTCTTCAGACCTTCTAGGGGGTTGAGACAAGGAGACCCGATATCTCCTATCCTTTTCGCCATCATGGCTGAAAGCCTTGGAAGATTCATTAATAACTTGGTTATTCAAGGGCAAATCTCTGGCATGCAACCTTCTTCTGCTGGACTAAAGTGCTCTCACGAGCAATTTGTTGATGATATGATTACCATGGGAGAATCAACTGTCAAAGAGGCAAGGAATCTGAAAAAGGCCCTCAATGTTTACTCTAATGCTACAGGTCAACTTATAATTGGGAGAAAATTTTCTTGTATTTATTTAACACACCTGAAGATAGAATGAATAAAATATCTTCCATTCTTGGGTGCAAGATAGGAAGGCTTCCTACCCCTTACTTAGGGCTTGCCGATGTGTTTAAAACCAGAGACTAATTTCTGGAATGAAATTCTTGATAGATTTCACAACAAGCTAGCTGGTTGGAAAGGGGCGACTCTTAGCCAAGCTGGAAAATTTCAACTGTTGAAGGCTACTCTTCAAAACCTTCTAGTTTATGCTCTAAGCTTGTTCAAAATTCCTCTGAAGTATGTTGACCTGATAGAAAAAATTCAAAAAAGACTCCTTTGGACTGGAGTTGAAGAGAAAAAGAGACTTAGCTTGGTGGCCTAGGAGAACGTTTGTAAACCAAAGAAGCTGGGGGGACTAGGAATCATAAACATAACTAATACAAATAAAGCCTTATTAGCAAAATAAGGTTGGAGGTTATTTGAAGATGAAAAAGAATGGAATACAATAATTAAAAGCAAATACCCTCTCACTTCTCTTGAAGGTATTCTTCAATCTCAAAACGAAACCCAGGGCTCGTTTGTTTGGAACGGTATTAGCAAAGGAAAGAACCTGATCAGTAAAGGAGCTAGATGGAAGCTGGGAAATGGCAAGAAAATTTAATTCTAGAATGACAAATGGCTACTGGAAAAGCCTCTTATTAAGAATGAGGAGTGGCTATCTACGATCCAGGAATGTAAAGAGACCAATGGGGAATATGTGAGTGACTACTAGATTAATGAAGATTGGATCGACTTGGGATTGAGGGATATCAGATTTAAAGAGGTGAATAAACAGCTTAACAATTGGTTTATCAGAGAAAATGTCCCTGATGAACTGATATGGGGTCCCGTTATCTCTGGCAAGTTCTCGATTTCCTCTGCCTCAGCTCTTCTCATCCCTTTTGAGGATCAGCCTTTTTGCGCTTAGGTATGGAATAAAGATCTTATCCCTAAAATTAACATGTTTTTTTGGTTCCTTGTTCAGAACAAAATCCTCACAATGGACAACCTCATGAGAAGAGGGTTCCAAATGCCTAATAGATGCATCTTGTGTTGTAAAGAAGTTGAGACCTATAATCACTTAATGATTCATTGCTCCTTTGCTAGTGAAGTCTGGGACTTTATCACTATGTCTCTGAACCTGAAGTGGGTTAAACCTCAAAACATCCATGACTTTGTTCAGCAATGGCAGAGCCCTTTTCAAGACAAAAATGCTAAGGATCTTTGGAAACTTGTTTTCCCTCACTTTACCTGGCAAATATGGAAGGAGAGGAACAACAAAATCTTTAGAGATAAAAAGTGCCCTCCCTTTTGGTTGCTAACTTTGTCACCAGAAGCCTTATGGAGAATTATAGAACTATTGGTAAGAAGGATACCAACTCTTGGATTCCTGATTCTAAGAAGGACTATACCATTTCTTGGGAGAACCTGAAGAGCAGAACTAATCCAGATCCTAGAGACAATGTAATGTGGTATGCTCCTCCCTCGGGATGGTTAAAAGGGAACTTTGATGGTTTTGCTAGAGGAAACCCTGGAAGGGCTGGAGGGGGAGGCCTCATAAGAGACTGGGTTGGTAATTGCCTAGGAGCTATTGATGTTTCGTTGGGGATTCAAACTAACCACGTGGCGGAGGCTGAGGTGGCGCTTTATGTGGTGAAGATGGCTAAAGATATGGGATGTTCAAAATTATGGCTGGAAGGTGACTCCCTCAACATAATAAATTATATCAAAGGGAATTCAGCGAGCTGTTGGACTATAGCTCATATAATAGACAAAATTAAAAGGATAATTAATTCATTTGAGGAATGCCACGTCACCCATATATATCGTGAAGGTAATAAGCCGGCGGACAGGCTGGCAAATGAAGGAACCCAAAATGATGTCATTAAAACGTGGAGAGGGGAAGCAAATCTAAATGCCGAGATCATAAGTCTAATCACTTATGACAAACTTAATCACAAGGGAAAGTCACATAACATTATGATGACAAGGACGAAACAAATTTTGAGGAGGGCTGCATGTAAGGCGAAGTGTGGGATCATTATTTCAATCTTAATGAGACAAATTCTGGGTTTTTTAGGTAATCAGAAAAGCAAAAGAAAGCAAAGTTGTGAGACAAAGATTACTGGTAAGAAGTCGAGCCAGAACAAAAGCAAAAAGAAAAATATGGGAGGAGGTCTGAGGAGAGAGGAACCCTTCGATTTTGAGAAGTGGAGACAAGAGAAGAAATTCTAGAAGAAGCTGAGAAAAGGAGGGGTCACTCAGTATATGAAAAAGCTTCACGGCTACGATAAACAGATAACTACCTTGTTTGCTGAAGGCTGGGTTAAAGGAAAAGTCAATTTATGGGGCAAATGTTTGCCCCTTACTCTTACCCTCATGGCCGAAATCATCGGCTTACCCTTGGATGGTACTCATTTCCATAGAGGCAACAAGCAGTTAGGAACTAAAGCTTTTAATCTCTTTTCTAAAATTGCTGATGAAAAAGCTCTCATGACCAAAGGCAAAGGGGATTATGTGCATATTACTAAAATCAAGGATTTTTGCGCTAAAATGCTGAAAGTTATGATCGAGTACTTTACGCTCGACGAGCGCTACTCCAAAATCTACAACCTGCATTTTGTTCTAGGTAATCACTTTAGGCACAATAAGAGGATTTCTTTTCCGTATTTTCTTTTGAGCTCTCTGAACAGTAGCATAATGGAGCATAGGAAGAAAGCGAGAAATCTAGTGTTGCACGAGGGTTTGATTCTCCTCATTGCTGACTATGCAAGGGATATTATCCCAAACCCAATTCCAAAAAGGGTCACTGGCAAAAGAAAGGAGATCAAAGAGGTCGATAGAAAGGTTGAAACCTGCAAGAAGAGGAAGAGAAACAAGAAAAAAATCTCTGACAGTAGTGATGAAGCTGGCAATAAAAGTGATAAGGAGAAAGAAAAGGTCAACAGAGATGATGCTAATGAAAATAGCCCTCTTTCTCAGGGAAAGGGAAGTGTCGAGGATGATAATGCGGGGGTGGATTTTGGTAATGAGGAGAGAGCCCAAGAAAAAGAGGACTAGATCCCTGAAGAGAAAGAGCAGGAAGAGGACATGAACGACATTATGGAAGATGGTAAGGAGGAAGAGGAAGGAGGTAAAGAAGAGGAAAATCAAGAGGAAGAAAAAGAAGAGGAAGGAGCTGAAGAGGAGGACGAAGCTGCCCAGGACTCCCCTACTGAAGATGAAAAGGAAGCTGCTCAGGATTTCCCTACTCAAGAAGAAAAAGAAGAAGATCAAACTGATACTGAGGATGGCAAGGACCAGGCTAGCAAAGAGGATGGTAAACCCCAAAAGGAGGACACCTTAGGCCTCCTGGCGGGTTAGGCTGAAGAGGAAAAGGATGTTGGTCAAAACTCCCCTGCTATAGATGAAAAAGAAGAGGAACAAAATGAAACAGATGATGGTATGGACCGGGCTACCAATGAGGAGGGTAATAGCTATAACGAGGACACCTTAGACCTCCTGTTGAGTGCTACTATTCTAGAAGAGGCCAACAAAGCTGATGGTCAGGATGCTAAGCTAGAAAATTGGATCAAGCAAGTAATGAAGCTCCACCTTCAGGCCATGGAAAAAACGATGAACACCCTGACTACTAAGCTAGAGAAGCTGGAAAATAAGGTTTTGGATAAGGTAAAAAATAAAAACCGGAATGAGGATATAGCAAATGAAATCAATAAGATAGTTGACAATAAGGTTAAAGATATGAAAGAAAGAATCAGTAACAACGGGAACATGATTAATGAGGTGCAGAATCACAGCAATGAGGGCCTTAGTGTTGTTGTTATAAACCTGAAAATGTTGTACAACTATCTGGAAAAAAGCCAGCTGCAAAAAATAACCATAACAATTGATGATGATGTTGGGAATGATGGCCCTGGAACGAGAACTAGAGGGTGCACTTAGAGGAAGCTCCTTGAAAAGCCAAAGGATTTGAAGGACCTGAAAGATGCAATCCAGAAGTTGGAGCACCTACAGATGAAGGCGGAGAAAATGATAAAAAAACAATTAGTCTGTTTTGGTTGATTGCTGGTAGTTTTGCTAGTAACTGTTTTTCTTTGTTTTTGTTGTCATTTATAGGGTTGCTTAGGGACCTGCTTTTGCCTTTCCAGTAGGCATCTCTTTTTTAAAGACTTTAATGCTATATCTTTATGCTTTAATGTAAATGGTTTTGGGTTCCATTCAAAACATGTTTTTACCTTAATCAAAAACATATCAAATGAAAGCATAAATCACATCTCTACCAAGGACCCCTTGAGTCCTAAAGATGTCAACATCTCCAATCACATGAAGATGCCATCTCCAACAAGTGAACCAACAAATGTGAAAGACCCTTCTGTAGCAATAAGATCTAAGACATCGAAAAATGACATGGATACGAAGTCTAAAGGTGACAATGAGGAGGAGATTTCCCTTGCAGAGGGTGATGTTGATAATAAGGAGGTGGGTGGTGATGGCATGGAGACTGAGGATGATGATGTTATCGAAGATGAGTGGACTTCTGGTGCGAGTCAGAAAATCCCCAATACTCCAAGTAGTCCTTTGAACCTTTCTCCCATTTAGGAGCCTTTGGGTCACTCTAGTGAGAAAGTTGCTTCCCTAGCTCATAGCGAGAATAAAGACCAAAATTTGGATATTGGTAGTGGTATAGTGGAAGACTATAAGGTGTCGATCCTCGTGGACTATGAGTGCTTTGTGGATCATGATGTGCCGATATCACCGAGGAATGAGGTGGAAAAGGAAAAATTCAGGATTATCCAAGATGAGAATAAGAGCCCTGTTCTAGAAGAAGTGAGGGAAAAAGAAAAAACCACAAACTTCCCTTTTTTGAAAATTGTGGACCCGAAAGAGTGTAATGCCATGTTGTTGATAGATCTGCAAGATAAGGAAGAACCAGCGCTCGATGTGCTGCAAACAGTGAAGGCTATGTCCATGTACTCTTTCCGCCTGGAAAAAATGACTTCATGAGATTAAGTCTTTCATCTAAATTATAGATCTTTGTCCACCAAATTTGATGACATCCAGAACCAGCTTCATGATGGTAAAAGGCAGAGAGGAGAATAAAGATGTGGATGGACTCGAGAAGAAGGTGCATTACTTGCAGGAGAGAATGGGGAAAATGGAAAGTACTATGAAGAACTTTCTCCATAAAAGTCATGAAATCCTGAGTACCTCTTTTGATTGCATCAACAATATGTTAGGCAAGATGGAAGTTGTTTATGGCTCTCTAGTGATCCTTGATGTGGCTGTGATCTATGGGGTTGGGCAAGTTTCTGGCCTTGGTAAAAGTACTTGTGCCAACATGAAGAAGTCGATGACGAATACTTCTCTAAACCTCCTTGACATTAGAGCTTTTGTGCGTAAAATGTTTGAGCACAAGGAGAATATGGCGGCTTCCATAAAGGAGTTGTCTGATGTTTCTGGTGTTCTGATTGGTTGTTGGTACCTAGTTTTGGTTTCTGGTTTTTAGCTGGTGTTTTTGTTGGTTTTTGGCTTTGTTGTTTTGCTGGTTCTCTACATAGTTTTGTCTTGGGTTTTTTTTTTAATATCTTTATGTAACTTCTTGTATTGGGATTTCGGGTCCCCTCAAAACCTATTTTTTCTCTTAATCAAAAATAAGATCTAAGACATCCTCCAATATCTGTAACACTAAACAAGATCATTCACTAACCAACGACGAATCTACATCAATTGAAACCAAGATCTCCAAACTAAGAAGATGCATACAATCACCAATAACCACCAACAAGAATCAATCCTACACCGCCAACAGATCACTACCCTAAGCTCTCATTGAACGTGTAATCAATAAATAACCAAGCTATCATAACATCGTGGTAAACCACATGCTACACCAACCCCAACATCAACTATCCAAGTATTATAAACATCATCCATCCTCTCATCTCAAAGCAAAACATGCCAATGCACAAATGACCACAGACAAGGCCAACTAACAAAGTTTGCATAGCCATTGAATCAAACCTGGTGGATATAGACAATCCACATCTGAGTCATCCCATTGTAATTAATAGATTGTGCATACCTACCAATCACATAACTCATAGATCCAATCACTTAACATGCAAACTCATCATCACATCAATAACCTACAACTAAGATATCAAAGAGAATAATCTTGTAGAACATGACTCAAACACCAAATCAACATCTGATGTGATTTGCCAAACATGTCCACAATCGTGTACCATAGTCAATGAACCAATAAGCATCAAAGAGATAAGCAACAACATTCTAATATCAAACCAAATCACCACCCACATGATTATGTTGTATCAATGCAAAACATGTACCTCCATACCCATGACACCATAATCATCACCAATGTTGCACTTGCACTCAACTATCACCCACATGAGACACGAAGTCTCAAACCATGTCCTCAAACTAAAGAAAACCTGTATACCTATCACCATCAAAGCCCAAACTCTGAAAACACATGTACCAACCGATGTCTCATTAAAAATCTTATGCAAATAAACACTTAGCATCCACATACAAGAGAATAGACAACATACCCACAAAAATGTGACACAAGAAATATCTTGAAAAAAACCTTCAATAGGGAAAAAACCCAACCCCCCAAAATCTCCATCATCCATGTAGTATTCAACAATATGTCCATTCCAAGACATCCATGAAAGTCTTCGAAGCCCCAACGATAAACCAAACATTTTCATGTGAACGAGCATGAATCTACACATCTCATGCTATGCTTCCAACCTCCACAAATGCTAACCTAGTTAACTAATCGAACCTCGACAACTACCCTTATGGTTACTTTTATAGAAACAAGCTCTCATAAAACCAAGTGGTTTACACAAAAACATGTGCTAAAACCATGTACTACCTAACCCCATTGAACCCACATCCAATGTTAGGTACTTTTTAAATTATTTCCCCAATAATAAATAATTACATTAAATAATATCAAAATGTTACACAATTCATCAAGAATATTCCATAAAATTTTCTACATGTTGCACATCCATCTAAGTGCAACATTTACATAATAAAATGAAATAATACAATAATACATTATTATGCAATGTGTACAACACACATTTTCCAAATAGAATAAAGATTGATTAAGCAAACCTTACAAATTCGACATCTAGATTACTTTCAATTGAATTCTAGGTCACAAGTAATAGCTTTTCATTGTACTAATCTATGTGTTGCACAAACATAAGATAGAATTAAAAAATGTGATCATTATTATGTAACCAAATGTGGAAACTTAATCATATAATTTAAAATCAGTTTTCATTAATTATATTTTATCAATATTATTTTTTATAGGATGAGTTCTGATTTAACATTCATAAAATATGATTAAATTAGGTTAATAAATTAGACCGTAGCTTGTCAAAAATCTTTCAAATAGAAAAACCTGATATAAAAATATATATAAAATATTATACTTCACAGTTACAAACATCGCCCAAATACAGTAAACATTCAATATATTATAAATTAACATATTAATCAATAATAACCAACTCATTTATATAATTATATCCCAATAAGTAATCATATAATTTATACACCCATGAAAATACATTGTACTGAAAAAATCTAATAAACATGTAAGCAAACATCTGTCTCATTAAAGACACAAGGCATTGGGGAACGAAATCAGTATTCTCTTATTTTTGTGCAAAAAATGAACGAGAAAATCTGTCTGACAAGATTCCAAACGTGGATCATTAACCCGAGGCCAAGACTTGGCCTTTGAAAGCCTGGTACTTCGCACTTACACCTATCAATGAGAAAATTATTTCTCAATAAATATTTATTAAAAGAAAGGTGGTAAAGGGCAGGTATATAGATGAACCAGATTGACCTTCAACACTAGACTACCTTCCCAATTTTGTAAGTTACAATCAATAAGCATAAAAAGGAGGATGACATCAATCAACCCAGATCAGAGAGCACCAGAATTTGTAATACAATCAAAGAGGTTCCCAAACTTAACGGAAGACAGGCCTTGAGCTTCTTCTGCTCTAATTTCCGATTTCATCATCAACTTGTATTGCTGCCTTCAACGTGATGCCACCAGGTTTCTTATGCGCTTCTTGCCTCTAGTTAAACCTTCCGTTTATGCATTTCCTTCAATTTTAATTTTTAATGTGTAGGTCTATCTTCCAATAAGAAAAAGAGCAATTTAACTAAGGAGATTATACATGCCACATGTAAGTTAAGACTCTGGTAATAGATGGTTAATCCCTCAAAATGGCATTAGCAAGGCATGCTTTGTTAAATAACCAGACCCACTTTCAGCGGAGACAAGCATACGCTCTCTCGTGTATAATTTGTCCAATCAAGCTACTCTCATAGGAAAGAATACAAATAACCCTATTACATTATTGAGATTCTAGTACTTCGGATTGCCAAACCTTGGGCCCATGTAGCTCAGCCTTAAGTTTTAAGGTTTTACATTGTGATTTACACTAGTACTGTTGGTTTCCAGTCTTCCCATCATTTCTCTTCTCTTGCAATCTTATTCTCTTTGCTTAGCTAGCACTAGTATAAACCATCTAGTTTCTGTCATTTTCTACCTCTTTTCAAATAGAAAGTTTTTCAATTTGATAAGCCGCATATACAAGCAATTGTATTTACAGAACACGAAACAATTCTACCTCTAATTCTGTGTTTGGCGAACTCTCATCCATCTTATAACTTAAGGGCAATCAGCAATCATCTCTTCCAGGAATGGCCATACATTGGTCCAAACCCAAAGATGTACACTAGAAAGTGTTGGTTTAAAACGAATTGGCAGAATGAGGGCTCTGTTTATTCTATTAAATAGAACATCATAACCGGAAGTTAACTGTAATGATTGTGGTGCCAGCATTTTAAGACTCAGTTTATCTTCCAACTCGTCGAACAACAAAGTACAGAACCTAGAGATATATTCATATTCTTAATGTACTCTGCAGCAAAAAGGTAAGGCGCCATTGTCAATTGTTCGCACATATCTGTAACCAGAAAACTTAAGGCATATAATAGCGAATTAATAATTCTCAAGGACTAGATAGAACAATTTCTGATGAAAGCGCCATTGTCAATTGTTTGCACATATCTGTAACCAGAAAACTAAGGCATATAATGTCGAATAAAAATTTCTCAAGAACCAGATAGAACAATTTCTGATGTACGTAGATTGCAAATTCCATGTAAACTTACAATATCTCCAATGCTATAAAAAGTTCTAATCTTCCCAAAGGAAAGAAGAAACTAGGCATACCCAGAACTGGTATTTTAGGAAGACTTTTCTACCTAAAAAAAATCTATCAAGGAATCCCAGACACAGCCAAAAGTGTGAACGTGAGAGTAGATCAGTACAGCCCTCAGAAGTATCTTATCCTCCTTATCCATCGCTATTTATAATGCCTGTACAAATAGATCAAGAAGCAGCCATCCGCCTTACATATATCACTCAAAGCGCCCTGAAAAAAAACCGAACGAAAGGAAGCTTCATCAAACTTGGAAGCATTATCCTAGCAATACCCCTTCCAGAATACCATATTCTAAATATCATGAAGTAACATCCTTAGCGGCCTCAAGCACTTGACATTATTACAGACAACACTCCACTCACACGCTTCCTTTGAATATCAAATGAAAAGAATGCATCTTTATCCATCATTTAGTCTTTCTTGGTGTTGCAATAGACTGCCATGAGCCTCAACTCACTACCATGCTTGATACTGAAAGCCCTAAATTCGCAGCCATTGTCACAGAAAATCATAGGAACACAATCATAAAGTCAATAGATACTTTAGCTAATTCAGGGGAATGTAATGCAGAGTCCTTGATTCTTGCAGACTTACCCCAATTTGATCAATGGGTACAAAAATAAAATTATATCGTTCAAAAGTTGTCCACAAGACAGGAGAAAAATAAAACTTACAACATTTTCCATTAATTAATTGGATAGCAGAAAACAATTAAACTCAACTACATCTCCTTCATTTCAATCAAATCACATTCTTTGCGAGGATAAAAACTCCAACCTTTGCCTCCCAAAATTATCATTTGAATCACATTTCAAATAAATGACCATTGCACAGTTCCATTTAGAATTTCTCTCATTAACGAGAAGAATAAAGATGAGAAAATAAGGAAAACTGAAGATTACAAGTTCTCCATTATTCAATCCTCTAGAGCCTGCCTATTATTTCTATGCCTTCTGCTCCTCCTCTGGTTTTCCAGCAAGCTGCTGCTTCAACCAATCAAATGGCTGCAAAATTAAAGAAACTGCATCAGTTTTATGTACCCAATTGACAGAAGCAAGCATCCAAAATATTAAATTGCTCACACATACAACCATAGGATATTATCGACAAATCTTTTAGAGTTGGAAGGCATGCCAGATTGGGTGTGTCAATTCAAAATGCTACTCCAAATAGAAAATTCACCACCTTTAAATTCCAAATCGAGGCTGACAACCATATCAAATCACCTATATTTGCATGGTGTATAGGTGGATCCGATGAAAATGGTGATAATGATATATTTTAGTGTCCTTGGGACCAGATTTGTCTGTGGAACCTATTACCCATTTTTGTACAATTGTAGCAAAAACAAGATTAGAAATCCCCTCTCAAGCTACACATATCTTCGGCTTTTGGAATTGCCAAGATGGCAAGAACGCATTAAAAAAGCAAAAAACATGAAATGGCTCTGCAATTTTAAAAATGGGCTATAGCTTTAATTGAAAATTTAAAAGAAAGCTGGAACAGTCACAATTTTGGAAAGTCACAATGCAAAGAAACGGGGAACTAAAATATTGCAATTTTAAATGAATATTTCTTGCACCAATCTAAACATTTAGCCTTGATAAAGATCATGCTAACTGTAAAAACAAATGGCCCATTCCATGACTGCCCATAAAATAGCACTGATTTAGGAACATGCTCCGTTTCATTGATCTTTTAGCAACCCTGAAAGACAGAAAGCTACCAATGACCAAAGGGCAACAAATTTCACCAGGATTTCATCTAAACAATATGCCTTCCTAGCACCTAGAGAAACCAATAGTATTTCTATGCTTCAAAGAAAGATTGAGCTACCACTCCCAAGGAATTTCCATTAGGGATCGTGTGTGCCCTCTTAGTTGAGGCTAACAAAAGATATGTGTACCAATCCTCACAAAGCAGCACCCACAAATATAAACATTTTGCTTGGATGTGTACAATCCCAAGTATGTTTGTAATCAAGTCCAAAGCCTGCAAAACCCTTGATATCTATTTGGATCTTAAGTACTCTGGAGGGAGATCCTGAGGCAAGTCCTTGCTAGTTATGAACAGTTCGTCAGAGCCAATTATTAGATGTCTACAGGAAGAGATAGAGGGCTGGATGACTTATTGTAAGCTATAGAATTCTCATCCATTTGTGAATGGAAGACTTTCATTTGTTTATCTGTGTTTATTATGCAAGTACAGTTGTCTTTTGATGAATTGTTACATCCAATCAATACCGACACTCTAGTCCAACGAGTCTTGGGACCACTCACCCCATAGGTTGATTTATAATTTTGTATGTTAAGGGTAACCTAAACTCATATGTGTTGTTTGATAATATGGTAAAGACCATAATGACCCAATGACTCCAAACTTTGAAATTTATCACAAAACAAAAGATAATGTAACAGCAGGCACTCTGGAAAAACTATTTTGTTTTGAAAATCTGCTTCATACTTTTTTTTATTTCCAAACTAGTGTTGTTGAAGAATGCTGTTAATTCTCATGTTGCTTGGATAAGAAAATAAATGCTGCTTCTGTTTTACACTTGAACACACTCAGGGATTCCTCAAGTCAAATAGCAATGCTAGTGATGTCCAGGATAAGCTACAATTGTGCCTTGTTGATGTTACTCGTCATATAAATAATGTTTTCTCTTTATAAACTTTTGCTTCTAATCTTTAGGGCAAGCTGAGCACAAACCATTGAAAAAGGGTCACCTAGCAATACAAACATTAAAATCAATGAAAAGACATGAAAATAGTGGCAATTATTTCTATAAGGGAATTTTCAATAGAAGCATTTTTAAGTATTAATTGGAGGTGTATAAAAAGAGGGCACCTATCCTCATTTGGAAGCATGATTTCATTTGGCATTTTCAATTTGAAGCATTCACGTTCAAATTCACAAACGAGGACAAAAACTCTTGGCTGTTCCAATGTTCAGGAGGACAAAAACCATCTTGAACTTCATTGTTGGAATTGAGGATGAAAACCCTCATTTCCTTCTCAGGCATACTGAAATAGATGTTGGATTGGAGCTAATTTTTGAGAGTTTGCATCAAGTTTCCATCTTGGCGAATCAATTTGCAGATAACTACCAAGGGCACCATAGATGGTTTCAGCATTTACTTCTAGTTTGAGAAGTCATTGATCATCTACAGCATTTTACATCCTCGTCTAGGAAGTTGCATCTATTATAGAGATAATTTAGGGTTATTCCAGCTCACAATTATGCAGAGAAGGGTGAATGATATGTGCAGCTCTTAAGAAGAGTCAAGGATTTGAAATTCATTGCCAACACTGCACGGTATAAGGTTTTATTTACCAACACCCACTTCAAACCATCTTTTAGCAGCAGGCCAAGCATTAGATAACCCACCTATTGGTATTACTCGTACCATATCAGCAAGGAAATCAAAAATCATTGTCACCAGCTTGCATGGGAAAGAGTGCAAGGACTTTGATACCAATCATAGCATTTAACAGGTCTAGGGCTTCCTGTAATATTTAAAGTTTAGATCTGATCACAAAGAGTACAAATTAGGGTATTCATGACTGGTTGAGGCTGATAGTCCCAACTGGTGCTGAGAAGGGAGGGGTGAATCAGCACCAAATAAAACTCGAAGACACTCTTAGATCCACTAACTAGTACTGCATGCAAAACATATCCTATAAAGGAAATAAACAACACAAAATCACAGCAGCATAGAACACCAAATATATCACGTGGAAACCCAAATTGGGAGAAAACCACGGTGTAAGTTGGAACTCACAACTTTTGCACTCTTTTAAAGTGCAACTTTTGAAGAGCCTTCTCTGTTAAAAGATTACAAACACATTGTTAGGTGCGACCCAGTTAAAGGATTTTGAATAAGACTTGTTAAAACCTGCCTTGTTAGAGGGCTTTAAAACATCTACTAGATGTCACCCGTTAAAGGATTTAGTACAAGGGACCTATTAATGTCCACCCAGCTATTGGGATTTGGCTATTGCAATTGTTAAAGAGCAATAGAAAGGTTGATCATTTGAAATGCTTTGCAGACCCTGATAAGATCATTGTTTTACTCACTGAAAGTCACTGTCGGGCACCACTGGTATGCTCTCCTCGGGTTGCTTTCTTACACACTCTCTTCCTTTTTCTTCTTCTCTTCTTCTTTTCCCTTTCTTTTGCAGTAGCTTTGATCAGCATGTTGTTTCACTCTTTCTTCTTGGCAGAATGAAAGTAAAGAATTATCTTTGCTAACTGAAGAATATATACACTTCCTGCAAAGCGTAGGACAGCTGTATAGTTGAGAGAAAAAAGCGCAGATCGCTCAAATTCAATTTCAAAAGATTTTCCCGCTCTTTGTCGTTGTGATCCCCATGAAGATCTCTCGTGAATCCACCATCCAATCGTGTTTCAGTCTTTAAAAGAAACACCAGATGTGTGTCACATATTTTCCCTTAATAGAAAATCCTCCATGAATCCATCATCCAAATGTGTGTCACAAGTGGTCAACACATTCCAGAACTGCAGTACAAAATTGAGTGAGTTTGATAGTTGATATTGAGATTTGTATGTTTCAGCACCTAGGATTTGTTAATCAGCCCTTGTTTTGATGCAATGCAACTCAGATCTAATCTAGGAGAATTATTTGAAAGTTGTTGAGGGTTTCACGAGTACCTGTTTGCAATTTCCAGTTTACAGTTCTCTTTTACTTTGTTTAAAATATAGAAAACAATACAAAAAAAATCATATATTTTTAGAAAATCTAGATAAGGACATTTCAGCAGTATCAAAAGTATTGATCTTGCCAGTCTGCAGAGTTTAAAGTTAACTTTCAACGCAGCACAAAAGCAAATCAGAGAGGAAGATCTACAAATTCACTTTAGGGTATCTTCAGTTGCATTTTAGAGCGGATGGACAAAAATATAAAACAATGTTTGAAGGATAGCAAGTGGCAGATGAAAATATGTTTGGACAAATTCGTGGAAAGAAGGAAGCAAAAAGAAAAGTCAAATTCAGAGTCACAAAGCACCCTTGCGCAAGAACAGAAATGACATACATGTTGAATGTAAAAATTATTTGGTAATTGAAGATGTTTTATTGACTTCTAATGATTGCATGTGTCAGCAAAATAGTGATGAAGTCAATGCTAAAAGAGCTTTACTTGTTGAATGCAAAGAGTTCAAGAGGGAGAAACATTCAATATAGCTTGAACTTCCAAAGGGTAAGCCATTGATTGATTTTCAGAGTAATATTGTGGATGGACATGCATTTCAAGTAAAGATCTGGAGTCACAAGGATGATACATTAAGAGTATCTCTACAATTCCTACTCCAACAAAGGAGGGTGAGCTGCTGTTTGGCAGCCTAAGGTATGAAGATGATGATCAAATTTCAGATTTGTTGCCTCTTATGTTACAGCAACATTATTGTTATCATTAGAAACAGGCTAAAATGGTTGATAGAACAAGGGATACAACTTACAGTGTAGAGCACATGGACTCCTTGATTCAAGTTTATAATTGTTTTTGCATGTCGGATCCACATAACCTTTTGAGGGTCAAAGTGGATATAGGAATTGATATCACTATTGAGTTCTTCAACTCTTGCATTTGGATTGAAAGGAAGTTTATGAGGGATCATATCGGGTTGGTTTTTGTATCCTAAGCACATTGTGAAGTATCACTGTTCACAATTCTAGATCACTCCAAGAAGCTAAGTACCACACTTGAACAAGATCATGGTGATGGCCAAATGGGGATAGTCACCATGGTATGCTCGATGTTAATAGATGGCAATCAAAGTAAATGTCTAAGCACGGTATGCTATTGTTTGAGTCAAGCTACATACAGGCTTGCACCTTTTGAATGGGTGATGATGACTTCAAGAAGAATGACATGCTACAAAATGGCTTCACCAGTCCTTAGATCTTGAAGGCACAACAAAATTCTAACACTTGGAGTGGATTCAAAGTATGTGATGATTTTATACATCATGAGTCTAGGTGAAATATCTTCTTTTGGTGGTTATAATTGGCCTAGTATGGACCACCATTGCATGGTAATTGAATTTTCAAGGATACAATCGAGTAGAGTATTATCATCACTTAAGGCATGGTGTTCCTATTAAGAGAGTTAAGAGGCACCACAAGATGATGGATTTTCAGAATAATATTGTAGATGGACATGCATTTCAAGTAAAGATTTTGAGTCACGAGTATGATACATTGAGAAAGCCTCTATAATTCCTACTCCAACAAAGGAGTGTGAGCTCCTTGTTGGCAGCCTAAGGTATGAAGATGATGATCAAATTTCAGATCTGTTGTCTCTTATATTACAGCAAAATTATTGTCATCATGGGAAGCATGCTAAAACTGTTGATAGAGCAAGGGATGCAACTTCTTGTGATAATCATCATTTATCACAAAGCATCTTCAGTCCGTTCTCCAACTTGAAGTTGTTGAAGGTAATTTAAATTTTTTAGTATATACTATATTTTTAATTTTTTAGTTGTTGACATGTAAAATGTCATCTACCATTTTACACCATGTTAGGTTGTCAAAACTCTATTTGCATTACACACAATCATCTTAAGATGACTTGTGAAAGTACAAGATGCAAGATGCAAAACTTCTGGTTTACACTGTATGTTTTGTTGTTCAGCGTTCCAGATCACACTCAGTGGTCCCAAGAAGAAGGACTCAGTGGTACAAGATGCATCAAGCACTATGGTCATCATCAACACTCTTTCGAGTGTATGGAGACAATCAAGTTCAAAGAGAGCCCAAAAGATCAAAACATTGATCCTAGGTGATGAGTGGTGGGTTCGTATGTTTTTTCACTAAGGCCATCATCAACATATATAGCATGGTAAATATAGTTCACCCATGTTTAGATGAAATTTATGATGGCATCAACTCCACGGTTGAAGCCAAGGAGCATGGACACACGGAAACATTTTTCACAAGGGGGCAAAAGGTCATTGTTGAATGTTGGTACAAGGTGATCACACCCTTGCATCTCTTAACATTTTCTTGTGGTCAGCTTGTGTCTACCTTGACTCTTAATCAAGTTATAGGTACTTAAGTCAGCCTAGGTGGCATCCTATGCATAAGTATGGCATGTAGGATGTAGAGGTTAGTTATTAATAATTATCATCACATAAGGTATTGTGTTCTTATTGAAGACAAATGGAAGTACCCACTTGAAGTAATTTATGACCTTGCCCCCACAAACTGGCATATTATTATCAAGTATTTGCAGCAAGCTTTATATTATATTCTTCTATTGTGCAAGTTGTTTCATTACATGGTTGGTCCCTCGGAAACAAGGGAAGGCATTCCACTTTATTTGCTGGTCTTATATGCAGAATGTGTTAAATTGAGATTTTGATGCCAAGTGCTAAGTTATTTACTTTTCTTGAGTTGTGCATTTTGATCCATGTTACACCAACTTCTGGAGGACAATAAAGGACGAAAGGATGTTTTTCTAAGACAAAATTTGGGAGATCATCTTCTCGGGGATGACTAGTGATGGTTATTTAGTAAACAGGAATAATTTTCAAATATAGGAAATATTCAAATATTTGCATAATATTAATAAGGCAATCATTATAGGCATTATAGAACTTTTATACATAAGTTTAATAAACAAATTAACAACATTTCATTGCTTTCACTGTCAATGTGCACGTATCTTAACCCATACTAATAATTGGCATCTATATTTATAAAATTAAATTTGCTTACCACTTGGAGTTGTCAAATGTTCATTCTTTCACATTCAATTTTGTGGAAAACTTTGATGTGCATGTACAACCTTCATATGCATGCTGAGTCAGTTTTATCCACATCGTTAGAAAGCTCTTAATATACTTACTCTGTGTGTTGGGAAGGTTTTGTGAATAGTTCGTCACGTTTGGAACAATTCTTCTTCCTAATCATTCTTTCATTTACATGCATTGTGCATTAGTGAAGAAATTAATTGGGTTAATTACTCAATTGAGCAGAGGCCTTATCCTGTATTGTGATGTTAGAAAATGATTTATATTGTTCTCATTCATTTACATCTATGCTTATGTTGTGATTTGGAATGGAATTGTGAAAAGATACATTTCAATTGTGTATATTTATGAAAGTATCCTCTCTATCTTTCTCTATTCTCGTGGTGATATTGAGAAATTCCATGTGACTGATTGATTGAAAATGCGATGTTTGTTCTTCTTATTTATGTTGGAAAAAGAAAACATGTGATTACATTTCCATTGTGATGAATGCTGTAATATGTACATCAAGAATTGAACCTAAGTGATGTTCATTAGCATATTGTCCTCCTCTCTCTTTTCCCAATTGTGCCTTATCGGTGAGAAAGAAATGAGAACTTATATGGATGAGTGGTAAATATCTCTGTTCCCTAGTGTTGCAAATTCAATGAGTGGACTTTACGGTAGCTATGATAGATGTGCTTAATCTCTCTCTTACACTAGTGAAATTGCAATAACTAACTGTATTTAAACCTAATTAAGTAGTTAATGTTGTACAGATTCTTGTGAAAGCGCTAAGGATGGAAATGGGTTGTCTTCTTTCTTAACGAATCTAACTCAAATCTCCAGTTTCATTAATGAATCTATGAAATGAAAAGTTTGATGTTTCCTTACTGTAGTGTTCCACTGTTGCATGTGCATGTAACACATTGTTGCAAGTCTTCTGAATAGATTGAATTGAAAGTTGGAACTCTCTACCTGTGTGAATTTCATGTGTTAAAGCTCCTATTTTAATGAGTGTACTGCATTAAGATGCTTGCCACATGTTCCTTGTTGAAACATAAGTAGTGTATCTCCTTGCCCGTGTCACTGACACATCTCTTCCTCTTCCACACATGTTACGTGTTTGTATTATTGTTGTTGTGGAGATGACAACACCTATGTGTGTTTGTGTTGTATTACAAAGCTGCTTGTGTTGTATTACAAAACTGCTTGTGTTGTATTAGTAAACACAAAAAATAGCTCGGCCTATTTTACCCTGCTAACGACTTAAGTAAAATTTAAGCATCACAGATTCAAAGCCAACTACAGAAGATGCATAAATGGGCCTGCAAGGATCGGATTCTGATAGCCTTATACAAGAGTGATTCAAGTCCAAAATCAGCTTGTATTTATCTTCATAAGATCTGGCCACTGTTACAGACAGGGAAGAAAAATGGCAGACATGTTGGTGAATTATGTGGCTAAACTTGGTTCCAAATAGGCGACAATTAATTGGAGAGGTGAGCTGTTTGGTCAACTATTAATTTATGATCTTGCTGTTTTTAATTGCCATTCTGATAGCCTTATACAAGAGTGATCAAGTCCAAAATCAGCTTGTATTTATCTTCATAAGTTCTAGCCACTGTTACAGACAGGGAAGAAAAATGGCAGACATGCTGGTGAATTATGTGGCTAAACTTGGTTCCAAATAGGCAGACAGTTAATTGGAGAGGTGAGCTGTTTGGTCAACTATTAATTTATGATCTTGCTATTTTTAATTGCCAATCATCCATGAGGTCGACAGCAGTAAGGATATTGACTGCTCACATTTCTGGCAGGCTACTTGCATTGGAGAGGTCACTTCGTGCATCCACCCTTGCAGGGTTCGTAGACATTTTTGAAAGGATACCTAGTAAGCTGACAATCATCTCAGTGGCTGAAAATCACATTTCATGAAGCTAGAAACTTCCCCAGAAATTCCAGGATGACAAAAGTGTTCTCAGGACTCAGATTTGCTAATGCATCTTGTCGGTGATCACTCATCACAAATGGTCATTTCTATGTTATTATTAATAGATGAAATGAAAATACAATGGTAAAAGATACATTGTGACCACACAAATCTAGGTCTACACTCTATAATATATACCATAAAGCAGAGATTTTGCAAGTCTCTGTCAGGTTCACTAGGTCACTAGCCAAGTGGGCAGCTTCTAGTTTTTCTGCCTCAACATGGAAGGCTCAGAAAGTCCAACAGAGACAACTTGCCCAAGAATCAGGCGGACTTGGGCACCTGCACGGTTTTTTTTCTAATAGTAATTTTGCCTTTTACATGAATAAAATTTGTGTCCTATAAAAACGTATATAGCAAAATCCCTCTAAAAGAGGCAGATGTGTTCATAAGCATAATAAAACCTTAAATTTAATACAAATTAATCTTGATATTTATCAGCGAAGCCTTTCTGAACTGTTATTTTTTATGTTTCAACTTTCAAGCTTTCAATTACATTTCTTCTCTCATAATATTTTCATGCATTTTAATGAGTTTTGTACATTTTATTTAGTTTGCTACACTACTATAGAGCTGTAGCAGAACCTTTCTTGTTCTTTATCTGAAATTCTATTGCTTTCCTTAGATTTTTTATTTTATAAAGTTGGACTGTATGTATTAGATAGCTTGCTTATGGTTAATCTTTTGTGTTATAACTTGGTTCCAAATAGGTGACAATTAATTGGAGAGGTGAGATGTTGGTCAACTATTAATTTATGATCTTACTGTTTTTAATTGGCATTCGTCCATGAGGTTGACAGCAGTAAGGATCTTGACTGCCCACATTTCTGGTCGGCTACTTGCATTGGAGAGGTCACTTTGTGCATCCACCCTTGCAGGGTTCATAGACATTTTTGAAAGACTACCTAGTAAGCTGGCAATCATCTCAGTGGCTGAAAAACACATTTCATGACGCTAGAACCTTCCCGAGAAATTCCTGGATCTGGATGACGAAAACGAAAGTGTTTTCAGGACTCGGAGTTGCTAATACATCTTGTCAGTGATCACTCATCACAAACGGTAATTTCTATGTTACTATTAAAAGTATTAATAGATGAAATGAATATACAATGGTACAAGATACATTGTGACCGCACAAAACTAGGTCTACACTCTATAATATTAATATATTATTATCTACCATAAAGCAGAGATTTTGCAAGTCTCTGTCAGGTTCACTAGCCCAGTGGGCAGCTTCTAGTTTTGCTGCCTCGACATGGAAGGCTCAGCAAGTCCAACAGAGACAACTTGCCCGAGAATCGGACAAACTTGGGCACCTGCACGTTTTTTTCTAATAGTAAATTTGACTTTGTGCCCTGTAAAAATGTATATAGCAAAATCCCTTTAAAAGAGGCGGATGTGTTCATAAGCATAATAAAACCTTAAATTTAATACAAATTAATCTCGATGTCTATCAGCGAAGCCTTTCTGGACTGTTATTTTTTTATGTTTCAACTGTCAAGCTTTCAATTACATTTCTTCTCTCATAATATTTTCATGCTTTTAATGAATTTTGTACTTTTTATTTAGTTTGCTACACTACTATAGAGCTGTAGCAGACCCTTCCTTGTTCTTTATCTGCAATTCTATTCTTTTCCTTAGATTTTTTATTTTTATTAAGTATGACTATGTATTAGATATCTTGTTTATCATTATTCTCTTATGTTATAACTTGATTCCAAAGAGGTGACAATTAATTGGAGAGGTGAGATGTTAGGTCAAATATTAATTTATGATCTTACTGTTTTTAATTGTCGTTCGTCCATGAGGTTGACAAAAGTAAGGATCTTGACTGCCCACATTTCTGGCAGGCTACTTGCATTGGAGAGGTCACTTCGTGCATCCACCTTTGCATGGTTCATAGACATTTTTGAAAAACTACCTAGTAAGCTGACAATCATCTCAGTGACTGAAAAACACATTTCATGAAGCTAGTACCTTCCCCAGAAATTCCAGGATGACGAAAGTGTTTTCAGGACTCAGAGTTGCTAATGCATCTTGTCAGTGATCACTCGTCACAAACGGCAATTTCTATGTTATTACTAATAGATGAAATGAATATGCAAAGGTAGAAGATACATTGTGACCACACAAAACTACGTCTACACTCTAATATATACCATAAAGCAGAGATTTTGCAAGTCTCTGTCAGGTTCACTAGGTCACTAGCCAAGGGGGCAGCTTCTAGTTTTGCTGCTCGACATGGAAGGCTCAGCAAGCCCGACAGACACAACTTGCCCAAGAAACAGGCAGACTTGGGCACCTGCACTTTTGTTTTCCAATAGTAATTTTGACTTTTACACGAATAAAAATTGTGCCCTATAAAAATGCATATAGCAATATCCTTTTAAAAGAGGCAGACGTGTTCATAAGCATGAATATAACCTTAAATTTAATACAAATTAATCTCGATGTTATCAGTGAAGCCTTTCTGGAATGTTATTTTTTACGTTTCAACTTTCAAGCTTTCAATCACATTTTTTCTCTCATAATATTTTCATGCATTCTAATCCATTTTGTACTTTTTATTTAGTTTGCTACACTACTATACAGCTGTAGCCCTTCCTTGTTGTTTATCTGCAATTCTATTGCTTTCCTTAGATTTTTTATTTTATAAAGTACACTGTAAGTATTAGATATCTTGTTTATGGTTAATCTTTTATGTTATAACTTGGTTCCAAATAGGTGACAATTAATTGGAGAGGTGAGATGTTTGGTATAATACTAATTTATGAGCTTAACGTTTTTAATTGGCATTCGCCCATGACGTTGACAGCAGTAAGGACTTGACTGCCCACATTTCTGACAGGCTACTTGCATTGGAGATGTCACTTCGTGCATCCACCCTTGCAGGGTTCATAGGCATTTTTGAAAGGATGCCTAGTAAGCTGACAATCATCTCAGTGGCTAAAAAACACACGTCATGAAGCTGGAACCTTCCCGAGAAATTCCAGGATGACGAAAGTGTTTTCAGGACTCAGAGTTGCTAATGCATCTTGTGGGTGATCACTCATCAGTCATCACAAACGGTAATTTCTATGTTATTATTAATTGATGAAATGAATATACAAAGGTACAAGATACATCGTACCACACAAAACTAGGTCTACACTCTATAATATAAACCATAAAGCAGAGATTTTGCAAGTCTCTGTCAGGTTCACTAGGTCACTAGCCAAGGGGGCAGCTTCTAGTTTTGCTGCCTCGACATGGAAGGCTTAGCAAGTCCGACAGAGACAACTTGCCCAAGAATCAGGCAGACTTGGGCACCTGCATGTTTTTTTCTAATAGTAATTTTGACTTCTACACAAATAAAAATTGTGCCCTATAAAAATGTCTGTAGCAAAATCTCTTTAAAAGAGGCAGATGTGTTCATAAGCATAATAAAACCTTAAATTTAATACAAATTAATCTCGATGTTTATCAGCGAAGCCTTTCTGGACTGTTATTTTTTATGTTTCAACTTTCAAGCTTTCAATTACATTTCTTCTCTCTTATAGTAATTTTGACTTTTACACGAATAAAAATTGTGTCCTATAAAAATGTATATAGCAAAATCCCTTTAAAAGAGGCAGATGTGTTCATAAGCATAATAAAACCTTAAATTTAATTACAAATTAATCTCGATGTTTATCAGCAAAGCCTTTCTGGGCTGTTATTTTTTATGTTTCAACTTTCAAGCTTTCTCAAGCTGCAGTATCGGGGAGGCCGAGACGGAGGAGCACTTCATCTTCCGGTGTCCTATATACTATCTGGACTCTTATTTTTTTATGTTTCAACTTTCAAGCATTCAAGCTGCAGTATTGGGGAGGCTGAAACTGAGGATCACTTCATCTTCCGGTGTCCTATATACTATGAGATCAGAGGGAGGTTCTACTGCCTATTCAGATGGGTCCAGTCTCTCTCCACTTTTTTCAGGTTCACATATCAGAGATGCCTGGCCCTCTATCTTCAGAGAGCCATTGGACTTCTGGACCATTCGCTCCAGCATCAGTGCCCAGCTAGTTCGTAGTCTTGTCAGCTTATCACCTCCTTTTTCTCCGGGCTTCAGTCAGCACATGGTACCAAGTGTCAGCTTGGTACCCCAGATCCGTGAGACCGCTGATGAGCTATCTTCAGCAGTGACTTTCCTTTTCTTCTTCCTCTTCCAGAAAGTTTCAAAGACGCTCAGTGCACCCTACCAGCCCCCTACCAGCCCCCGGCTTATCCTTTTGTTTTGGGGTTCTTCTCTGCTGTTCCGGCTCTGTAGTGGGGTTTCGGGGTCTTGTTAAGGACCCATCCCCCCTCTCTAGTTCTTTGTTGTTGCTTGCTTGCTCTGACTGTTGTTGTTTTTTCTCGGACACCATTTGCTTCCCTGCTGTAGGCTGGCCTTTTGTCTTTTGTTCGGCAGTCCCTTTGACCCTTTGTGGTCTTTTGTTGGACATCAATAAATTTATCTTATCTTATCACATAATATTTTCATGCATTTTAATGAATTTTGTACTTTTTTTTAGTTTGCTACACTACTATAGAGCTGTAGCAGAACCTTCCTTGTTCTTTATCTGCAATTCTATTGTTTTCCTTAGATTTTTATTTATAAAGTATGACAGTATGTATAAGATATTTTGTTTATGGTTAATCTCTTATGTTATTTCTTTGGGATATTAAAAATTATATTCTTTTTGGAATATATTTAACTAATTTTGAATTCGCCAAGGTTGGGCAAATATTTTCCAACAGAGACTCAGATCGGGGTCCAAACCTAAAATTGGCTTGCAGAGTAAAAGTATGGAAATTTTCGTAATATATAATGAACAGTCATAGTTAGACAAAAACTAAAACGCATACTGACCAGTTTTAACATATGTCAAAAACCTAAAACTATGCTTTCCGGTAACCTAATAACCGGAGCCTTGTGTTGCCCTATTTAGTATTTATTATTTTTAAGGATTAGCTAGGACTTAAGATCCTGGATCTCTTATGTAAATGCTAACGTGTTCTATTACTGTCTTACCAGAACTCTTTTTGAACCTGTTGTTGGTTTATATGAATCTGTAAACATTCAAACGTAAGGCTTTCCATGTATATATTGGGGTGCTTTACCACTGGACTACCAACCATTTTTGTAATCAAGTTCTTGTATGGACTTATCAAAGTTTCTATGGTTAATTTTCTCTACTAATGTATTTGAGCCACAGAGCGGTGCTCAAGACTTCAATTTTGACTTTAAAAGCATGTTGTGTCTTATGCACAAATTAAGAAATGAACTTATACCCTTCACTATACATACTGAGATGTTCTATCACCATTTTCATATCAGCGTCTCTACTTTTTATAAGGATATTACTGATTAAACAACAAAAAGTGGGGGAAACAGTCAATCAAAATCATCTAAGGATAGAACCTATATCAATCATACTTTCAGATGATTTAAACGTTGAAAGAAGACAATTACTAAACTACTAAAAGTGGGGAAACAATCAAATCAAAATCATCCAAAAATAGAACCTATCTCAATCATATTTTCAGATAAATTGAACCTGGGAAGAAGAGAACTAAACTACTAAAAGTGTGGGAAACAGTCAATCAAAATCATCTAGGTCATCTAGGTTCTATCAATCATACTTTAAGATGATTTGAACCTTGAAAAAAGACAACCAAAAAAAAATACCAAAATCATCCTATTAATTGAACTAAACTCTTTTCCAACCTAGATTTTGTTTTTATAAAATTCTCATTTAGGTCCAACTGTGACTGTTTCTCAACAAATCCAAAATCATTTTTTGTGTGGTGCAGATCTAGGATTAAAGATGGATTAAAAAACTGAAAACCAGATTACAATTCCGCAATCAGAAATTTTCCATACAAAACGTGTCAATCCTATAGAATCCGAGTGCGAAATGAGCCATTGGGCATATACAATACTAGAAATACCTGGACAAAAAGCATTTTCAAATTATAGAAAATATAAGGGAAAGAGGGGTATTTGTATGAAAAAAGAAAACCTGAACCAGCCAGATGGCGCCGGCGCCAGCGGCAACACCCCACATGGCAGCGGCGGAGATGTCTCTGGGATGCAATCGAATGGGTGAGGGAATCATTTTCAGCAGGGACGAACCGCCTTTGGCCATTTTTGTTCCTTCTGACCTTTTTCCTCTCTTCTACTTCTTCCTCTGCTTCGCGCTGCGTGAATGCTCCTCGGTTATTTTTGACTCATCTCACTTACAATTTATGTAGAAGGCTTCACATGCGCATCTTTAATGCATTTTAAAAGAGGAAATTTCCCTTTCGTATAAAGTTGTCTAAAAAAACACTAAATATTCTAAATATTCTAGAGCTCTTTTGAACTACCTAGGAATCCCATTTTTTTGATTAGGACTTGATGGGGATTTCACTGCCTAGGAACAGCATTTGTGGGTTAAGAATAATAGAAATATAAAATTTTATAAAATGAATAATACAGAAATATAGAAGAAGAAGTGTATATATTTGAGCATAATTTATTTTCTTGTTTGACAATATTTTGAATTAATGTTGTAGGCACTGAAAATTATCTTAGTTAGTGATATGACGCTTTTTGCTTTTCACTAATTTGTCATCTGCATTGATTGAATAATCTTAATTGTTCAATTGACTTATATGTCATTCATATATCTTTTACTTAAATAATTTTAATTATTTAATTATCATTTCATCTATTGATCATCCTTTGTCATCTAGTCACCCTAAATTAATTATTCTACTTAGTTTAAATAATTGTTTAACTATTTAATCTCTTTGAAATCATTAATTGCCCTAACTATTCTTTTTAGGTTAAATGATTATATTTAATTATTTAATCCATTTACTTCAAATTATTATTCTTATAAGGTCATGTAATTATTTGAATTAGTTGATCCATTTTTCATAGCACTCATAATTAAATAAATTCTAATTTATTTAATTATTCCCAAATATAAATTGTATTTATTTATTTATGGCTCCGCTTAACTCCCTAACTTGTTCATTTCTCACACCGCTCCTAACTCCACTTACTGAATTCCCCTCTCCACTCAACTGTCTCATCTCTTTAATCTAACTCCTCTCATTCTCCACTTTTCACACCTACTTGCCTATTTCCTTCATTTCTCTCTCCACTTAACTTGTCCTTTCCTATAATCTCATATGTCCATCACTTGAAATCATAATCAATCCTAATTGTCTATCCAACTTGGATCCTCTATAAATTTCAAAATTAAATCCTCATTTTTAGACTAACCATTATCTTCCAATATCATTATCACTTTCAAATTGGCCTTTGTGGATAGTTAAAATCTAAGAGTAATTTAAATAATGGAGATCATGCGAATGGGATTCATTCTTGGGTTTTTTTTTCGTATTTATATTCTTTTAATTTCAATTTTGTATCTTCACTAGTTGAATAGGTTTTGATTTATAACTAGGGTTTTGTGGTATGTTTTAGCTTATAATTAGGGTTTTGTGGTTGTTTTGATGTTCTTTTCTTTATTCCCTATTTCCTACCTTAATAAATGATTTTATGTATTATTTTAGTGTCTAATTGAGTTAATTTTGTATATTTACTAAGCCAATATTTATTATAACATTCTATTACACCATCATTCTATCTAGAATCTTTCTAACATAATTTGTAAACAGTCTACTTATTCTAGACAAAATCAAACTCATATTTCAACTTAATTATGTGACCTTGAATTTCGAATTAGATTCTTGTATATGGTCATTTATTGTGAAATTGAATTTTGTATTAGATTCTTGTATATGGTCATTTATTGCTAAATAACATTAGGCAAAGTTTACTTTCCATTGTTTTAAGGTATGCATTCATAATTGTCTCATTTTCATTTCAAGACATATTTAACTTTTTTCATTTATTTTTTTAGATAAGTGTCACCTAAAGGGGATAAATCTTATTTATAAAAGGATGAAAATAATTTTAAAATGTCATGGGCAACGTAAACATTATGCTCTTTGGGAAACTTATAGGCATGTGTGTGATATAACTTTAGTTTTATTCTATTATGCAAGGAGATAAAAGGAGTGCAAGGCCTCTGCACTCCAATCACATAGGGTTTGGCAATTGTAAAAGGAACCAAGAAAAGTGCATCCAAGGGAACCCGTACATGATAGGACAAAAATCTCTCAAAGGGAGAACAACACAACACAATAGAAGATCTATTGAACCTTGGATCACCAATACCCAACATGGGGATATTATAAGAGCACCATTACAAGGGGCCAATTTTAATTAATGCAACTTCTTTGTCTATTTTGATGACCTTGTCCAAACCAAACTAGTTTAAGCATAAGGAAGATATGTAATTCATGCCACTATGTCCATGGTTAGCTAACAAGTTCACAACCATGTTCAATTCCATGCAAATAAGAGAAATAATAAAGTCCTCCAATTGAGTTAGTTTGTCTTGGATTACATCAATCCACACCTATAAGCTCCAACACTTGATTTCTCTTCATTTTATTATCTCAATGTAGAGGAGTAAGTCTTCTTCAATATCCACCACCTTGGTTCATTTTATTAAGCACATATCCAAACCCGCAACAAATGTAGCTCACTTAGAAAAAAAAAATTCTTTGGCCAATTTGCCTTGAAAGAACCCATGCCAAAACTCCCTAATGATTCCTTATAATGCATCTAATCTTAACCATTCATGGGCTTCCCTTAGAGGCTCCATCTAGATTGAATTTGAACTTGGGTTGGGGGAAGTGACCATTTGGCTTATTTTCTCTTCTCAGTCTAATATTGTTGTGAAGAGGAGAACCTGAGAAAATTTTGAATCCCTCTCACACCTTCATTGCAGAGTCATCCCAAAAGCAGGACCCAAAGCATTTTTATAATACTTTACTGTTCAATTTCTTTGTAATTCTATTTTAAATCATAATTAAATTTTTTTGTAGATTCATTTCTTCATCATAGAAAATGTGCTTATTGTGCTCTTTCCAGATTTTCCAAATGAGCATTGAAGGGCATGTATTCCAAATCCCCCTCGAAAAAAAATTTGGTGTATAGAAAGGGCCGACTCCAAATTTAGTACAGGAAAAAGTTGAGGCCTTACATTGGTTCAATTTAATTTTTGGCAAAGCCAATTCCGACATCGTAGAAAAAATTCACATGTCAATAGGAGATGGTCCAGAATTTCTTCCTCCTTCATACACATTATGCACCAACTAGGGTCTGATATGTCAATGGATTTAAAACGATCACCTGTGAGGATACACTTGTGGAGGGTCATCCACACCAAATCCCCTATTTTAGGAAGTATCGTTTCATCTCAACAAATGTTTGTAAACCAATCAAGCATGTGTGGATGCACCTTTTAAATCAAGTACCCCCATTTTCACTTTGTAGATGCATAATTTTTGCACCACATCAAATGATCTTGTCTATGTATAATTATTTTCCTATCCCTGAGATGAGTCTTGGAAGCCTCAAAAGTCTATACAATAAGATTTAGTTATGAGAAACAATTCCAATTCCAAGAGATCCCAACAAAAATAGAGGTATCTAAAAGATAATTTGAAACTGGCAAAAATCTTTGATAACTTAGATAGTGAGAGAGTTCAACTAGCGATTCAATCTCAATCAATACAAAAAAATAATATTTTCATAGTACACATGAATTCATAATTCATGTCGGAAAACCATTACTAGTAAAAAATCCCACAAAAATAGCATCTATATTATAAAAGCACTCACAAAGTAGTCTATTGCAAAATAGATAAAATTTGGGATACTTCTCTTCAAACTTCTATTATTTCATGCAATTTGTTCCATATTCAATAGTATTTTCACGCACCAAAATGCTTCGGAATCCTCCCTTAAATATAGGGGAAAAGGCTAGTAAAATACCCAAAAGGGTAGTTACTGTACCTTTTCAATAGTAATCTTGTTTACAATTAATAAATAAAGAAATGTTAAAAAGTATTTCAATTTATTAATTGTTCACAAAAAAAATGTAGAATAGTTTTAAAACATGTATAATAAGAACAATATATATTATAAGCATTTGAACTCCAATGATATTATGTTCTAAAAATTTCCTAATATCCTAGTAAAAAGTAGAGGACGTGGTTTACAGTCAATTCACAATTTTGTAAAAGACCACAAAACAAAAGCTTTCACTACAACCAAAAAACCTTCAATACTTAAGAGAAAGGCATCTCACTCTAATTGAAGTGTTAGTATTGGTGTGTTTAATTATTGTACTTAGTATTTCATTCTCCAAGGACATATTCACACACATTACTTAAGTTTACTTAGGGGTCATAAAGGATATTTTAGGAACA
Organism: Chamaecyparis obtusa; assembly: GCA_027943335.1. Lineage (NCBI taxonomy): Eukaryota > Viridiplantae > Streptophyta > Pinopsida > Cupressales > Cupressaceae > Chamaecyparis > Chamaecyparis obtusa. Next base: position 355,076 of record BSBK01007429.1, read on the forward strand.
TTGCCACTTTACGTGGTTTTTTCATGTCATTGCATTTCACTTTACATGTTGATTCCACCTTTAGTGCACTTATCACTTTATCACCTTCCACCTTTAGTGAATGTGTTGCACAAACTTTATTCCACTTTGGAGGGTGATCCCTCTTTAGTGGACATGTGACTCCACCTTAGGTGGGTGATAAGTTGTCACTTGTTTATCATGTAATAAAATTATGACACTTGTCATAATTTTATTCCTTCCTATATTCCCACCTTGGTCTATTTAACCAAGGGGTCTCATTTGTAATTCCATTTCAATTGATTGTATTGCATTCTTTGTGAGAATATGGTTTATTCTTGTTATATTCCTTCTATATTATTATTTTTCTTTCCATTTGGCCCCTAGAGCTTGGATGGCTATCACCATAGCTAAATATTACATGGTAGATGAGCTTTAAGAGTGTCATTGGTTTGTCATTAGAGAGAATTTTTTAGCAATTTGGGGTTTTTTTATTTTGTGGCATTTTGTTGTTAATTGAAATTGGAGCTTTCTAAGTCATATCTGAGGCCACCATTGGATTCAAAAGGTTTGAGTCAAAATTACATTTTTTTAATCCAAATCAGACACTGGAGGTTAAATCTACAGTTGGTTGAAGCCTGCATCTAGAGTAGTCTACAATTTTTGAGCATTTTGGGTCATAACCAACCTTGTTATCATGCTTAGAAGGCCCAAAAAACCTCAATCTCACTTGCAAAATTGTCCAAATCAAAGTAGTTGACCCCAAGGACTAGAAAAAATCTCCCTTCATGATAGTACAATTGTGTCATAATTATCGTATGATTTTTAACTTTTAGGGAAAAAAAATTGCATTGTTTAAAGTTTGTTTAAAGAAAAATTAAATTATGCTTGGTCTCAAAAGGTACCAAAGTACCTTAAATAGTTGTCTCTACTTGCACATGCGTATACATTTTTTAAGATTTAAAATCTACAACACCCATAATAAACATTTTTTTAAAAATTAGATTTTGATTTCCAAGTATTAAACAAATAGATCAAAGAATGTTCCACCAAAGATTATCTTGGAATATTCTCTGATGGCGTTAGCATTCCTTCCAACCTACACCCTCATAGTTTTTATTTTCAGATTTGAAGTGAACTTTAAAGGCTAATAACTTGGTAATATGGGCTCTTCTTTCAAAGCAATGTTTTTTTATTTGTGCTAATTGTTTATGCTCTACAAAGTGGTAGAATTAGATTCTAATTTTGATGCAAATATTTTTCAAAATATTGGATTTTTCATAGGCACAGTTATCCAATCCTCATTTCTACAACTTTTGGGGCACCATTCAGGCTCTTACAAACTTCTTTTGAGGAGCTATTTTTTGTTAATGCATAGTTCTTGACATAGTCAAGGATGGTGGATCCAATTAAGGACAGTCCAAACATTACAGCTTCAGAACAACATAATGGAATAATCAACAACACAACAACAAATTAATTGTTTAACTCTAATTTTCATTAACATGCTTGGTTGTAAGGCCTTCCGAGTTAGGGCCAATTACAATTAGAAACAATTATGCAAGATCCAAACATATCCAATACAATCTTAGCTAGTTCATCTCTGAAAATAATTAGCAATTGATGGAAACCCTAAGGCAGATCTAAACTTGAGCTCGCAAGCCTCCAAGCAATCTCCTTGTCTCCAAGTGTGCAAACCACTAGCTCTGCAACTACAAACTATCAGATAACAATCTGATCTACAAGATCATGCAGGATCTTTTCCACAACTTCACCAACTCCAGCTTTTAGAACCTCAGATTTGATTCGCTAAGTCTTCCAAGTCATGAACTTCTACTCTGCTAATGATGATCCTAAACATCTACCCCAACATCCTATAAATACTAATCATCAACCACAAGTCAGCTGGATGAAATCATTAACTCCCCCACAACAATTATTAAATGCAATACAAGTTGGCATCAAAATAGCCTTACAAACATTTAATCCAACATGTCAACCTGTAACAACAGCTACCAACAATAAATGCCCCAATTTGGCCCAACAAATCACATAGAACTCCAGTTAGTAAACTAGAACTACCGAGCAACGATGAATTAACCGAGCATGCCAAGCATCATCGAGCACCAGTGTCAACCAAGCACCACAAGCATCACCGAGTAACACTTTAACTCAACGTCAGAGATTACTGAGTTCCTTCAATGATCGAGCTTCCTTCAATGATGGAGACCGTCGATCAAGGCTGCAACCGAGTAACACTGACCAAACACACACCTCCCATGTAGATCCGCCGAGTACCCTAGAATGCCCCTGCATCAGACACCCCAAGTTCGAAAAGATGTTCATATGTGAGAAGAACATCTTCTGGGATTCAACACATAAACCCCGAACTGGTTCTTTACATACGAGTCCTCCACCTTTTCAGCTTGCATACTCTTCCACTTCAGCTTTCTCTATCTCTTCAAGTCTTTCCTTGACAACACTCAGGTGTGTTCTCCATACTAATCATTCATTTTCTCTGGATCCATAACCTCAACCCAGCTACCAATACTCAGGCTTCTCCTACCGAGCGTTGTTTCCAACAAAGGCATCAGGGAAAACTTATACTGGCCAATCTAAACATCAATAAAGCATTATTATCTTACTTCTAGAGCATGAACATCTTGTAACCAGCCAATCCTATAAGGACAAGGATGCTTCATTCTATTCAACCCAAGTTTCTGAACCATGTCTTCAGCAACAAGGTTATCAGTACTACCATTATCAACAATAACATCATAGATTTTACCTCCAGACTTGCATCGGGTCCTAAACAAGTTACTCCTCTGACAAGGTTCCTCCTTTGTACCGAGCAATGTTCATCGAAGCAGCAATTTCTCAGATTCAGGTTCATTCTCATTCACCACAGCAGTCCATCAGTCACCAAGCTTCTTCTGTATACACTCAAAAGAATGGTGTCCTTCCTCTCCACAATTATAGCAAGTACCCTTAAAGATAACTCTACCTGTCTTCTTCTTCAGTTCCATAGGTTCTGTTCATCTTCTACGTTAGTCGGTTTATCCTTCATTGAGTGGTCAATCTTTTCTTTCCCTCGGGGATTACTATGTTGTTTCCTCTTCAACTTATCTTCTACCTTCAGAGCATACTGATAAGCATCTTCAACGGAATCAATCTTTAGCATACAAAGCTCATCCTAAATATTAAATCTCAAACCATTCACATACCGAGCTACCTTTTCCTTACCAAGCTCTTGGTGTCCAGACCGAATAGTAAGTTTGTAGAACTCCTCGGTATAATCTTCAATAGACAGATCCTTCTGTTTCAGATTCTGCAACTTCTTACACAAGTCAAGCTCATAGTCAGAAGGTATGAACTTAGCTTTCAGTTTTGTCACCATCAACCTCCATCGATTGATATCCATTTCACCTTCATCTTCTCTATCTCTTTGTAGTTCTTTCCACCAAAGAGTAGCATGTCCTTTCAACTTTGTCTGTGCTAATTCACCTAAAGAGGATCTCAATTTCTTCTAACTCAAAGAAATCTTCAAGTTCACCAATCCAATCAATCAAGTTCTCAGGCTTCAAAGTACTAGAGAAAGTAGAAACTTCCATTCGATAACTACTACTTAACCGAGCTCCAGATCTAGGCAATCAAGCAATTCTGTCTTCACCAGATCTATCCCTCTAATCATCACCACTAGATACAGCAGGTTCAAATTCTTCAATAGCTTCCTTAGTACCAACATTTCGAGGTATACTAGCAACAAATCTCATGATCTTGGCGACCATGTCATTCTTCATCAACTCCATCTTAGATCTGAAATCTGATTTCACCTTCTCTGTGATCTGGAATTCCATAATATCACAAAGATCATAAATAAATCTAGGGTCCAATCTTCTCAGAGGCATCCTTAAAGATATGCAAAAACCCTCTGCAACCAACCCTACACCAATCACCTTATGGCAATCTCCAAGCTGTGTACAAGTCAAATCTCAACCTGCCACCTTGAACAAACAACTAGGGCAAGACCCACAAGTTCAATGCTCCAAATCTGCAATTCAGATCATATGATCTCTTCACAAACAAGATCAACTACAAAGAGCACCACACGTCAGAGCTTTAGAGTTTTTGAAGGCTAAAGAGAAGGCAAACCCTCACGAAGTTTCATTATTGTGACACATTTCCAAGTCACGGTCGATTCGGTCAATGGTGGTGGGGTCCACATCCTTCAAGGTAAAATGTTGCATTTTTAGCTGGTGGCGAATCTCAAGGCAAATTTGATCCAAGTTTTCAATCACCTCCAAACACAAAAAATGAGGAATCACAGTGACTGGAGTTGGGAATTTATTCCATCATGATGGTGAGGAAGTTGGAAAAAGGCACAACTAGCATCCATGTTGTGCGCATGGAAGAAGAATAATGATGCAAAGGTCAACACACCTGCGATAATTATAACAACCTCCATGATGATTTATCCACATGGAACATTTGCAAAGGCCCTTCTCAGTTGCATTTTTGAGATTTAGCTCAAAGGAATTCTTTCTATAAAAGTTTGTAGACACATTGTAATAAAGGATCACGATCTGGAATCTTGATCCAGAGGATGGTCATTCTAGATTTTTTTCTTGACTACATAGAAGAACACTTTGAAATAGTTGTAGTTTTATTTTTTAGACCCTATCCTTGCATTTTTCACATAATCAATATAGGAGACATACTGGACTATGCCCAATTTGCTTTTACTATATGTTTTCTTCTATTTTGTGGATGAATTTAAAGCTTCGTGTCAATTTTGAAATAATGTAGCTATTAATTTTTCATTTTATTTTATTTTTATCGGTAAAAGGTCAAAGCCAAGAATTTTTTTAATCATAAAAAATATTACAAAAAACCCCGCTCAGTGCAGGCGCTAGTAGGAAAGAGTGGGG
>BSBK01007430.1:0-5000 GCA_027943335.1 Chamaecyparis obtusa
TGAACTCAGTTTTGAAGGCTTTAGAGGCCCCGGATGAGATCAAAAATTTTGGTGATGGGTGCTTGCGCGAGTCAAGCCTGTAGAGTGCTTCATGGCATTTCTGAAATGGGGTTATAATAGCCGTGCGGGTCAACGGGTGATGACTTATGGTCTTCGAAAGTTGGGCCATCTGAAATGGCGGAAAATAATTTTCTTCAAAATTTTTGTTCGGGTTTCGAAGGTTATCTTGAGCTGACTATGATGTAGTAAAATGTAAAATAAAATAATTCTAAGTTGGTCGGCCTTATTGGCTAAAATTTTGGAACCTTCTCAGGCAGTGGAAAATTGCCTATATAAGGAAGGCTGTATTATTGTCTTAGGCAGTTTAGAATAGTTCTGGGTAGTAGATCTGAGGCTTTGTCCTACAGAATATTGTAAGGAATGCCCATGTGGCTTTGCATATTGTAATTCTAAAAGTTTGTAATTCCACATTTGTGGAGATAATAAGAAGCCAATTTTCTGTTCTTGCATATTATTGTTGTTGTTTCTCTATTTCTGTTATGTGTTTGTGGTATTAAGGGGAGCACCCTTCATCAAGTGGTATCAAAGCAGGACTTCTTGAGTGTGTAAACAGATCACCGGCTATGAGGCAGTTTGCACCAGGACCATGGTTAGGGTTTCAGTGTGCATCGTGAAAATGCCTCCACGAAGAGAACATGGCGGAAGAGCTGGTGCTGTGACACCTAAGGTTAGAGAGCTGCAGAGACAAGTGCGAGCATTGTAAGAAGAGATTCGCAGAGGAATGAATCTTAATGTTAGAGATGAAAGCAAGGATGAAGCTGAAGAAGAATATCAAGAAGGAGAAGTCAAAATTGTAAACCAGGAGGAAGAAAGACTTTTTCAGGCCATTTCTAAGATTGGGAAAAGACCTAAAATTGAGGTTCCTACATTTTCTGGAAATCTTAACCCAGAAGAATTGATCAACTGGATCAATGAATGTGAGAAATATTTTGAGTATGAAGATTTTGAGGATCTTGATAGGGTCAAATTTGCAAAGGCCAGACTAAAAGGTCATGCGAAGATATGGTGGCAAGAGATTCAGTTAGAGCGGAATAGAAGGGGAAAGGAGAAAATCACGAGATGGGATCGGATGGTGGATAAATTGAAACGACAATTCATTCCTATTGATTATGAGCTTGACCTACTGAAGAAAATACAGAGTTTGAAGCAAGCAGGAAGATCTGTTCAGGAGTATACAAAGAAGTTCTATCACCTTCTCATCAGAACAGGCCATGCAGAAGCTGATAAAGAGAAAGTTGCCTGATACCTTAATGGGTTAAGGCCAAGCATTCAGGAGGAGCTGAATCTGGTTCGAATGAATAGTATTGAAGAGGCATACCAGTTTGCCCTAAAAGTAGAGGAAAAGCTGAACAAGAAGTTTGAGAGTAGACAAAATGGAAGAGGTCGTGGTGGAAGATCTGGTGGACGGTCATATGGTGGCCGAAATGAAGATCTGAAAAAGAAGGATGAGGCCAGTAGCAGCCAGAATCAGAGAGGAAACAATTCTAATCACTTCCAGGATCAGAATAATAGAGATCAGAGAGGAAGAGGAAGAGGACAAGGATCTGGAAGAGGTGGCTTCTGTGGAACATGTTTTCATTGTGGAGAATAAGGTCATAGGGCATTTGAATGTCCTCAGTGCCAAGGTAGAATAGACAGGAGAAATGAAGGCCAGGCCAGAGTTGCACATGTAGATGAAGATGCTAGATCATCAAATTTTGAAGATGCTGAAAGAGGAGAAATGCTAATTAACAGAAGAGTCTTTCTAAGTGGTGAGAATGAACCTGAACAAAGGAGGAGCCTGTTTCGCACTAGATGCAAGTGTGAGGGTAAATGTTGTGATGTGATCATCGATAGTGGAAGCACTAACAATTTGGTGTCAGAAGAGATGGTGACAAAGTTGAAGCTCAAGAGACAGAAACACCCACATCCATATCGGATTTCCTGGGTACAGGATGATCACAAGGTCATGGTCAATGAACAATGCCTGGTGAAGTTCAAGATTGGCGGATACCAAGATGAGGTACTATGTGATATCATCTCTATGGATGCATGTCATATGTTATTGGGTAGACCGTGATAGTTTGACAGATGTGTTTGTACACGATGGTCGTGCGAATACGTATTCCCTGACAAAGGATGGAGTGCGACATAAGCTAAAGCCATTGAAGGAGACCGAAGAAAAGGTATGTGGTAATGCAAGAATAACATTTGTTGATGGAAGAAAATTCCTAGATGGTATGAGGCATGAGCATGTGTGTTTTGCTTTAATTCCAAAAGCTGGTAAAGAGGAAGTAGAAGATGTTCCTGTAGAAGTTGCAGATTTGTTGAATGAGTTTCAAGATATTGTATCCGATAACGTGCCTGATGGATTACCACCAGTCAGGAAGATCAGTCATCAGATAGACTTGATCCCAGGAGTGAGTTTTCCAAACAAGGCAGCACACAGAATGACACCAGTAGAAAGTGAAGAGTTGAACAGGCAAGTACATGAGTTGTTATAGAAAGGGTTGATTTGAGAAAGTCTGAGTCCCTGTGATGTACCAGTGGTATTAGCACCAAAAAAGAATGGAGAGTGGAGGATGTGTATAGATTCCAGAGCAATAAACAAGATCACAATCAAGTATAGGTTTCCATTGCCACGAATGGATGATATTATGGACTGTTTGAGTGGGGCTGTGTATTTCTCAAAGATAGATCTGAAAAGTGGATATCACCAGATTCGGATCAGAGAAGGAGATGAATAGAAGACTACCTTCAAGACAAAGGAAGGACTATATGAGTGGTTAGTCATGCCTTTTGGGCTAACCAATGCACCGAGTACTTTCATGCGGCTTATGAACGAGGTTCTGAAAAAATTTCTAGGTAAGTTTGTCATTGTTTACCTAGATGATATTTTGATCTTTAGTAAGACATTGGATGAGCATATGATGCATATTCATATGGTGTTTGAGAAGTTGAGAGATGAGAAATTGTTGATTAATTTGAAGAAGTGCAGTTTTGTGAAGAAAGAGTTAGTGTATTTGGGATTTGTAGTTTCAGCAGAAGGTTTAAAAATGGACCCAGAGAAGGTACAGGCTATCCTTGAATGGCCTACTCCAAGGAGTGTTACTGAGGTAAGATCTTTTCATGGTCTAGCTAGTTTTTACAGAAAGTTTATCAAAAAATTTAGCAGTATTTGTGGACCCTTGACTGAAACAATGAGAGGGGATAGAAAAGAGTTTAAGTGGGCTAAAGGAGCAGAAAAGAGTTTTCAATTATTGAAACAAAAAGTTACAGAACAACCTGTTTTGGCACTTCCAGATTTTAATAAGGTGTTTCAAGTAGATTGTGATGCTAGTGGTACTGCAATAGGAGCTGTTATGAGCCAAGAAGGTAAACTTGTTGCTTATTTTAGTGAGAAGTTAAATGATGCCAAGAGGAAATATTCTATTTATGATCAAGAATTTTGTGCTATAGTTCATGCATTAAAGAAGTGGAGATATTATCTACTTCCTAAGTAGTTTGTTTTGTATACTGATCATCAAGCTTTGCAATATTTGAATAGTCAAGGAAAATTGAATCAAAGGCATTTGAAATGGGTTGAGTTTTTGCAGAGTTATACATTTGTTTTGAAACACAGAAGTGGAAATTCTAACAGGGTTGTAGATGCTCTTAGCAGAAGGCAACTATTGCTGACAGAAATGCAGATTGAAGTGGTTGGGTTCAAGGAACTCAAGAATTTGTATCCAGAGGATCCTAATTTTGGTGAAGCTTGGAAAGCTTGTACAGAACCTGTTACTCTAGATAGGATGAAATGGTTGGATTTCATCATCCAGGATGATATGCTATTCAAAGGGAGTCAGTTGTGCATTCTATGAAGTTTTATGAGGGATAATCTCATCAAGGAGAAGCATAGCGGAGGATTGGCTGGACATTTTGGTCGTGATAAAACCCTTGCTTTGGTTGGTGAGAATTATTATTGGCCACAATTGCAGCAAGATGTGAAGAAGTTTGTACAGAGTTGTAGAGTATGCCAGATGGTGAAATGAGTGAAGCAGAATACAAGGTTGTATCAGCCATTACCTATACCAGAGAAGCCTTGGGAGGATATCAGCATGGAGTTTGTTCTTGGTTTACCGATGACTCAGCGGGGACATGATTCAATTTTTGTGGTGGTTGACAGATTTTTGAAGATGGCACATTTCATTCCCTGCAAGAAGACTAATGATGCTGTTCATGTAGCAGGATTGTTTTTCAGAGAAGTGGTGAGACTACATGGTTTGCCAAAGACCATAGTTTCAGATCGAGCTACTAAGTTTGTTGGATATTTATGGCAGACATTGTGGAATAAGTTGAAGACAGATTTGAAGTTTAGTTCATCACATCATCCACAGACTGATGGATAGACAGAGGTGGTGAATAGGAGTTTGAAAAATTTGCTGAGATGTTTGGTTGGAGATAAGCCAATAGGATGGGATTTGATTTTACCACAGACGGAATTTGCATACAATAATTCTGTCAACAGGAGCACTAGTAAATCACCATTCCAGATTGTATATGGAAGTAGTCCAAGAAATGCATCTGAATTGAGGAAGATAGATAAAGGAGAAATAAGTAGTGCTGAAGCTGAGGATTTTGCAGAACATTTGAAGAACATCCATGAGGAGGTGAGGAAGCATATTGCCAAGATGAATGCACAGTATAAGGCTAAGGCAGATGTGAAAAGGAGGCATAAAGAATTTCAGGTTGGTGATGAAGTCATGGTTTATTTGTGGAAGGAGCGGTTTCCAGTTGGTACATATAACAAGCTGAAAATGAAGAAGTTTGGACCATGCAAGATATTGAAGAAGCATGATTCAGGAAATGCATATGGGGTAGAATTGCCTACTGAGCTGAATATTTCACCAGTGTTTAACATTTCAGATTTGACAGAGTATCATGAAGGAGGTGTTGAAGATGAGGTTGCAGCAACATAGTAG